>OW026523.1:135765583-136365583 GCA_932274085.1 Protocalliphora azurea | reverse complement strand
TTCCTTTTTATCGATATAACATTTCCCGTTGGTTTCATCTCATCCCGATTTTGACTGTCGCATAGTGTTATTTTCCTTTGGACCATATAATGAAAGCATTTTACAGAAAATTTTTAAATTTTTTGAGAAATTTTGAAATAAAATGCTATTTTTAGACAAATTTCTACAAGATAATATAATCTTCTTCTCATATCTGATTAAAAAAATTTTGATTTTTACTGTAACTGTTTCAAAACAATTAGAAACTCTAATCTATATATGGGTAATTCTCTTTTTACGTTTACCTTTAAGAAACCGATCTTAAACCTCAAATATTTTTTTAATTTAGATTTTTTAAAAGTAACTTTTGATTAAATTATATTAACAACAACTCATCGAGTAAAATAACTAAAATTCAAGATCTGTAATGGATCCATGTGGTACCGGCAAGCAATCAAATTTAAAAAATGCAAAAAAAAAAAAAAAATGTTAGAAAATAATAAATTTTTTTTGTCTTTCTTTTAATCTCATATGTGTCCAATTCCTCTAATGTAAACTACAAACAATTGTAGAAATAGGCCAACTTGTGCTCAATAAATTTTCATCAAAAAAATTTTATGAAAATTTGTTTAATAAAATGTTAAAAAATCACAATGAGTGCGATTATCTTCGATGTTATCAACAATATCGTATCACTTTTAATTTGTATTTTGGACATATTGATGTGGATTATATAAGTGTGATTATTTTTTTTTTTTTTTTGAATGTTGTTGAAAATAGAATTTTGGCATCTTTTTTACAACTTTTTATCTCAAACCTCCATAACACTAACGCTGTTCGCTAAAAGTCATTTACGCGAACAGATTTGTGTTTCGTTAAAGCCAGCTAGCTAATATTGGTACTAAATTGCGTTGATGTGCCATTAAAAAAATTAAAAATTTTTTTTGAACCCTAAAAAAATTATGCTTTGGTAGGCTTCATATGTTTTTGGTCGATTTTTTTTAGAAAATTATGGTAGGATGAACATTTTTTCAGTGGCAACGCTGATCAGGTTTTAAGTTTTTTTTTCTTTATCCGAGATGGCGTCTCCTAAACATTTCAATAGAATTTTTCAACTTTAAATAAATTTGTTATTAATAATTTTTTGCATTTATGGGAAAATAAAATCGTTCGGGCGGTGACAAAATTTGTATGCAAGTATATGCCTGATATGATGTTAAATTTGTTTGGTTGTTTGCTCTGTGTCTGGTTGTCATTTGCACATAACCGTTTATTTCTTAAAGTGTAGTTGTTAACAGTGTGTTTATTTTTTGTTACCTTTTTTTTTATTATGAGCTCTATTCAACAAGTTGTAAAAATATCAATTAAGTAATTTTATGATTTGGCATTAATTGCGTGCCACTTGTAACTATTTTTTTTTTTATTTTAGTTTTTTTTTTTTAAATTTAGTTTTTTCTTTCTTCCAAAGCGGCTTTTTTTTTTTTGTTTATATTTTATGATGAAGTCGGTAGCTTTAAGAAATTGTTTAGTTTTTTGCTTTTAATAATAATTCAAAATTTATTTGTATGCAAAATAATTTATTTTTTTATTTTTAAAATTTAAATGCATCTGGATAACAAAGTTTTTATTAGATTTTAAAAAGAGATTTTTATTGTTGTTTTTATTTTTTGAATTTCAAATACATTTAAATTACACAAGGCAACACTGATTCTGCACCAGGGTATTTTTCAGTTAATTTAATTAAACCTGATGCTGAAGTTCTATGCATATAAATATATTTTTTTAATTGATTTTAGTTCTTGAGATTGAATATTAATGAAGTTGCACTACATATTGTAGTATAACTCAAGAACAAATTGTCTGATTTATTTTATTAAAATATCAACAAAATAAAAATTAATTAATTAATTAATTAATTAAAATTATACCTATATCTTTTTTCAATGTTTCAAAGATGTAAAAAGAAAATGTATCGAAAAAATAAATTTTTTTAGGAAACTGAATTTTTTTTTTTGATTTTTAAAAAATCATAAAAAATTGAAAACGAGAAAAATTTTCCCTTTTTATTATTTATCATAAAGCCAGATATGTTGTAAATAAAATGAACAACATTTCCCTTAAATCGATGTATAAATGTAATTTTTATTCATTTTTGCATTAAATCACTCAAAACGAAATATTCATAAATGAAATATTTATTAAATATTATGAAAAAATAATAACTTTTAAAATACTTTAGTCTCTTCATTTTTGAAATTTTATATGAATTTGTTTCCATATAATCAATGCAACATTGTTACATAAGTAGCTGCTTGCATCGTCTTTCTTTTTAGACCTCATTTATTCAAATGGTGCGACATTTTGTTAACGCTTTTTTCTCCGTTTTAACAGTTACATTTAGCACCTTTTTGTCGCCATTATTATAAATCGATTACGTTTAACAAGAAGTACTTCAAAAAAAAAAAAAAAAAAAAAAAAACAACAAATGGGCTGAATGAAAATGAGACATATTAACATATGAGCTTTTTGACATAAATTTAAAAAATAAAAAGAGAAAAAATTGTTCGCATATTAATGGCATAATTACAAATAAACAAGGTTCTTTGATGTATTCCTTTAAAATGACAAAAAATGGCAAATATTAGGGGCGTTCAGAAAATATAATAATAATTAAAAAATAAAATAACATCAATAATTGAAGCATAAACGCGCATAAAGGCGTACAAACCATAAAGAAAATTTTATACAAAACTTATTCATTTGCTCAACTTTTTTTTTTTTTTTTGACATTTGGTAAGATTTATTAAACCTCTATCTGTATGCAAAGTATTGGAAAAAATCGAATCAGAACATGCTAAATTTTGCGGTTGAAAATAGCTTAAAATGGAAGAAGGGTTTATATCCATATATTTTTTTATAGAACAATAGTAGTAATAGATGTTTACAAATGTTTTATATGGATAATGGTTTCATTAAAATTCAGACCAAGGCAGCTATATATAAAAGCATAAATCAGTGCACCAAATTCCAAAAAGATCGGTAGAAAACTTACCATGACTCCCTCTCCCGAAAATCAGTTTAAATTGCATAAGTTCCATATAAATGCTAGCATAACAATCAAATTTGACGAAAATAAGTTCTATATGAGAAGAGAACCTAGTGCAAAGTTTTATCACAGTCGGTCCATAATTGACAATAGCTCTCATATGAAGCATACTTTCGGGCATAGAGCACATAATAAATAACACATAAAAGGTAATATCGAGATAATATTACATATAGTTTTACAGAAAAATAAATTTCAGCATCAAAACTTATAAAAACCGTTCAACAATTGATCATAGGTTCCATGAAAGACCCCCTCCGAAAATATTAAAAATGCATGGTGTAGGATATCAAATTATCGAATTTAGTCAGTCAAGTTCGTTGACTGTTGTTTATTAGAATAAATTTGCTGAAATTATTAATAAAAAAATCATCTTATATTATTTAAATGATGAATATATCTTAATCTCTCAAGATAATGAAATTTTTTGCAATATGAGTAAATATTACATAAATTTGAAATGTTTTCCTATGTGTTCTGAAGTTTATGTGGCATAATAATAATTTAAAAAAATTTAAAAACACATAAAAATCCCATTAAAAAATTTTTTGAAAAAAATAAAAATTCCATAAAACCATCCTGTCTTTGAAGAAATTTTTACGAGAAAATCGATAGGTTTTTTAAAATTGTTTTTGTGTAAATAGATGCAAATTAGTTACTAAAGCAATACAAAAAAAGAAGAAAGACACAATTTGAAAAATTATGCTTATACGTTCTTTTAAAAAATAAAAAAAATTAATTAAATTAGACATTATATAATATAAATCAAAGCAAAATATTTGTTATATTCACTTGTCATAGAATACCCCTATTAAAGTTTAAAATCAACTTGTGTTTAACTAATCCTTTCTTTACCTTTTTTATGTTTACTTTTTCTCTCTAACAAACATTTATTTAAAGGTTAATTACGCCTTTTTAGATTTTTATCTAAAAATGATTTATATACCTCCAATGAAATGTGTCATCATCCTTAACAAGTAACAGCGTGTTACGAGTATAAATATTTATGGTTAATAACTCTGAAAATAAACATTTTACACTGAGCAACAATGTTATAAAAACAAATTTTATCATAGACAATAGATAATAATAATAATAACAATATAAAAAAAAAACTATCATAATTTTATATTGGCTTCAGTGATAACTGTTACACTTTTGCAGAAAGTAAATATTTTTTATTAAATGTTATAATTTTTCCCACAGATTAAAAATAAACTGTTTTAATTTTATAACAGTATTTCAAAAAATGGTTATACTATTATAAAAAGTGTAATAAATTTTTATGAGTTATAATTTGTCATAAAATGTTATCATTTTTTGAATAATTAAAAAAACTGTCATAATTTTATAACAGTTCTTTAGAAAACTGTTATACTGCAGAAAAAAGTATAATTTATTTTGCCATATCATAATCTGTTTTAAACTCTTATAAATTTTATATAGCTTCAAAATAAACTGTTATAATTTTATACAGGTTTTAACGATAACTGTTATACAGCTACAGAAAGTATGAATAGAATTTACGAGTAAAAATTGTTTAGAAAGTGCTATAACATTTTCTACCGATTAAAAATAAACTGTTATAATTTTATAACAGTACTTTAGAAAACTGTTATACTGCAGAAAAAGGTATAATTTATTTTGCCATATCATAGTCTGTTATAAACTTTTATAAACTTATTACGGCTTCTAAATAAACTATTATAATTCTATATTTGTTTCAACGATAACTGTTATACTGCTACAAAAAGTATAATTAGTATTTATGAATAAACATTCTTAATAGAATGTTATAATTTATTCTACCTTTTAAAAATAGACTATTATAATTTTATAACAGTTCCACAGAAAATTATTAATATTTCTGCAAAAAGTATGATTTGTTTTACCATAAAATAATCTGTTATAAACTCTTATAAATTTTGTACAGCTTCAAAATAAACTGTTATAATTTTACATTTGTTTCAGAGATAACTGTTATATTGCTACATAATTATTAAACATAATGATTAAACACTTTTAATAAACTGTTGTAATTTTTACTACCATTTAAAAATAAACTGTTATGATTTTATAATAAATTCTACAGAAAACTGCAAAAAGTATAATTTATTTTGCCATATCGTAAACTGTTATAATTTTATATTAGTTTCGGCAATATCTGTTATACTGTTTCTAAAAATATAATTAGTATTTATGATTAAACATTTTTTAAGTGTTATAACTTCTCTTATAGGTTAAAAATAAACTGTTATAATTTTATTTCAGTTCTATAGAAAACTGTTATAATGCTGCAAAAAGTATAATTAATTTCCTCGAGTTATAATTTGTTATATAATGTTGAATTTTTCGAACATTTATTTAAATATTTATATATTCTTCCATTTAGAATTTGTTAAAAATTCTATAATCTTTAGGAAATAATATATTAAAAATCTAAAATATTTTTTGAAATTAGAAACCTTAAAATCAAAATATTTTTAATTTCTTAATTACTTCATATTTTTAAATTGTAAGATTTTTTTCAGTCTAGATAAAATTTAAGTAAATTTTGTTTCCATATTTTAGTTTTATGAAATGTATAATTAATCCCTACCAAAAATCCTTTTAATCGCTTTATTACTAATATAGTTATAAACAAATTCACGAAGTGACTGAGGTAAATCGGTTTCAAAACGAAATTTGTCGAGAAATAGCTTAAAACCTTTTGGAAATTCTTAGTATTCTGCAAAAGTAAATGGAAAATATTGAAAATATTTTGAAAAAATAAAGCTCAAAGTTGTCTTTTTTTGGGAGGGGTTTTAATTAAATATATTTGATATTTTACTGAGAAAAAAATATTAAATTCGATTAGTCTAGCTAAAAATGTTATAAATATTGTTACTACTTACATCCAGAGAATTATTAATCACATCCGTGTACAAAATGACACGGTGTCAATAATGTATAAAACCCGTATACGTTCAAAATGAAACCACATTGGTATCAACTTGACACCACGTCAGTGTAGTATTACACTATGCATCAAATTTTGGGTTATCAAGTAGTGCCTCAATGATTCCAACGCAACATGAAAGTATAACATCAGATTAATTAAATCTCCAAAAAGTTTTTAAGACAGTTCGAATTTCTATTTTATGAACTCTTTAACTTCCGATATTTTGGAGCATATTTTTCATTATGTGTGTAAATAAAAATATTTAAATCAATAAGTTTCAATAAATATATTTATTGGTACTTATTGCTTTATAGAAATACAAAGCTTATCTTAGATATTACGTTAGATTTTAGTTAAATGCCTCAAGCTTTTTACGCCCACTTTTTATAACAAGACTGTATGTAATATATGAGTAATCACATGTTCAAATAAATTAACAGGAAATATAGGATATAAAATTAATAAAAATGTCACCACCACTTTTTGTAAATGATAAACTTTTTAATAGTTCAAATGAAATTCAGCACTTATATAAAGCATTTTTTGGAGAAAACTATAAGCTAAAATATAAATTGGATGCCACGCCCAGTTTTAGTAAAAATTAATTTTGCTACTTTATTGATAATACTAAGACAATTACATAAAAGTTTACATACACATAGAATAGAAAATATTGTATATTATAGAATTTTATCTGTAGCGATGCCACGCCTCTTTTTCACCCACTTTTTTATACTGCGATATTTTTTTATCACTATCAAAAAAATGTTTATGAAATTTGAAATTTGCTTACTATGAAGCAACGAAAATCTTATTTAAAAAAAGTGGGCGTGGAATGCTGTCAGTACTTTCTTCAAAGATATACATATGCGTTACGTTTCATTTTAAACGCTTCAGTAGTTTAGAGTGTCATCTAGTAAATATCTAGTATCTGGTACAATAATACAAGTAGTACATTTGAATTAAATAATTTAAATGATTTTTGTTTCCAGTCATATTGAAAAAAGTGTTCCGAAATATTCGAACTTCAAGAGGCTATAAAATCGAAATTCGAACTAACTTTGAAAAACCTTGTGGGAGTTATGTTCGACTACTGCTACGCTTTTATTTTGCGTTGAAATAATGGAGGAAATTTTTTTCTTGTTGCCCTGTGTTATTAAATAATTTTAGGTATTCGTTTTCTTGTGTTTAAAAGTTGTAAACGAATGGTGTTAAAAAAGCTTAACACCGTTGACGATTTTGCAACTTCACTTCTCTTTTAGTGTATAATAAAGAATATATTTTCAGCAAAAATTCTCTCTATCAATTCATAGACAACAGAATTATAAGCAAATAAATAGGAACTGAGGGCTAAAGTCGTAAAATTAAATTAAAAACATTATTTTCTATATATTAAAATTATTTATTTGAAATATTTACTCTCTGTATTAGTTAAATCAATTTCTTAAATAATTTGCATAAATTTCACAATTCTTTTACTTGCCTATTATTTATTCAAATAAATTTCTTATAAAACTAAAAAATTAAAAACATATTTTGACACATTTGATTGCATAAATAATCATTAATATCATCATTATTATTAGCACCAAAACTCATATAAATTGTCTTAAAAAAAAGTGCACAAATTTAAATCATATAAATTTTTAATAATCATTATTAAAAAAAAAAAAAAAACAAAAATATATATTTTAATAAAACTGTGAAAGATAATATTTATACATTGACAAAGAATGACAAAAATATGTTTTTATGATTTTAATATGAAGTCTAATAAAATTTATGTAAATTTTCTTAATAGTTTTTGTTTAAATTTAATATTAAATTTTTATATGTTTGAATAACTGTGTGTGCAAAAATTATTATAAATATTAAAGTTATTTGTTAGTTTGTTATATTATTGTTGGTGGCTTTTTATTATTATTATTATTGTTATTATTGTTTGTTTTTTTAATATAACTTTATATACCAAAAAATATACATATGTATATGGATATGCATTTTATATGCAAAAGCTACAATTAGCATATATAGACTTTATGCTGAATATATTTATATATGAACATAAATTTTTTTTTTTCAGTATTATTTGTTGGCATATTTTGTTTATATTTTCAAAATAGTTGAAATTATTAAAAACAGCAGACAGAAACAAACAGTCAAGGGTTATAAAAGTAAGGATATATTAAAATAAAATAAAAATAATTGAATTATTTTATGGCAAATTCTGCTCATTTGAGAAATTATTTAAAATATATATATGTATATATATATTTATTTATTTTTTAATTATTCTTAATTTTCCTTTAATTTTATTTATATTTTAAAATTTTTTTATATACATTATAAATTTTTTCATTTATTTACAAATTACGTTTTCTTGCATTTCTCTATTGATTTTTTTTAAATATATTTTTGAGTTTTTTTTTCTGTAGTGTCCTTTTTCTTTTTTCCCTTTAGTGTAAATCATATGCATGTGTGCTTTAATTTTATAATCGTATTATAATGCTGCTTTTAATACTCGTTACAGCGTGTAAAATTGTTTTAATATTTCAAAAGTTTTAAAGATTGTAAATACTAGTAGTTTTTATATATACGAAATTCAATCTAAACGACTTGTGCTCTTGAGGAATATTATATGCGGACATTTAAAAAATGAAAGCAAAATAACAAAAACTATTTGTTAAACTAAAGTAATTGTCTATTTAAAAAGATAAGATTAAAAAAATAAAACTATATTTTTAAATATAATAAATCGGTTGTCAAGTTCATATTTCAGACTTAAAAATAATCATTTTAAGTTTTGACTCTCTTTCATTTTAATTCTCTATACTTACAAAAAGTTTGATAAAGGAGGTTCCTTTGAAATTGTTTTAAATTTGATAACTTTTGTCTTTTATTATCAAATCTTTGCAAATTTTTATTTTATTTAAATGAATTTCCATATAAAATTATTAGAGATTCTAAGAAAAATTAAAATTTGAAAATATTAAAAAATTATGTTTAAAATTTTCTCTGCTCACAAAAAGTTTGATAATTCTTTCAATTTTAAACTTTTTGTATTTTATTAAAAATTATTGAAAATTTGTATTATACTAAAATTAAAATTCGCCCAAAATAATTTAAAATTATGAGAAATAATAAAATTTAAAAATATCTAAAAAATATACTTTTTGATATATATTATTTGATTAATTCTTTTTATTGATTTAAATTTTCTCAAATTTTATTTATATAAAATAAATTTTTTTTCCATATGTTGATTCCTTATAGTGGTACACAGAGAAAAAAAAAATCATAGAATTTAAACTTTTTTTCATAAATATTATGAATCGAACATGACTTTTTATCTCCAAACTTTTTTCATAAAAAATAAAATTTTATTCTTAGATATTTATTAAATTGTTCATCATGAAAATTTTAGGAATTTTGCAAAAATTTTGTTCAATCTATGATTTAGTTTTATTAGATTTGATTGCAAATGATAAATAAAAATAGTTATACATGAAAATAATAACAACAAATGCCTTAAAATGGCGAAAATTCCAAGGAAAATCTATAAAAGAAAATATTTAGAAAATTGCATAATTTTGCTCGCTTCTGTTCTGTTCCCAAAAATGTAGCTAAAAATCATTAAAAACTTAGAATTTTTCGTAGGAAATTTTAAAACATTTTTTTACAAATTGAAAATATAAATGAAAATTTAAACAATTTATTTTATGTCTTCTTGACTTTTGATTCCTTTGAAAAAAATAAAATATAAAAAAAAGTTTTAATGCTTAACAAATTATGCTTAAATATTATGAACTGAAATTAATGAAAGTTAATTTTTATATTTATGTACAAACTTTACTCTGTGTAATGACCAAAATAATTTTAATAAATTCATTTATAACAAATATATGAGTAAATGATTAAGTTTAACTTTCTTCAATTTCAAAAAGAAAAACATTTTCCATTTTGCTTTACAAAAATTTCCAATATTATTTAAATCTTAATAATTTTTTTTTCAAATAGTTTAAGTTATTAAAGGCTTCATTTTGTGAAACGAAACATTTTTAAATATTAGAATTTTGTATGAAAAATACTGGAAAATTATTTTTAAATTTGAATTTGTTCCATACAAAACTATTTCCTTTGAAAGTGTTTCGTTTTATAAAATGAGGCCTTAAGAAATATTACTATTAAAAAAGAAATAAAGGGCCAGATTATGTAAAAGAAAACGTTTTCAAAAGTTTGGAATTTGTATGAAAAATACTAGGTCGTTTTTTCAAATTTGAATTTTTTTCCATATAAATTTCTGTCATTTGAAAACGGTGCATTTTATAAAATGAGGCCTAAAATATGTTTGTTATTTTTTGAAATATTAAAACTAAAAAATTATACATATTTTATTTTTTTTCCATATTTCATTTTTTATTTTCTCTAAAAAAACTTTAATAAATATTTTATTTTAGTTTTCTATGAAATTTGTTTCTATATTTTGATTCCCTAAATATTATTATAGATTTTTTACTAAAAATTCTTTTAATCGCTTCATAAATAATGGAAATATAAGCATTTTTTTGGTGTTTTTGTATAATTAAAGACATTTTATATTTAGTTTCCTAACTCTGCTCTTATTAACACAATTTTAAGGAAATTTGCTATAAAATACACTTCACTTATTTTATGGAAAACAATTTATTAAATGAGTTTCAATTTGGCTTTCGAAAGGATTGTGGCTCTAAGGAGGCTATTGTAAATTTGCAAAATTATATTTGTAAGGGATTAGATGAAGGTCATAGTGCTGCTGCTGGAATATTTTATGATCTAACGAAGGCATTTGATCTTATAGATCATGAAATATTGCTGTAGAAGCTTAAATGGAAATGAATATTTGCTTCTAGAGAGCTAATTAACAACTAGAAGACAATTTGTTCAAGTTAAGGAAAATAAGTGTAATCTGCGGAATGCTGTACATGGAGTTTCTCAGGAAAGTGTTCTAGGCCCTTTGTTGTTTTCAATATACATCAATGCTTTAAAAAATTTAAACTTGATAGGGAAAATTTTTATATTTGCTGATGATATTAGTAGATTTTATCATTATAAACATGAAACTGCATTAAAGCCGTATATGGAAAGAGATGCTTCATCTTCGTTTTAATAAGCTTTTTTTAAATCCTGCAAAGACGAAACTTATAAGGTTTAAACCACACTTTGGTTTTAATAATGATTTTATTATTTTTGTTGATGGAAATGAAGTTCGGGAGGATTTATCTGTTGAATATTTGGGTATATGTTTGCAGGGAAATCTTATGTGGGATCAGCATATTAGGAATCTTAAGGTAAAAGTTTCTCCTGCCTTAGGCTTAATATATATGTTTAGAAACAAGTTTGATAAAAAAACTAGATTTTTAATTTATCAAGCTTTGGTTCAAAGTCATTGTAATTACCTTGCATTAATATATGGATTCAAAAAAACTACAGAGTTTAAATCACTTCAGAGAATGCAGAACAAAGCATTAAAAAGTGTAGCTAACTTGCCCAGTCGGTTTCCAACTGTTGTTTTATTCACTGTTTTGCCAATTTACGGGCTCTATAAGTTTCAGTTATTACTGTACATGTTTAAATGTCTTAATTGTATTGGACATCATACCATGCAATTCACACGGAATCAGAATACCTTCAACACAAGAAATCGTGACAATTTAAGAATAATTTTTGGCCAATCTGAAACAACTAAGCAACGAGTTGAACACTCCGGCTGTAGAGAGTCTAATAACTTGCCACATAATATTAAACAAGCCTCAAGCCTATCGCAGTTTAAATCTTATTTAAAAATTTTTTTATCTCAACATGTTGTTGAGCTTCTGATATAATGTTGTAACTGTAAATTATTATTTGTTATAAATATTTTTTTAATACTTTTGTTAAAATTTTGCCAACAAGCCTCTATAATGCCAATCTGGCGCTAAAGGTGAAATTGTAATATTTTTTTTTTTTTATAATAAAATTTGAAAAAAAAATCTAAAAGTTATGTAAAAAAATTAAATTTAAAAATAACTAAAAAATCTATTTTACTTTTTGAAAAAATAAAATTTAAAATAATTTTTTAGGAATTTAAATGTTTGTGAAAAAAATATTAAATTATATTATTGTTTTACAATATTTAGTAACATGAATTCTAAAGCTATATTTTAGCCAAAAATCATGTTATTCATTTTATAATTATTAAAGTTCTAAGCAAATGTAGGGAATTACTTTTATTCTTTAAAAATTTTAAATATTCTTTTACAAATTTTCTAATTTTGCATTTTTCCTTACAACTTTGTTAATTTAAGTACAATTTAAAAAGAATTTCTCTGAAAATAGCTAAAGTATTTATGAAATATTATAATTTAATAATAAAAAAAAAAAGAAATCTAAGCTAATTTTTGTAAAAATAAAACTTAAATTCAGCATAAAAATGTTTTAAAAAATTATTTTAAATTTTCAAAGAAATTTACAAATCTATTTCATTTTCTCAAAATCTCACAAAATTCCCCCCAAAAAATAAAAAAGTATTTGATTTCATATATTATCGCTACTAGAATCAGGAGTTATAAAGAAAAAATTTAGGGGCCACCTTCATTTTTTTTTATCGCTAACAATGAATTTAATGTCACCATTGTTTTGCCAGCCACACACCAGCAAAAAAATAAAAAAAAAAAACATTTGAACTCAAAATGTTAAAAAAAAAAACGCGTAACACCAGCAGCCACAAAATTAAGGCGACCTGAATGAATAAGTAAACGACTGGCTGACGGAGTGTGTAAATGACTGTTTGAATGAACGAAATTCTTGTTATGTTGAAGATATTGTTTTACAGCCGCTTTGAAATGGTGTTGGATTACCAAAAAAAATATAAAAAAATACATTATTGTCAGTGTGGCAAACAGTTTTACAGCGACGACATCAGCAACCCAACAGCCGCACCAGTAGTTAAAACCGATTTAATGTCACCGATAAGAAAGTTAGTTGACTTTTGCACACAAACTGCAACATTTTCAATATTTATTTTTATTTTTTGTTTTTTTGTTATTCCTACTTTTTTGTTTCGGTAGAATGTTGGAGGGGGTTTTATTCAGAACATACAAATATACTTACTATCTTACAAATAGATCCCATTAGTTTAGCTTAAATCCACCCAAATAAACCAAACTAACAGCCTGATTTTGTGTGTGTTGTTTATGTATTTAAAAGGGGTGTTTTGGTTCTTTGTTCGATAGGAAACTGGTGTGTATGTGTGAGTGTGTGTGTTTGAGAGAAGTTTCTATGGAATTTGAACGATTTAACGATTTTAGTTTATTTTGTATGGTTTGTGAAGTGTGTGAATTTGTCGCTGTCTGAGATAATATTTTTTCACTGACACTAACATTACAAAGGACAATCTTTATATCTATTGTAGCAGCAACAGCAAAAACAAATAAAAAAAAACTTCTAAAACGAGGCCATTAGAACAGAGATTTACGCGCTTTATGCAACATCTGATAATGCGGCTTAAAAAAAAAACTACACACTTTTATATACAAATGATAAAAAAAAAACTGAATGGGAAAATTCTTAAAATCTTGTAGTAATACCATTTTTATGAGCCTCTAAGGTATGAGAACATTTTACTTTTTATGTTCCTTCCGTTTCAGCAGATTTTTTCGTTTATTCCGGTAAGCCTTAACATTCTGATTTCCCATTAGATATAAAAGACAAACATTATGATGGACACAAACTCTTTGTTGGGCGAAAGAAGAAGAAAAACATTTAATATTTTGTAGTTTGTCTTTATTTCTTAATAATAAAAAATAAGACCTTAAAAAAACAGCCATTTTGTCAATCATTAAGAGAGAGAGAGAGAAGGAAACGGAAGGACCAAAAAAAAAGGAAATATTTAAGATTTTTGATGAAATATTTTAACAATTTCTGCCAAAATTGAGGTTAAAGCGAAATAGCTCCAAATTGTAATAAATCTCTGAAATCATCTAGAAATTTCAAAAAACCAAAAGAACTTTCTATAAATAAGATAAAACATTTAAAGAGTTTCCCTCGAATACACAAACAAATTAACAGAAAAGTTCTGTAAAACTTCATAGTGTAGGCTTACAATCAGTGTTGCCAGGAGACGAGAAAAAAAGAAGCTAAATTGAACTTTAAAAAAGGTCAAAAAAGACAAGTGTCCAAAAAAAAGCTAAAAAAAATTAATTTTTTTTTGTTTTTTATTTGAAAACTTCTTTTTTTCGTTCTCATTAGTTTTGATATTTTTTAAAGAAATTGTTATACATTTATAAATAACACCCAGCAAAATGACTTAATGAAAAAAAAAAAATCCCATACAAGTTTGGGCTATATTTTATATGAAAAAATACCCAATGTTTTGAAGTGATTTTTCGTAAACTTTTAACTATAATTCCTTTTTGATTAAAGATTTCAAAATTTTAAGTGATTTTTGCATTAATAAGATTTTCTCTAAATTATAAATAGTTTCAATGTAAAACTCGGATATTAACTCTTAATTAAACTCAAATTAAACTCAAATTTAAATATAAAAAATGTGAAAATGTGAAAGATAAAAGTAGGATAAATTTTTCACTTTCAGTGAAAGCCAGATTTGAACTTTAATTAAACTCAGCATCAAAAAATCAAAAAATCTAAAATTAAATCTTAACTTTGAATAAATTTAAATTTAAAATTTCAATAAAACCAAGATAAATTTTGAAATGTTAGCAAAGCCATTATAAAACTTAAACTTTCAGTAAAACCTGGATTAAATATGAAAGTTTAAAATTAAATTTAAACAAAAATTAATAATAAAATTTTTCATTCAGTAAAAGCAGGATTTTAACTTTATTTAATGAGGATATAATTTTAGATGAAGTATATTAAAATTATAATAATCGACTTAGTAAGTCCACAAATTTAATTAATCAAATTGAAGCGCCGCAGGCGATATTTTTATTAATTTTTTTGTGCGAATAAATACACAAAAAATGCTTAAATGGATGATTCTGTAAAAATAAAATTAGTAATAGCAAATAAGAAATTAGTTTCTTCGTTGTTGAAATTCTAAAATTTCAGCTTTTTTTAAGACAATTTTAAGAATTAAAAAAGGCTAGAAAAAAAGCTAGAAGCTAAAACGAAAATTTTGAGGCTAAAAGTTAAATAATAAATAAAAAAAAGTCTAGATTTAGCCTTAAAAAAGGCTAAACTGGCAACACTGCTCACAACATTATAATTGTTGTTAGCAAAATTTGTGGATAAACTTTGTTTAATAATACAATTAAAAGATTTCTTTAAACTCTAGTTTAACTAACTGAGTTTATTTGTAGTTTGTATGCAATTATATTAAATACTCAATTATAGTTTGATTTATAGTCTAGATTTACTAAAAGCTAAAATTATATCCTCCTTAAATAAAGTTCAAATCCTGCTTTTACTAAATGAAAAAATTTATTATTGATTTTATTTAAATTTTATTTTAAACCTTCATATTTAATCCAGGTTTTACTGAAAGTTTAAGTTTTATAACGGCTTTGCTAACATTTCAAAATTTATCTTGGTTTTATTGAAATTTTAAATTTAAATTTATTCAAAGTTAAGATTTAATTTTAGATTTTTTGATATTTTGATGCTGAGTTTAATTAAAGTTCAAATCTGGGTTTCACTGAAAGTGAAAAATTTATCCTGCTTTTATCTTTTTTTATCTTTCACATTTAATCAAGAGTTCACTAAAAGTAATCTTGGTTTTATTTAAAGTTAAAATTGAATTTTATTTTTTTATATTTAAATTTGATCCTAAGTTTAATTAGAGTTAATATCCGAGTTTTACTGAAACTTAAAAATTTATACGGCTTTTTTTAAATTTAACTCTTTTATCAAATCCAAGTTTTACTGAAAGTTTAAATTTAATCCTGGTTTTTATTAAAGTTTAAAATTTTTTAAAAGTTTAAATTTCATCGTGAGTTTAATTAAGTTCAAATCTTGATTTTGCTGAAAGTTAAAAATTAATTGTATTCTTGTTTAAACTTTAACTCTTTTGTTTAATCTTGGTTTCATTGGAAATTTAAATTTAATCAGGGCTTTGCTAGCATTTTAAATTTAATCTTTTAAATTGGAAATTTAAGTTTAATCATGGCTTTAATAAGATTTAAAATTTAATTGTGGGTTTATTCAAAGTTAAAATTTAATTACAGATTTTGTGAGGGTTTAAATTTGATTCTGCGTTTAAATAAAGTTCAAATTTATTTTCAATTTTGGTTTTACTGAAAGTTAAAAACGAATCCTGATATTGTTTAAATTTTAAATTAAATTGCAATTTTTATATTTAATCCTAGTATTGTTGAAAATTTACATTTAATCGGGACTGCTAACATTTTGAATTTAATCTTTGATTTAATGAAATGTTAAATTTGTTCTTGGTTTTATTTATGTTAAAATTCAACTTCGTAGTTTTTGACATTTAATATGATCCTGAGTTTATTTAAAGTTTAAATCCTTGGTTACTAAGATTTTAAAATCAATCCTGCTTTTGTTTAAATTTTAAATTAAATTTTAACTTTTTAATTTAATCCAGATTTTATAGAAAGTTTAAGTTTAATCGTGGCTTTGTTAGTATTTTTAATTTAATCCCAGTTTTATTAAAAGTTTAAATTTGATGCTGCTCATATTACCTCAAGTTAAAATCCTGTTTTTATAGAGACTTTAAGTCTAGTCCTCGTTTTTTAAGGTTTAAATTTAATCCAAGTTTTAGTAAAAATTTTAATTTAATCTTGGCTTAGTTAACATTTTTAATTTAATCCTGGTTTTATTGAAACCTTAAATATAATATAATCCTTGTGTCATACGAAGTTTAATTTTTAATACTAGATTTGCTAAACGTGTGAAAATTCTTGGTTTACTGAAAGCTTTAATATAATTCTGATTTTATTTAAAGTTTAATTTAGTTTCAGTTTAAAGGTACATTTGAATTTAATCTCTTTTTTTATAGAAATTGAAAATTTAATCGTAGTTTTTTTTGTTTTTTTTTGAGATTTAATCCTTCCTCTATGGCAAATTCAGATTTAATTCAGCTTTTTATTTAAAGTTTAAAATCAAAACAAAATAAATTAAAGTTTAAATTTTGATAAAATTTCTTGAAGGTTTAAATCTTTAAAATTAAAATTTGTCTACTTTCATTGAAAGTTTAATTTTAATTTGTATTTAATTTAAAGATTTAATTTAATATGTAATGAAAACATTCATTTAATTGTAATTTTATTTTATGTTGTAATTTAATTCTGTATTTTAAAAATGTTTACAATATATTTTTGATTTTATTAAAAGTTAAAATTAAACTAAATGTTAATTCTGGTTTAATTGAGATTTTAAATTTTGTTTTAAAGTTATTTAAGTTTAATTTAGTTTGTTCTTTTTTAAAGTTTAAATTTAGTTTTGATTTCTTTAAAAACTCACATTTAATCTTGGTTTAATTTTTAATAAAAATTTAATGCAGGTTTTGTTTAAAGTTTAAATTTAATCCAGATTTTATTGAAAACTTAATTCTTATTTAATTTAAATATCAAATTAAGTGCTCATTTTGTTGAAATATTGATTTAATAATTGGCTATAGTTAATGGTAAAATTAAACTTAATCCCGGCTTAATAGAGCTTTAAATTTTGATCCTTGAGTTATTTATTAAAGTTCATTTAATTCTTTTATTTCGTAAAATTTCAAATGTAGTTCGTTGTTTCAAATTCAATTTTTTTAAAGCTATAATTTAATTTTTTATATAAAGTTTTAATAAAAACTTAAATTTTATTTCAATTTCGTTTAAATATTGAATTAATTCCTGTTTTTTTTTTCTTTGAGATTAATATTCTATTGAAGTTCAAAATAATCTTAAGTTGATAAACTCCTGGTTTAATATAGAGTTTAACTTTAATCTTAGAATTATTAAAAATTTAAATTACAGATTTTCTTAGTACTTGAAATTAAGTTCCATTTATTTTAGAGTTCACTTTTAATCCCAACTTTCTTAACAAAAATTTTAATACTGATTTTACTAAAAGCTTCAGAAAAAATCACTTATAAACGGTTAAGTAAACATAATTATGGATGATAATATTCATTAAAAAAAAATTTAGAAAATCTAACTTTAAATCATAAAACTTTTAAGAAAATTTATTTAGAATTGATCATTTAAGTACCAGAGTATTAACAAAAATATTGGTAACTTTAAAATGATGATGCTGTTGTTGTTGTTTTTTATAGCAATATTGCTATAGTTGTTATTCTTAAGGCACATGATAATAATGGCAGCCAAACAATAGTATAAAAAAAAAAAAAAATATCTTAAAAAAATAAAAAAATCCAGCCCCAATATCAAGAACAGCAGCAGCAGCATTTGCAACGGAAACATATGAATATCAGTATCAGCCACTACTGTGATGGCTCCTTGTGCCTGTACAACGATACGAATACAATTGAACGTGTGTTGCAGCAGCAACATTAAAAAAAAAGAAATGTTTTTTCTTGTATTCCAAAAAAATTGCTGGCTTGCAATAGAGTTTAAAAGCAAAATGCTCAATAATACAAAATATTGGGTGGTACGTGTTCAATGTTGCTTGTCCATAGAGCTAAATATTTTTTTCTCGTTGTTGTTGCCTTCAATTTTTTATATAGTTGATCCTCAACCAAAGCCAACAACTACTACACGTACTTCATAACAAAATCGTACAACATTTTGTAGTCAGTCGTCGGCATTGGTTTTACATCAGCAACAAATGGATTGTATTTTTTTTTCTTTTTTTGCTCTCTTCCCCTTTAAACTTCTCGGATGGTATTTGAATTTTTTATTTATTTTTTTTTGAATTACTTGTTTATTGTTGTAGAAAAATAACAAAACTATGTTAAGTTGTTGTACACAAAAATACTTGTAGAAAAATATGCTCGTTTACAATGAAATTCATTCAGTTTTGTGTATTTTTCTTTTTAGTTTTTCTTTTTTTTTTAACATAAGAAAAACTAACTTACCTTAATTTAGAGAAAAATATTAAAAAAATGTTATTTGTAATTGTTTGTACAAAAAAAAAAAAAAAAAAGGATTTGAAATTGAATGGCACGGAGAAAAATCAAATAAAATAAATAAATTGAAAGACATTTAAAACAGTAGCGATTTAAGGGGCAAAATGAAAAGAAGAAAATATTTTTTTAATCTCTTTAAATGCAAATAAAGAGTGATCCGAAGTGCTTTTTGTCATTTTCAAAACGCAATAACTCAGAAACTAATAAATATATTTTTATAATTCATTCACAGCCTAACTAATATAAGTCCAGATAATATGTATGTAAAATAACGCGTGATCTACTTCGATGTTCCCCACTTTTTTAAAGAAAAAAACACAGAAAATTCAAATTTAATGGGGAATGTTTTTTTTTATCATTTGGAAGAACATTCTTTGGCATTCATTTTTTGAAGATTATGTCTATCAAATGTTGGCCGTTGCTACGTCTCAGATGGTCCATCCGTTGAGTCCAATTTTCGATGACTCGTTCGAGCATTTCGACTGGTAACTGGCGAATGACTCGCGTGATGTTTTTCTCCAAGGCCTGAATCGCATAAACTTAAGACTTTACATATCCCTACAGGAAAAAGTCTAACTGTGTGATATCACACGATCTTGGTGGCCAATCGACCTGCCCAAAACGTGAAATTATGTGCTCACCGAAGTGTTCTCTCAATAAATCCATTGATTGATGCGATGTATGGGAAGTGGCGACGTCTTGCTGAAACCAAATGTCGCCCAGATCACGAGCTTCAATTTTAGGCATCAAATAATCGGTAATCATAGCACGATAACGGTCGTCATTGACGGTTACGATCGTACCGGCATCATTTTTTAAGAAATATGGACCGATGATTTCACCGGCCCACAAACTACACCAAACCGTTGTTTTTTTCAGGTTGCTCTTCGTCCCAAATGCGGCATTTTTTTTTGTTTACATACCTATTGAGCCAGAAATGGGCCTCATCGCTGAAAAAAATTTGCCTTGAAAACGTCGGATCTTCTTGGAACTTTTCAAGAACCCATAGAGTGAAGCGATGTCGCTTGGGAAGGTCGAGCGGCCTCAGTTGTTGCACAAGCTGTATTTTGTACGCTTTCAATTTAAGATCTCGACGTAAAATGCGCCAAATCGTTCCATACGTCAGTCCGAGTTACTGCGAACGGCCCCGAATAGACTCTCCACTATATTTTCTTCACAGCGTGCTGGACATGGTCTATTCGGTGGAATATTATCCAATAATGAATGCTGGGTCTCAAATGGGTGTTACGAATAATACGCTCAGTAGGCCGGTTATGTTGACCATAAGTTGAGCGAAGTGCACGAAACACATTCCTCACAGAACGTGAATTTTCGTAATAAAGTTGAACGATTTGTAGACGTTGTTCAGGTGTAAGTCTTTACATTATGAAATGTCAAACAATACTAAACAAAAATAACATGACAGCATGATACGACTCACACGTGATCTGTCAAAAAAAAAGGCTATTGAAAAAAGTATCTCTACTTGAATCACCCATTATTATATTGGTCAGAGTCCTATTTACTAAGTTATAGCAAAAATAGAAAGAAGAGAGAAAAAAAGTTTTGGACATTTTGTATAAAAATTATGATTTAATTTGAAATGTAAATTTGAAAGCAAAAAATTATATACTTTAAATTTATAATAAATTTTACTATTAAATGGAGAAAAGTAGTTCGTTCTAATTAATTGTATATTTAACTAATTGATTATACAAATTTATAGAATTTATGTAGAATTTCCTATATTTTTTCACCCATATTCTTAGGAAATTAAGAGTTGATAAATATTTTTTCACAAAATTGAACTAAAACATAATCTCGAGATTACTATAATACAAATAAGAGTAAATTATTTTAAAAATTTTATACATTTCTTTAATAGTAAATGATCACCTGAATGCCTTCTAAATATTGAATATAATTGAGCTATAAATTATAAAGTATTGTAAAAACCTGGTGTACAGAAATTATTCTGAGCATGATAGTTCAAGTTTTTGTGTTAATAAGACCAACTAAAGTCTCAAGATTTATTTAGACTTAATCGTTTTTAAATGATTTAAAAAGCCAGTATCCTTTCGGTTAGTAATTTGCTGGTATGTTGGGGATAATTTCTAAATGATGCTATTTAGAGATATTACTCTCAATTTATACCAATTAATATGATGGCAAGAATTAACTAAAATTGTACCATGCTATAGATTATCAAGTACTCAGCTTATTTGGCTGTATACGTTTCCAAATGTCAATTAGTGTAATTTGGATACTAAAGAAGTTGAGATATGTCTTCGCTATAACTAAACTATTTAAAGAAATTTTATGCTCCAAATAATTCAGGGTTTGGTAGATCTCTGATGCTTAAAAATATTTTACAAACATATCAAATTTAACTGAAAATCTCTGTTTGGCACATACATTAGTATGTGTCCAATTTAAAAAGTGAGATTATGAGACATAATCGTAAATTATTCCAAAACAGATAAAAACAAAACATTAATTTTTATTTGGTTCAAAAGTATAGATAATCACGTTTAATTGGGTACCATTCTTTTTTCATAGTGCAAAAACTAGTAATTTTATAGCGTTTCAAAAATGACGAAAAGCACTACGGACCACCCCTTAGTATGCACAACACTTTATATTTAGTTCATAAAAATCTTAGAAATTGAACCAAGATTAAGCTTTAGTTAAGGATTAAAACTTCAAACGTAAGTTAATAAATGTGATTTTATTTAGAGTTTAACTTTAATCCTCTAAGATTTACCCCCATGTGCACAAACAACTTTTAAATTTAAAATTCCTTTTAAATTAAAATTTCCATACAAATTTTGTCTCTAAAATGTATTTTAAGTTTAAAATTGATTTGTGAATAATACGAGGGTTAAATTTTAAAATTTAATTTTGATTTTAGATTATTTTTAAACTCAGTTTAAACTCTTGAATAAAGAAAATTAACGTTTTTTTTTTTAAGTTTTAAAGTACTTGCTACTTATTTTTGTATTTGTCTCTCTCTCTGTAAGATATTTTCTTTAAAAGAGTTCGTAAGACAAATATAAATACTTAGATGTTTATTTAATTTTTTTTGCTGAGTGTACACAAACATACATTTTTCCATTATTATTTTCTATTGAAGAAAAATGCATGTTCTTCATAAGATAAGAAGAAAAGCAAAAGAAATTATATACATTTATATGTACGAGTATAAATAAGTACACACATTTTAAAGATACGTATAAGTATTCTCGAGATATTGAGAAGCGTGTTTTGCTTGCAAAATATACATTTTCTTATTTTTTATATTTTCTTTTTTTTTTTTATTTTGGTACAATATACAAGAGAAGTACTTGAACAGAATAAAATAAATACAAAAAAATAAAATATATTAGAAAAAAAAACATGTAAGAAAAAGTATAAAGAGAAGGAGGGGAAGACAAAGGGGTATAGAACAAGTGTTTGAAGAAAAGCAGGATTTATAAAGAGTATTTTAGAAATTAAAAATGTTTTAAAAAAAATCTTTATTTTTTAAAACAAAATTATTATATTTTTTATAACTACACTTTGCTATATTGGTAAATCCCTCGAAAAATTACATAACCTATATAATAGGCCTAAGAGTCTTGAGAACATTCAGTGGAGCTAATAAAAAAAAAGAATGGTAATGAATCTTTATCTGCTTAGCTACTGATTAGATCGAATTGAGGTGTATGTAGTATGCATGTACCTATGCAAATTATTGAGGAGGACCTAGTATTTCTGTAGAATGATATTGAAGTTACCCTGTTGTAATACGAAAGGAGCTACAGGGTGTCAAAATGGACCTCTATTGTGAAAAAAGCTTTATGTGCATGTGACTTCAACAAATTATGTACGATTTTGATTATTTTTAAATTTTTATATAGAATTAGATTAGATAAAGAAAAACCATTTGTAAAATGTTATTTAAAGGTAAAAAAAAGAAAAATAAACTAATAATTAAAAATTTTGTAAAAACAATTCTCTTAAGAGCGAAATATGCAAAATTATGTCTTTAGTGTACAAGTATAAGTATAAGATAAGTTAAAATATACCATTAAAATTACTAAAATATACTTTAGAACAATGATTTTCAGGAAAATATAACAAAATATGTTGCTAAGCTCAAAATATACAGAAATATGCCGTAACAAAGCGATGCCTAAATTCTAAAAATTGTCTAAAACGGATGAATAACCATTTGATTTCACAGCACAGGAAAAATATGATATTGAATAATTTTGATAGCCCTGGTAATAACTTATTTAGAATATAAATAAAAAATTATAATAAAGTTAATAAGCTATGTTCTGCTGCTTTCTAAATCAGTTTTAAAAGCTAAAGTGGATTACAAATTTAGGAGGCTAAGAAATCTTTAGAGGAGGAACTATTTTCAAAATTTTTTTTAGAATATTTCCAACTTGGAACAACTCTTTTAGTGAATCTTCTATTGATGAGGATGGTCCCTGAAAATTTTCGGCATATTTGTTTATAATCCAAGACAAGGTTTCCACTGTCATCAATGACTCCAAAAACGTCGTGGATCACTCGCTGTTTAAGAGTATGGTTACCAAATTCTTCGATGAACACTTGCCAATTTCTTTCTTTTGGGCAAGTATATTTTTCTGGGCATACTGTAGGGAGTCCTTCAATATAAGTAGATACCTCTTCGCTTAGTATTGTTTCTCCTTTAAGGAGAGAGAGGTCAAAATCTTCAATGTCGTAATCGCATGCAACAGAAAGTCTTTCGTCCAAATTATTAGAAATATGTGCCATACTCTATTGTTGGGCTCTTGTTTCTTCTATCTTGATTTCCAAATCTTTATCCAATTTCTTATTTTTGCTCGTTTTGTTCTCCATTACAAATTTCCTCTTCTTCTTCTCCGTCACAATTGCTTCCTCTACTGCTTTTGCATTCAAAATCGGGGGAAGCTCTGAATCGCTTAAAATAAGCGCTTGCTGATTCGGGCATTCTTGTTCGTTTTCCGAGTTTGCTGGAGAGTAGTCGTCCAGAACTACTGGTTCGCGGATAGTCACTTTTTTCGGTGCCATATTCTTTTTCTGAATAATTGTACGAGCAAACAATTGTATTATCACTTTCAATATCTGAATACATTTAATATTTTTTAAAAAATAAATTCGAATTTATACTAAAATGAAAATTTATAATATCACGTGAATTATGGTAAAAATAATAAAACATTTGAACGACGACGACGACTATGCAGCGACAGCGAAAAGGCGTAGCGCAGAAATTTTCCAATTCATGGCTTAGCTTAATCATGGCCTACGGCCGATAGCTGCCGAAACATATTAAAAGTGTCAAAAAAAGGAAAATTAAAAAAGTAAAGTCGCCAAAAGAGGGGGATTTTTTGGAAAAAAGGGGCCAACTGCTTTAATGCCTAAAAACTTCTTCAAATTTGTTTATTTGATAAAAAAAAAAAATATTGTATTTTAAGAAAGGCTTAGTAGCCTTTTTATTTTTATTAATTTTATTAATAACAAAATAATTTACTTATAATAGTTTTTATTATTGAAAAAAAAAAAAGATTTTTCACAAAAATAGTTAATGTTTTATGAATATGAGATATTCTGTACTTTTGTACAAGGTATTAACTCGGACTCCAGTCTTACAAATCCCCGTCTAACAATTTTAAGACTGAAAGCATGGAATCACAAGTATTTACCTTAAGGTTGTTGGATAATTTATTTTTCATTAGTGATAATTTTCAAAAAGAAAACGTTCCGCGAGGCCGAGACCGAGGCTATAAACCAAAGTAAAAATATAAATTAGGATATAAATCAATCAAAATCAATCATCAAATCAATTTTTTAATTTTTAATTCGATACAAAAAGATTCGGCATTTGATGTTTTGTTCATTAGCTTTGGTTTTTAACAGTTTCAATTCATTTATTAATTCTTTGAGATATTTTTTTTTATTACATCACTATACTGTGAAACAGTCTCAAAATATTTAATTTCTTCTCTGAAATTAATATATAATGGGTCGATATATTTGAAACAACTTAGTTTCTCGTCATTATTCACATAGGCTTAAAAAATCGCCATTTAGTTCCATTAAAAAAAAGGGACCAAAAAAGTGTCCATGTAAAGTTGATTACATGATGTCCTCAAGGAGATCTACAGCCCACATTAAATAGTTTTTTGCGTGAAAAAATACCTTACTATAATTTTATTACATCTCTTATACTAAGTCATATTTCTATAGATTTTTTATTTCACTAAGGTTTTTATACTATTAAATTTATGATTTTTAGTATAAAAGCTTTTTATATAATTTAGTCTTTTTTTTATAAATTTTATACTTTTCCTTATAATTTTGGTTTTGTTTTTATTATTTTTTTAACAGTTTAAATTATTTTTTTACAATTTTGATACCTTTTTCTAATATTGTACTATTTTATAACTTTTTTTATATAATTTTTTAGCTTTTTATAACTTTTATACTTATTACAATTTTTATGGCCTTTATACTTTCTTTAATATATGAATATTATTTTTATAATTTTATACATTTTTGTACGATTATACACTTTCTATAAATTTTATACTTTTTTTTTCATAATTTTATATTATTTTTATGATTTTATAAAATGTTAAAAAGTAAAGTTTTTATATTTTTTTGTACTTTTTATACTTTTTTATATATATTTTTTATAACATGAATATAATTTTTATTTTAAAATAAATATTCTACTTTTTTTTTTATTAATTTTATATCTTTTTTTTTGTATTTTTTATATTTTTTTGAAAACTTTATGATCTTTATATCTTTTTTATAACTTTTATAATTTTTTATAAGTTTTTTTATAAATTTTATTTTTTATAATTTTATGTGATTTTTATATTTCTTGATTACTTTATACATTTTTAAAACTTTTATACTTTTTTATATATTTTATACTTATTTATAACTTTTATACTTTTTTATAACTTTTATACTTTTTTATACATTTTATACTTTTTTATAAATTTTATACTTTTTTATAATTTTAAAACTTTCTTATAACTTTTATACTTTATTTATAACTTTTATATTTTTTATAACTTATATTTTTTATAACTTTTATACTTTTTATAACTTTTATACTTTTTATAAATTTTGTATTTTTTATAACCTTTATAGTTATTTATAATTTTTTATATCTTTTATACTTTTTTAACACTTATAATTTTTTATAAATTTTATACTTTTTAATAACTTTTAAAGTTGTTTTTTTTACAATATTTATACCTTTTTATAAATTTTATATTTTTTTTTATGAATTGTAAACTTTTTTATATCTTTTATACTTTTTTAGAACTCTTATAATTTTTATACATTTTTATAAATTCTTTTATACTTTGTTATAGATTCTATTCTTTCTTATATTTTTATAACTTTTAAACTCTTTTAAACTCTTTACATTTTTTTCTTTCTTTATGACTTTTATATATTTCTTTTATAACTTTTATACCTTTTTATAGCTTTTATACTTTTTTTTATAAATTTTATCTCTTTTTATAACTTTTATACTTTTGTATATATCTTTATAGCTTTTATGCCTTATTATAACTTTAATATTTTCTTTTGCAGTTTTTGTAAACTTACTTTAACCTAGAGTTAAATTATAACCTATAAACATTTTTGAATCTATGAGGTTAATTTAAGATTTTACTCTTTTAAATATATGTATGATTACAAAACACAGTGCTACGATAAGTATTATCGCAAATATTGTGCTCGTATATATAGTATAGAAACCAATTCCTATATGTTAGAGTATATATAAAACACATATGCTTATACTGTAAACATATGTAAATACACATCCCTACATACTTACATATATACGAGTATGTATATTTTACATTCTATAAAAAAACAACCTAAGGAAGGCGTTTCATATAAAAATTTTTTTTCTTAAGTTTTATTTTGCGTTGAACAAACAAATGGCAGTTGAAAGCGAAGTCAGCAGGCACGCAATATTGCAATGGCTGGCATTTTATTCATGTTTTTTTTTTGTTCCTTTTTTTTGTCTTTATCTTGCTACGGCGATATATAACAATTTTTACGTTTGAAAACTTACAGACGTAGGTATGTGTATCTTTAAGTATGAAAATTTTGCATTCTGTTTAAGAAATATTTAAGATAGCTTTAAAGAAAACAAAAGACTTTGAATAAAAAAAAAAATAAAATAAGAATAAACGTTTAGTAAAGCAAGTAAAAAACGTTTCTTGTACGCGATAAGCTGTTTGCAAAAAACAAACATTTTCAACTGTTTCCCTTTTGTTTTGCTGGCAGACTTACTATTCTACTGTGAATGTTGCTGCATGCCTCCTTTATACAGGCAGTCAGCCAGCCAGCCAGCCTGCCTGACTGAATTTTCTTTTATTTTGTGTGATTGTAGTAAAATTCAGTCTTCCAATAAAATTAAAAAATAAGAAAAGAAAGAAAAAAAAAAAACCACAAAAGCTAAAATGTCGACAATTGTTGTTTGTAGTTTGTCGGGTGTAGCAGCAATATTGATGAAGAAAAAAATTAAAAGAATTTAGTTTGCTTTTATTTGCAACATTTGTGTATCAGTTGGGAGATCTTTTGTATTCAAATTTATCTAAAAAATTCTTTGATGGCGTTTGTTTTTATAAAATAAAATGAGGGAGAAAAAATTTAAACAAGTAGACAGCCGCCATGTTTTTCTAGGGAATGATAAAGAAAAGTATTAAAAACAAACCTAAAAGCATTGAAAATTTGTTAAAGAATTTTAAAACATTAATTGGAATTATAATATCCAGAATTTATATTTTTGCAAACTTTATAAGTTTTATTTCATAATTTTATACTTCTACATTTTTATAACTTTTGTTATAAATTTTCTAACTTTTATAGAACTTTATGACTTATTTTAGAATTTTATAATCTTTTATAACTTTTATACTTTTATTATAATTTGTATACTTTTTTAAGTTTACACTCTTTTATAACTTTAGTAAAATTTTATAAATTTTATAGTTTTTTTATAAACTTTATATTTTTATAACTAATACAATTTTTTAACTTTTATAATTTTTTCCTTTATAATTTTTTATAACGTATTTCTTTTGTAATTTCTTACTTAACTTTTTTACTACTTTAATAAATTTTTATAAGTTTTCTACTTTTTTATAACTTTTAAATTTTTTAATTTTTTATAACTGATGTAACTAATGCTTTTATAAATTTTATACTTTTTCATAAATTTTATATATTTTTATAACGTGTATACTTTTTTATAACTTTTATACGTTTTTATAACTTTTCTTTAGCTTTTATCCACTTTTAAAATATATACTTATGCTTTTCCATAACTTTTATACTATTTTATAATATTTCCATAACATTTATGCAATTTTTTATTACTTATTTATAACTTCTTTACAATTTGTATGCTTTAATGTAACAAAAATTATACAATTTTGTAACCCTATAGTTTTTTTTTTATAATTTTTATACTATTTTAGAATTTAACAGAATTTAAAGATAAAGATTTTTCAATTCAGGCTATCACTTAGTAAATCAAGTATTTATTTTCTTGGTGGCAAGTAAACACGAATATGACTAAAATGAAAACTTATCAAATATTTGAGATAGAAAAAAAGGAAAATTCAACAAGAATGTTAAACAGATTTTGTTTTGTTAGAGATATTTGATGTGTACTTATCTTCCAGCAAAGATAATGAGAATTTTTTTTTCTACAACATACGTCATGATTTCAAGTGGCAGTTTCAAGCTCGAAATAAGAAAAAAAAAAAAAATCAAATAAAATCCTTCTAAAGAAAACATAAGTAAGGGAGATTTGTTTTCGATAGCAAAAAGAAGCCTAAAAAACAGTTGCTGTTTAAATACAACAAGACGACTCCTCTACTTTCCTCTTCGCTTTTGCCTCTATCATCATTGTTTGCCACAATTCATTTTGCCCCATCTACTCCTATGCTCCTTTCTACTTATGTTTTCCATTTCCAAACAATTCTTTTGCTATTCAGTTCAGTTTGTCGTTGGTTCATTTATTCGTTGTTTTATTTGTTGTCTGGTGAAAATTCTGGCATTTACATTTTAGTCACGTTTCACTGAAGTCCAATACAAAATGTAATGTATTTTTGCTTTTATTTTTTTATTATAACGTTTGAATTGTGCTGCTGCAATTCAGCAGTGAAATGGAGTTGTGGCAAAAAAACTTATAGCAAGGAAAAACTGAACTGAAGCCATCATATCCATTCATGAGTTGGCTTTATAAAATTCAGCAAGAAAAAAAAAAAAAAATAATAATAAAATAAATTTTGATATGGAAACAGAATAAAAATAACAATGGTTGCTTTTGGAGGTCAGAGTCTTAAGAGAATGAAAATAGTTTTGGTTATATTTAATCTTTTATAAAACTTATTTAAAGAAGTAGACAACAAAAAAAAAAAAAAAAAAAAAAAAAATACAAACAAAAACTTTAATAAATTTGTTAATTTTATACTTTTTTGGTTTCTTTTATACCTTTTACACTTTTTTAATTTTTATACTATTTTATAATTTTTTTATAACTTTTATACATTTTTGTAATTTTTATACTTTTTATAATTTTTATACTTTTTAATAATATATATATTTCTGCAACTCATATATATTATATTTTTTTAATTTTTATACTTTTTCTCTTAAGACTTTTATATTTCAATTCATTAATAAGAGAAGCCTTCGTTTGGCCAAAAAACATAACAATTTTAAAAGTAAAAAATATTATGCTTTTTTATGTTTCATTTTTATTTTCAATAATTTCAATCATTTTAATATTTTGTTTCGATTTTTATATACTTTTTAATAACGTTTTATAACTTTGACACAGTTTTAATATTTTTATACTTTTTTATAATTTTTACAGTTTTTATAGTTTTTATTTGCTTTAATAATTTGTTATAAATTTTTATTCTTTCTTATTAAATTATATTTTAATAATTTTTTATACTTCTTGCTTAATTTTTATACTTTTTACGAATTTTATGCTTTTTCATAAGTTATAATTTTATAATTTATTATTTTTATACTTTTTTATAACTTTTATACTTTTTAATCATTCCTTATATTTGTTTTAATTTTGTCTTAATTTTTATGTTTTTTGTAAATTTTATACTTTTTTTTAATTTATAATTTTTTATAAATATTATACTTTCTATACTATGGCATATTTTTATACATTTTTTATACTTATAATTTTTATACTTCTATATATTTTTTATACTTTTTAGTAATTTTTATAACTTTGATACATTTTTATAATTTGCTACACTTTTGAATATGTTTTTTATAATTTTTAAGCTTTTATACTTTTTATACCTAATTAAAAGAAAACCTTTTTTATAATTTTTAACTTCATTGTACTTTTGTTTCTTTTTATACCTTTTTATAACTTTGATATATTTTTAAACTTTTTTAATATTATTATTGTAATTTATAACTGTTACAATTTTATAATATTTATACAGTTTATTAATTTAAATTTTTTTTTTAAATGTATAATTTATATAACATTTATATATTTTTAGAATTTTTATATTTTTGTAATTCTTTGTTTTATATGTTATTTATTTAGCTTTTATACTTTTTTCTAATTTTTATAACTTTGATATATTTTTATAATTTTGATAACTATTTTGTTTTTAATTTTTATATATCTTAGCACTTTTTAATACTTTTTATAACTTTTTTATTTTTTATAATTTTGAAGTTTTATAACTACTGCACATTTTATAATTTTATTTATATTTTAGAACTTTTAAAATATTTTTTTACTGCTTCATATTTTTTATAATTTATTCTAATTTTCGATAATTAATTTACACTTTTGATATAACTTTTTATAAACTTTTTTAATTTTTCATAGCTTTTGGACTCTTTAATTACTTTTATACTTTTTATACATGTTATCACTTTTATAATATTTTATAACTTTTATTATTCTTTATAAATATTATAATATTTTAAAACTTTTTATTAAATTTTGTTTATTAAATTTTTTATTACCTTTATACTTATTTAATAATTTTATACTTTTTATAACATTTCAAACTTTTTTATTACTTTCATATTTTTCATAAATTTAATACTTTTTTCAAATTTTATACTTTTTATGTGTTTTATAACTTTTATATTATTTTTATAATTTTATAATTTTTGGTTGAATTTTATACTTTCATATTACTTTTATTATTTTTTATAATTTTCGATTTAAATTCTATTTTACAAAAACTCCTCTTCATACCTTTAAAACTCTGCTTTCAACAGGAGCTATCAAAGGACCAATGGAAATAAAGGGGGGACATTATTTTTTCTTTGTGAAACATAAAAAAAATGATAAAAAAAACTCCATAAAAACAAGATGGCAAAGAAGACAAGAAGTTTGAGTAGAGTTGGTAGTAAACAAAAATGTATATATAAAAATGGGTGGATTACATTACATTTCTTTTAAAAAATATAAAGTACTGTTGTAGGTATATAGTAAATGCTGTTGTTACAAAGATATGATATGAAAACGTAAAGAAGCTGCTTCTGAAGCGGGCTGCTGTAGAAAAATTTCTGTATAAATGAGTTTAAAGGAAAACCCAGATAGAATTCACAACCAAGTGGTAAAAACAGACAGAAGAACAGACGGTTAAGCAGACAGACAGATAGCCAAACAGTGAAGTATGTATGATTGTAAGTTGCAACTATAGCTGCCACAATTGCAATGACCATCATTTTCATTCACATTATTGTCGACATCTGAGAGGCTTCATTCACTTCACATGAACATGACCAGAAAGAAAAATCTTTATGAAAAATCCATAAAATGAAAAAAATAAAGACGGGGTTCCTCCATATAATGTTTGGAAAAAATATATGGTTATATATTCAGCAAACATCTCAACAGCAAAAATTATACTTGGTACGTGTTGTGGTCAAGGGGCGAAGACTTAAGCTTCATCATCAACATTTTCTTCTTCTTTTTTATGTGTACAACATTGAGAATTATTATTGTTTTTTTGATTTTTAAAAACCGAAAAACACTAAAGCAACAAAAAAAAAAAAAAAAAAAAAACAGAAGCATAGCCGCCTGCCTGCCTGGTTTTCATATAACAGATAGATGGTCGAATGGATGGATGGATGAATGGTTGTTTGAATGGTTGGCTGGAAAAAAGGAGGTGTGTGTTGTTTTCTTCTACAACTGTTTTTCGCTGCAGATCGCTAAACTATAAAAAGAAATATTGTAGACTACACGAACAAGATCATGAACTTGAGATTTGGTTTTCTTTTTTTTTTCTCTTTATTTTAACACAAAAACTAAATAAAACAAGAAGAAATATTAAAGAAGAAAACCTTAACCACAAATCTTAAAAACACTGACTTTGTTGTAAATTATGACCGCAGCCGTTATTGTAAAACTCTTCAAACCCCCTTTTACTTCAAACAACAAAGATGGCAATGATGAGATTTCACACGAACAATTCGTTTATAGTTCTTAAACACTACCAATGTTATTTTACATTTTTTTTTTTGTTAATTTTTTTTTTGCCATGTAAAAAACCATTTATGAATATGATGATCAATTTTAGTATGAGTATGAGGCATGCAACCTTAACACTTACACCAAACAGATTTAAAGAGAAAAAAAAAACATGTTTAAAATGTAACTAATGTCGTTTTACCGCAACACTACAAACTGGTAGCTTCTAAACATTAATTACATAATTTTCTTTTTTTACATTTTTGCTTTGTGTTGCTTGCCTCTTTGCAGCAAACAGAAAACATAAATGTTGATGGTTTTTAACAAAAAAACATATTTTAACAGCTGGGAAGCTGAAACTAAGAGAATGAAAAGTTTCAAAGAATTAAGCCACTAAGACATGTGTTGACAGTTTAAAATACTAGAAAAAAAATACAGAAAAAAATATATAAATAAGAAGAAAGAAATGTTTAAGAAAAAGGTTTAAAGGAATTTTAGAACAAAATTAAAAAAAAAATCAGGAATTTTATTATTTTTTTTCTATTAATTTTATACCTTTTTATTACTAAAAATTTTATAATTTTTATACTTTATATTTTTACTTGTACTTTATGAATTTTATAAATTTTATACTTTTTATTATATTTTTTAATTATTTTTAATCTACAAATTATAAATAAAAAGAAAGAAATGTTTAAGAAAAAGGTTTAAAGGAATTTTAGAACAAAATGAAAAAAAAATCAGGAATTTTATTTTTTTTCTATTAATTTTATACCTTTTTATTACTAAAAATTTTATAATTTTTATACTTTATATTTTTACTTGTACTTTATGAATTTTATAAATTTTATACTTTTTATTATATTTTTTAATTATTTTTAATCTACAATGCACAGTGGCTCCGAATCGGTTTTCATCGGCCAAAAACTCTGTAATTTTTGAATCAATAAATATTTAAAAATTTTTTTTGTTGCGGATTTTTTGTTTTTTGAATCAGCTTTACTTATAAAAAAAAGTTATAAGCAGATAAAAAAAAAAACATTTTAATAACACCCAGTATAATTTTGTGAACAGGTTCCCAGTTTATCAATTCTAGAACAGGTTTCACTAGCATCGGTCGTTCTTGGACAAGAAAGGACGATGATGAAGTGAAAAATCTTGCATAATAACTAAAAGTTTTTAATATATATTTTATTTTTTACTTAATTAACAATAAAAGAAAATTAGAATTATTATTCATTTGGTTGGAAAATAGCCTGGAAAAAATTCATATTTACTAATATATTATTTCCGTCCTCTTGCAACCCTTTTGCTTCTTCATCTAAGTCTTGATATTCTATTTTCTATTGACGTTGAATGCTAGAAATGAGCGAATCTGACTTTGCCATTAATATAATAAATAGATCTTCATTTGTAGAATTTCCTGATATTTTTCTGGTATTGTGCTCTCGATAAAATGTGTATTCCTTATTCCTTTTTTCCTGGGCTTCCTCTGATAGATCACCAAGTGGTACTAAATGATGCTTAATGATATCTTCCCCATAATAAAGGATTTTGTGAACTGTTGCACACATATTTCTCCATAGATATTTGGTTGCATATATAAGTGTAGTTTCCTTCGTAAAATTACCAAATTTTCTAGCATCAATTTGTTTATTGCACACAAATACATCGATAATTGTTTTAAAACTTTAAATAAGATCTATATCAACACCTGTAATTTCAGACGCTATATCGGGACCTGAAAACAACTTTCTTGCTATGTTCCCATCATTTGAGATATTCGTCCTGAATATGTTTCTTTTTTAAACTTCTTAACTTCTTATTGGTGTCGTTGTTTCTTATTGATCCTGTAGGTTTAAAATCCAAAACACAACAGATTTTTAGAATGTGTTCCATGAAAAAATTTTGGAAGTAATTTCATTAAAATGGAAAAGGTGTACTACAGACGGGTCCAGACAGGTACAAAAGTACATCGGATGTTAAAGAGGACACTTTCGCCTTTCTTCTGGCGGTAAAATTTGTTAAACCCCTTTTGATCCTCAAAAGTTCTATTCCACTAAAATTCAAATTGGACTAAAATATAGTACCTGAGAAAACATTTAATAAACAACATAAAAAATGCAGCCAATTATCGATAACGGTTTGCGATTAATGATAATTTACTTCAAATTTACAAAAATCACATTTTTTATAAAATAACATAAAATATTTGTCTTTAACAGCAACTCACTCCTATAATTGCAAATATTTTGATTTAATTTTTTGGCCACTTTAGTTTGAAAAAAATTTTGGAAATCGGTGTTAACAAAAATTGAACTTTTGGCCAATGAAATTAATTTCTGAACCAATGCGCAATGTTTATAATATTTTATAACGTTTATATTTTGTTGTAACTTTTTATTACTTTTTTTATGCATATTATATATTTTTTATAATTTTATACTTTTTGATAGTTTTTGTACTTTCTTTTTAATTTTAATTTTTAATAACTTTTGTTGTATAAGTTTTTTACAAAATTTATAATTTTCGTACTTTTTTATAACTTGTATACTTTCTTAAAAGTGTTATAATTTTCTATAACTTTTATATATATTAAAAATTATAACTATATTTTATACTTTGTTATAACTTTTATATTATTTTTAAAATTGGTTACTTTTTATAAATTTTACATCTTTTATATTTTTTTTAAATTAATTTTATGCTTTTTTTTAGAATTTTATACTTTTTATAGCTTGTTTTATTTTAATATTCTTATAAATATTATAAATTTTAATAAAAATTTTATAATTTTTTTTATAAATTTTATAATTTTTATACAGAAAGAAATTTATAAGTTTTATAATTTTTAAAATTTTCTTATTTTATAACTTTATATTACTTTTGAACTTTAATTTTTTATAGCTTTTATACCTTTTTATGAATTTTTATTTTTTATATTATTTTTGTAACTTTTATAATTCTTTCATAAGTTTTATACTTTTTTATATTTTCTATACTTTTATAATTTTTATAAATTTATATGAATTTATTATCTTTTATAACTTTGATATGTTTTTATACTTTTATGAATTTCTGAATTTTAGAGATTTTTATAACTCTTATACCATTTTATAACTTTTATTGAATTTTATGATATTTATAATTTTCAAGGAAATTTATAATTTCTTATACTTTTTAAAATTTTTATATTTTTTCAGCTTTTATAATTTTTTTTTCTGATTTTTATGGTTTATAGGAACTTTTATAACTTTATACTTCTTTAATATTATTATAAATTTTATATATATATATATATATATATATATATATATATATATATATAGATATATATATATATATATATATATAAGTTCCTATAAACCATAAAAATCAGAAAAAAAATTATAAAAGTTAAGAAAATATAAAAATTTTAAAAAGTGTAAGAATTTATAAATTTCCCTGAAAATTATAAATATCATAAAATTCAATAAAAGTCATATTATTTTTTTATAAATTTTATACTTTGTTTATTGTTTATTTGATTTTTTAAAAAAACTTTAATATTTTTGTGAAAGTATAACATTTTTTATGGGTTTTTTACTTTTTTATATATTTTATAATATTTTATGACTTTTATACTTTTATACTTTTTTTATAATTTTTATACTTTTTTTCAATTTCTGTATTTTATTACAACTTATTCCACTTTATATTTTTTTTATAAATTTTCTACGTTGCTTTTATAACTATTTTATAACTTTTAGACTTTTTTCTGACCTTAGTACATTTTTATAACTTTTATATTGTTCCTTTTTTATGAATTAAATACTTTTTTAGAACTTCTTTTTATACACTTTTATAAAATGTATATTAATTATATTATTTAACGTAACTTCTTTTATTATATTTATACTTTTTTTAAAAAGAAAATTTATTTTCTGGTTATTTTAAATGTTAACTAAAGGGTTAATCTATTTATTTTGGTACCAAAAAAAGTACCAGCCTTAAGTATTTTATTCTAAAATATTTTAAATATTAACCTTAAAAAGTGTATTTGAAAGTCAAGCATTAAAACTTTAAATATTGTTGGGCAGAATGAAAGTTCCAGTTAATTTAATTGGAATAAATTTTAAAAAGCGTCTTAATCTGATTTAAAATTGTGTTGTAACTTTTCTTGAGATTTTGATACTTAAGGAGCGCCATTGTTTTTTTTTTCCTTATTTTATACGAATTATTTGGGCACTAGGAAAACAAAAAACTATTTGGACTTGGTTTAGGTTTCATTTGAGAGTTTGCTAAACTTGTATAAAGCAGAAATATTGATTTGAAAGCAATTTTTGTTATAGTAGATTAAGTCATAAATATAAACTCAATGTCAAAGTATAAAGAAATTCGTCAGCTACAGTAAAAATAAAAAAATACTTTATATCCAATAAAATTTTAATTTAATTTTATTTTCTCATATATTTCATTCAATATGTATTTTTCCTTTTAAACAAAAATCCTTAAAATCCTTTTACCAATTTAGAAATCATTTAAATTTTTTTTATTTTTGTGTAAAACAACACACTTGTGTGCGTGTGTATCTAAATAAATGACTCCTTAATTAGGAACCCTGTAATCATTATCGGAAGAATAAACAGAAGCTGTTAAATGTTACGCAAATTTAAACTTTGTGCCATTTTAACCAGCAGCAGCAAAAATAAAAAAACAGCATCTTTTACTTTTATACACTCTAGATGAATAAAAGTAACCAAGCAAAAGCTGCAATTAAAAACCTTAAAAACGTTTAATTTATGCCATTTTATAGCTTAAAGCGATCGACATACACATACACAAACAAAAAGGGAAACAAAACCAGAAACTAAAACTTAAACATAAGAGCAATAGAGACCAGTACGTCGGTACGTCTGTCTGTACGTCTGAAAAATACTCCCAGGTATTTGAAGCCAACATTCATTCATTAAAACAGTTCTCTTAAAATGAGTTAAGTTGCCTGCTTATAAAAATCATTTTAAATGCCAACACCTTGGCAAAAGTAACTTAAAAATTTATAAAAAAAAGAGAAAAAAACACTCAAACTAATATGTTAAATTTTAGAATTTTTAACAACTCCACATAAGTAAGTATACCACACACACAGCCCCCCCCCCCCCTACAAAAAAAGGATGCATTTACAAATAGTTAAACAATAAGCAGCAAACAACCTTCTTCTCCTGCAGCAGCAGCAGCCACATATCAACGTCCCCATCATTATCATCATCAACAGCCACATAAGTTCCATAGTCATTCAAAATAAAAACCCCCAGGTATTTATGAGGGTGTTCATTTGGTCGTTTATGTTGTTAAACATCATTGATGTTTAGTTTTAGTTGAGCATTTTTGTTTTATTTATTTATTTATATATAAATATGGTAGGTGGTTCCTTACATTTGCTTTAAAAACACTCCCAAAAGTGCAACCGTATAATGATATAGTGTCAAATATATTGTTGGGATTTTTAACGATTTCTTTCTTTGCTCTAGCTAAAGTTTAAATTGTTTATGAAACCTGTAGGAGCAAAAGAATAAAACAAAAGATGGGAAAAGGAAGTCTCAAGAAGATGCAAAATTTTGCCTGAGGATTGTTATAATAATGTCGAAGATAAAGGATGCAAAAAAGTAATTTCAAACATTATCAAGTCAAACTTTTAAACAACAGTAATTTTTGAAAAGACTATAAAAGTTGTATATTTTATTTTGTATAAATTGTAAATAAAAATTTATTATGTTTTTATAGACAAAAAAAAAAAAAAGTTTTTCAAAATAAATGGAAATAAGTAATTTTGTTTAATTAAAAAAAAAAAAAAAAAAAAATGTTTTTAACAAGTTAGAGCGCTATATTTGGCTGTGCCGAAACTTTTGTTTTTACTAGTAATTATAATAAAATATACGCCCTTAAGTATGCTTTCATATTTTCACATTTGTACTTACGAAAATATTCCACCTTTTTTACAAACTACAAAAATGTAAACACAAAATTAAACTATCATATATTACGTTTATACGCATAAATTGCAAATAAATAACTCACTGTTTATACACAAATTGCATAAAGAAATATATTTCCTTATTTATCATGCCGGATGGGAAAAATACAACTATTGTCATCGAAAATTCTTTGAACGTAAAAGGAAATGGCAACACTGTACGTAAATAAATATAAAATATTAATTCACCATTTATATGGCAAAATTATCATTTCGTAATATTTATATAATTACGAGTATGAGATGTGTATAAGAGTAGCAATGGCAAGCATTGCTTCTAATGACTACTAAATTTATATACACATGTTTGTATGTAGATAGATGCTTATGCAAAAAACAGCAACACAGAGAACGTAAACCCTGCCAACATTTTCTATCCAAATTTGCACTAAAGAGTAACCTCAAGTTGTTTTTAACAGTCGAATATGATATCACTTTCTTATCCAAGAAGAGTCACCGTGCGGGAAGAAGTGTGCAGCAGTTCTAATACTTTTTTAATGACACTATTAAGTGCTTTTTTTATGTGTCAAATTGGAGTCATTTTGAGGAGCAGAAAAAGTCACTATTTCTGTCGAAATTCTAACTTAATACTATCAACATTACTATCCAAACTTTAACAAAATAGTATCCATATTTATTTTAAAATAGTAAAAGAAAAAGAAGTTATTTTCCTATCGAAGAGGACTCATCTTTCGGGCAAAACTGTATCGCAGTTTGGATACTTTTTTAATGACACTATTGACTGCTTTTTTTGTGTGACGAATAAAGTCATTTAGGCTTAGTGTTAGGGAAAATTAAAATAACTTACCTTAATAAAAAAAATTATAGATATATTTTGATAAATTGTAACAGAATATTTTTGATTTCGAAGGGCCTAACAACTTTAAAAATTTAGTTGAAAGGTTTGATGAACATGTATATATGGGTTCACTTTCACTAAAAAAATATACATATTTTTATGAGCGAAACGCAATTTATTTCGAAATTTTATATTATTAAAAGCAAGAAATAAATCCAAATTTATTTGTTGTCTTCAAAATGAATTTTCGCTTCGTTTTACTAAATAATATTTATTTTTTAATTAATTTAATTTAAAATTTCAAAATTTTTTTTCACAATTTTGTTTTCATTTTGTCTTCATTATAAACAACATTCACTTTATCACTCTTTTTTTTAATTTTTTCTTAAAATTTTTAAAAAATCGATTGCTTGTCTTTGAAAGCAAGACACCAACTAAGTACCATCGCCTTCCTTACATTTTTTGTTTTTAATTTAAAAACAGCGTAATGGTTTTTTTACTTTCAGAAGGTCGAAAATCGAAATTAATGTTATTTGTTTTTGTAAAATTTTTTACTATCAGGAAAATAACATCTTGAGAACACTAATGGGAGACAGTTTTTGGTAACTTTATATTTATCCAAAAACTAACTTTTAAGTGACTTTTTCGACATTTTAGTTAGTAAGAAATGTAAAATAAGTAGATCAAAAATCGAAATTAATGTTATTTGTTTTTGTAAAATTGTTTACTAACAATAAAATAACAACTTGGGAATACTAGAAAGAGTCATTTTTCTGATAGTGGATAAAACTATCACTTAATTGCTGGCAGGGAAATTATACATAAAAAATGATTATGTGTAAGTACCCTGCCAGCAATTAGGTGATAGTTTTGTCCACTATCAGAAAAATGACTCTTTCTAGTATTCTCAAGATGTTATTTTCCTGTTAGTAAACAATTTTATAAAAACAAATAACATTAATTTCGATTTTCGACCTTCTGAAAGTAAAAAACCATTACATTGTTTTTAAATTAAAAACAAAAAATATGAAGAAGACGATTGTACTTAGTTGGTGTGTTACTTTCAAAGGCAAGCAATTGAATCTGTCGTAAAAAAATTCTGCTAAAAAAATTCTGATATAATTCTTTTTTCGATTTCTATTTTTGGAAAAAAATCTTTAACTTTTAATTGCCTGGCTGGATTTACACAAGATTTCACATAGAAGTAGCAGAGGAGCGTATAATTTTTAATTTGGATGGGGTTCGATATGAGCATATGGGGCATATAGGGCTCAAAATAGGTTACCTCTGACATAGAAAATATTTCGTGACTGGCCAATTTTTTGTTTTCTATCCGATTTCAAATATTTTACATCTTATTAAACTTTAAAGTAGCATCTACATAATGAAGAATTATTTTAGCTATGTAACGTAATTTATTTGAGAAAAAAAATATGGTTTTTGGAGAAACTATAAATATTATATCTGTAATAAAATCTTTGTTAGTTAGGATATCTTAACGAAATTTTCGTTAATTGTTTAAAATGAGAAATTGTAAAAAACTTTAAGATTTTTGTAGAAGGAATCCCACATTTCACAAAACAAAAAAAAAAAAAACTGAAAATCTCAAAAAAAGGATTTTTCACATTTTCGCCTATAAATTCAAAATTTTCTGGAGATTATGATTCAAAACCCCTAAAAACATATTATGGATTACTATATGGCAAGAAGGCCTATAACGTATGCTATGTCATTTTTCGAATGATTTTTCGTTGTAGCTAATGAGAGTGTATTATTTCCTAAATAAGAAAATTGTAAGTATAAGTTTGTTATGGTATGGTTTGTTTTGGTAAAGTTCCTATACCACCCTTACCCCGCAATTTGGTATAATTTTATATTTAAAAATTCTTCTCTTAAATTGAATATCTAAAGTCAGATTTTCCTAAGCACAACTAAAACCATTTTGAATAACCGTAAATGACTTTAATTCGTTACACAAGAAAAGCATTTAATAGTGTCATCAAAAAAGTATCAAAATTGCGCTACAGTTTTGCCCGAACAATGACTTTTCTTCGATAGGGAAATAACTTCTTTTTCTTTCACTATTTTAAAATAAATATGGATACTACTTAGTCAAAGTTTATATAGTAATGTTGATAGTATTAAGTTAGAATTTCCATAGAAATAGTGACTTTTACTGTTCCTCAAAATGACTCCAATTTGACACATAAAAAAAGCACTTAATAGTGTCATTAAAAAAGTATTAAAACTGCTGCACATTTCTTTCCGCATGGTGACTCTTCTTGGATAAGAAAATGATAACATATTCGACTGTTAATAACAACTTGAGGTTACTCTTTAGTGCAAATTTGGATAGAAAATGTTGGCAGGGTATATACATACAATCAACAACTACTGTTTGCTTATACAAAAAACAACAAAACTGAAATTCATTGCAATGATTTTTTATCTGTTTATGTGTGTGTATATTTTTAGTATTTTTTTTTTTAGATTTTTGCCTAGAACACGGTTGTATATAAACCGATATGTTTAATTCGGAAAGCGAAATTTTAGAAAAATATTTATTACTGATTTTTGCAAAAACAAACTCTGAAGCTAATATAGAAGTTTCACAAAGTCCAAAAATGCGTTTTGACCGATATCTCGACTTTCAATTTTCTGTGAAAAAACGAAATCACTATGTAGGGGCTTAAAAAGATCGAAAACAACCACGTTTTTAGAGGTCTTTTCGGTTTTTTTTTTGGCGATATCTCGGCCATTAATAGATCGATTTTGTTGATTTTTAATAATGCCATTCTCAGGAATATTCCCAATAATTTGATGTATAAAACATACATATCCGATAACTAAAAAGTGATTTCAACTGAAAGACATACAGACGGACATCGTTATATCGACTTCCCCATCAATAGGGATCTAGAAAATATATACTTTTTGGTGTCTTAGACGAATATTGTAGAAATTACAAACGGAATGACAAACTTATAGATTCCCTTTACAACTGTGGTGAAGGGTATACAAAGTGTGCATTAAAAAAAAAAAAAAAAAAAAAAAAAATAGAAAAATAATTGTAATAAGAAATAACTAGGGAAACTTGTTTTAAAAAAATTAATTCTAGAACTGTAACAAGTAGTACTAGTATGGATGGACACTTTAATAACATCTTTCGAGCTAGTGAAATCGCCATTAATTTTATCATCCAAGCGATAGATAAGTATTGTGATTCTGTAATAATTTTTAACAAATGTTCGTAGAAAGTAGTTTAGAACTGCTACTTTAGTACTTTATAAACACTTCTGTGTTATACTAATTTATTATAAAATTATTTCGGGCATGACAACTATTCTCCAAGTTTGCTTTGAATTGTTTTCATCTTTTTTTTCTTAATTTTTATTTATAATTTTGGTTTTTTAAAAAGATTTTTTTTAATTTCTGCTTTAAATTCAATAAGTTATTAAGCAGCTTGTCAGTACCTAGTAATGACATCCAGGTAATGACTTCCTAATAATATAGGTTAAGTTGTTGTCTCTAATGTCATCACCATGTTAAAATAATGTGTTATTTAGCTAATGTGTAAGTAGTGAAGAGCCATTATTTTAGCTTCTTAACTCATTACATGGCTACCAAAGTTTTTGCTGGGTATCTGTCTTACAATTTGCGTTTTTTAATAATTCAGTGTATTTACAAAATTTTTCCTTAACCTCCTTTTTTAACTCCTGTTTCAAAACCTCCTCCTCTTCCTAAGTTTGTTTTATTACAAAATAGTTTTGTTATTGTAGGCAAAATTTATTATTATTTTTTTTACAAAAGTTTAATGTTTTTTTCTTTTTCGAACATTTGCTGCTTTAAAATTATCTTGTGATAATAATTCAAATATTATCTTTAGTCAATATACATACATACATACATACATACATACATACAAATATACTCTAGCAAAACTTTTAAAGTAAATATGCAGAAAATAAAGGCGGTGACCTAATAAAAGTTTTAGGTTTTCAGTTTAGTTTGCTGTTTTTTTTTTTGCTTTTTTGAAATGCGATGGACAAGCAACAACCTCAAAATCACAATGACCGTAAAGTGATGATGCGAGACTAAAGGCAAAGTAATTAGAGACATTCCCGAAACAACAACAGCAGCAGCAGCTACTTTTGTTAGAAAAGCAAAATTAACACACACACTTGAAAATTAAGTTGAGAAGAAAAGCACCATGAGAAATTCATTTGACCTGACTGACTGAGAGTATTAAAAATTCACTAACTGACTGACAAGATACAAATCGATACGTTACGATACATGAGGGTTCATAAAAATAAAGGAAAAAAATAATAATAAGACAGTTAAAAGCAAAAGTTAACAGACCGTTAAAATGAAAAAGATAAATAAAAATTTAAAGGACTAATCTTAAACTAAAGAAAAATTCATTACAACAATCTAGAACATTTGTAGCCAAAATGTGTGGAGTTGGTTTTTAGACAATGTTTGTTTACAAATTTTGAACACAAGGAATCGAATAAATAATGTTTTTCTTTTTAATAATTTGACACTGATGTAGTGTCACTTTCTGGTTTTTAATTTCAGAGTGCTCAATTTGAAAACATACGAAGTTAATACATTTTTGATACTGAGTGGTATTATTTTGTACACGGATGTTGTCCTTATTTCTTTAGATGTTTACATTTGTGTATCTTTTTAGCAACAAAAACTTTGAAGGATTTTTTTTGTATTTTTAATTTTGTCACCCACTGTATATTTTCTTTATGCTTAAAAAAATTCTTTAAATTTTACGTTAATTTTTCCTCGCTTTTGTCTGAAACAAAACCCATCAATGTTGTTAATGATTATAATCAAAGCATTTACGTTAGTGAGTGATTAAACACTCACTGAATATATATATTTTTTTGGTTTTCTTTAGTTTTAAACAATAACGTCGTCATTTTATAAAAGTTTCTTGTTACCAAGAAAACGAAAAAAAAAAAACTTATGGAACAAAGAAACTAAAAAAAAAAATCAACAACATATTTTTTTCACTAAAAATGTCAAAATTGACGGATGTCATCAATCAAAATAATGTTTTTTCTTGGCATAAAAAACTTCCAAAGTTTGTTAATCGCCAGACGTTGCTTGATATTGAATAAATATTTATGTGTTCCCAAAAAAAAGGAAAATATTGACTAAAAAAATCAAGGTTAAATTTAATGTTTCAACAAATTTTCAAGAGTATGCAACATAAAAAAAAATCCTGTTATTAAACAAAATTTTGCTATCATGCTGCTGCAATTCAAAACCACCTCTAAGTTTGATCAAAACTTCAAACTTTTGATGCTGCTGCGCTTTGCTTGCATAAAAAGTGCAACCATAAAAGTTGTCGTTTTACACTTTATATGACTGCATCTTTGTAGTACTTTTTTTGTCTTTTCCATAATTATTTATATGAATTAAATTTGCATATTTGTGCAGCTACTGTTTTAGTTGCACACGTCCATTAAATCATTAAAACGATGTATCGATAATTTGTATTTGAAATGTAGTCTGGTGATGTAGTTTTTGATGGTTTTTGACATGTGATTTTCGGTAGCAGTTAAAACATAAATTTTTGCAAAATATTCAATGTAAAACAAAGTTTTTTTTTTGTAACGTGGGCTAATTGTTAATTAATTAGAAGAAGATATGTGAAGACCAATAAATCTCAAAACTGAAAATAACTCATTTCTTTGCAGGCATAAGCAGGGCAACCAAAAATATTTTTTTATGATCATAAGAAATTAATTGTTACTTATTTTTGTTACCATATAGAACTTTTCATTTTAAAAAGCTTATTTTGCATGTTTTCATTTTAATTCCATTTTTCATATTTTTAATGTAAAATGTTTATTTTAATAAAAAAAATTCGAATGTAGAAGTATAAATTTTATAAAAGCATATTTTTGCTTACCAGCATGTCTTGTTATTTTTTAATGTTTTTCATTTAAGCTAAATTGTAATTTCTTAAAAAGCTAATTTTGCTCGTGGGTATATTTTATTCTAAACATAAACTTTTTTATTTTGAATGCAAAATATTTATAATTATGAAAAATATATACGAAAAATTATAGTTTTAAAAAGCTTATTTTGCTTATTTTATTTTAAGCGGGTTATATTTACATATTTTACTCCTATTAGCATATTTTTTTCTATTTTTACCTTAAATACAAATTTAAAGGTAAAATTTTTACTTAAAATTAAATTTTTTAAAAAGCATATTTTTGCATATTTTTCTTTAACACTAATTCCTGACACAATTAACTCTGAAAATCATATTTTTGATAAATTTAACATTAAATAATAGTTTTCGTTTTAAAATTTTATTTAAAAAAATACTTTTAAAAGCATATTTTTTCATATTTTTTGATTAGCTCCTCTTTCTACAGTTAATAGCACTCTTTCCTAGTTTCTTCACTTAAAATTGTTATTTTCTGTCAAAATGCTAAATTTTAACTAAAAAGCATATTTGCTTATTTTATTTATAATGGCAAATTTTTAATTAAGAAGAATAGTTTTAATAATTTCAACTATAAAACAACATAAATTTCATTTCATTTTTTAATTGGACTTTTTGCTTAATATACTTATTTTTCAGTCAAATATCATAACTTTTTTAAAAAATCTTTATATTTTTTTAAAGCATATTTTTGCTTATTTCACTCATAATGACATTTCTTGACATATTTTACCATAAATAATATATTTTTGATAAAATTCTATTTGAAAACACTTTTTCTTTTTAAATCTTATTTTTGCAGATTGTATTCTAAGCAACATATTCTGCTATTAACAGCGTTATTTTAGATTTTTTGCTTAAAATACCTATTTTTCAGTCTAGCACTTAATTTTTCTTTAAATCTTTCTATTTCGTTTACAACGGTATATATTGCCACAATTTCTTTCTAAATAGCATATTTTTGATAATATTAACATATAATAACTGTTTTCACAAAAAATTATCATTTAAAAAAAAAAACTTTTTTTAAAGCTTTGCATGGTGCTAAAATTTTGACATATTTTGGTTTTTAGCAATATTGTTTTAAATTTTTTCGCTAAAAATATTTATTTTCTGCTAAAATACTTATTTTTTTGGAGATTCATATAAATTCTACTTAGCATATTTTTGTTTATTTCATTTTTATGGGCATATCTTGATGTAGTTTATTTCAAATTAATAATTTGTAATAATTTGAATGCCAAATATTTATTTTCACATAAAATTGTGATTTTAAAGTATTTTTTAAAGAGTACATTTTCGTATATTTCATATGGTTCTGTTTATTTCAATATAAAATCGGTATGTTTGTTTAAAATACTTATTTTAATATACAAGTTACTGTTTTTCTAAAAAGCTTATTTTTGCATATTCTGCTTATAGGGCCTTATTTTCACATATTTTGCTCTAAGTTTTAATTTTAAAGTAAAATTTATATTCTTTTTAAAATCGTTGCGTTTAAGCAAATGTTTAAAAAGCATATTTTTGCATATTTCAATTTTAAAAGAAACTCATAAAAAAATATATTTTTTAAGTAATTTCTTTTAAACCAAATTTTCATTAATAGGAAGAAAATTATATTTGTTTTAATTTAAAAAATTAAATATATTTTGTTATTTAATTTATAAATAATCTTTTTTAATTAATTTTATTTCATTTTCCCTTTTTAGGACGTAGTGAACCGCCGGTCGGTGTTGGCGATCCGTGTGCTGGCTGTAATAAACCAATTTTAGATAAATTTTTATTAAATGTTTTAGAACGTGGTTGGCATGCGTCCTGTGTGCGCTGCTGTGAATGCCTTCAACCTTTAACGGATAAATGCTTTAGTAGGGAATCAAAATTATACTGCAGGAATGATTTTTTCAGGTGAGTTAAAAAAACAGGTTAAAAAATAAAATAAGAAATAGTACAATCATAAATTTATGTTAAAATTTAAAGTCTACACTGAGGGATAATGCACAAGGATTGTGGTCACATTGACAACAATTTGTGCATATACACTATAAACATTAAATGGTGTCATTTTGTACACAAACGTGGTCAATATTTTTCCGTATTTTTCTCAATAAAAAGCTATGTAAAAGCCTAAGTTTTTCTATTAAAATAAAAGCTTTGAAATTAACTTCTTTAAAATTGTTTACTATACTTTTTTAATATTTTAAAGAATTTTTTTTTTTATTTAATTTTTTATTAAAATTTCTAACCATGGTTTTTTCTTTTCTAACTGTCCCATGAAGCCGTATAGTTTTATTGTCTTTTTTTTATTACGATATTGTTGCTGATGAAGTGACAAATGTAGTGATAGCTAGTTGTGATTTATTTTCCTATTTAATTGTAAAAGAAATATAAAAAAAGAATTGAACAAGAAAAAAATAAAAAAAAACACGAGAAAATCAATTAACTTTCTAACAATAAAATGAATGTCTGTCCTTCGTTTTAAAAATGCGCATAAAAGAACACACGTCACTGAAATAAAATTAGAAGAGAAATTGAAAAAAAAAAAATGAAAAAAAATAATCTAAACTAGTGCGATTTCAATAAAGTAAAAGTCATTTTATGCAAATAAGAAAAAAAAAAAAAAAAATAATAAATAAATAAATACAGAAAAAACACCTGCTAGTAATTTCAAATGATTGAGAGCAATAACAAAACAAAGTAATTTAAATAAAGAAGCGGTTAGAATTGTAAAAAGTACTAGTATTGATTGAGTGATTGCAAAATTGTTTATAACAAATAGTTTTTCCTCATTTCTTTTATTTCATAGACGCTATGGTACCAAGTGCAGTGGCTGTGGCCAAGGTATTGCTCCCTCCGATCTCGTTCGTAAACCTCGTGATAAGGTGTTTCACCTCAATTGTTTTACATGTTGTATCTGCCATAAACAGCTCAGTACGGGTGAACAACTCTATGTACTGGACGACAATAAATATATCTGCAAAGATGATTATTTACTTGGCAAAGCACCATCGATATGTGGCCATAATTCCTTAAGTGGTAAGTGAAACTAAAACTAACTGATTAATAGTTATAATTTTCTTATACTCGTATGTATAAGAATCTGAAAAAGCTTTAAATCAAAATGAAAACATCTTAAGCTAATTAGTGTGAAAATAGTAAAATTATATACAAATTTTATGCAATTTTAAATTGTTGGTGTAATTTGGAAAGAGATGAAGAAAATAAAGTGTTTACATGTAGTTGACAGAATAAAAGAAGTTTAAAAGATTGAATTCTTTTTTATTAAAATTTTCAAGGAAATAAGAAAAATCTTATGTTTGCAGAGTCTAAAAATTACTTAAAATTAAAATTTGAGACAAAAAATAGTGTCAAATGTTTTAACAAAAATTTTAATATTCGAATTTTATAACACAATTTTCAAATTTTTATGACATTACAACAGTTTTTAATCATAATATTTTTCAATATGAAAACAATAAAATCCAGCTTATAAATTTCCTCAAATTCAATTTCGATTTGAAATTAATTTTCGAGCAAATGATCAAAATGATGACATGACAAACCATGAGCAGCAATTTAAATTTATTTTTGATGAAAAATTATTTAAAAAGACAGATATTTTTCATCCATTGTATTTGTTTGATTTTAATGTGATTTAAAAAAAATATGATAACAATGTGACAATGACTGTATGATGACAAAATTGTTTATTTCTATAGGTAACTAGTTAAAAGAATTTTTGCTAAAATGACAAGATTAGTTAAAGATTTTGAACATAATGACAAATTTATGACAATGACAAAGTCCTTAGTTAATGTTTAATTTCAGTTTAACTAAATTTTGGACCCTTAAAGTCTACATAATATTAAAATTTTTTAATTTTCAAGACTAAATTAATTACCTGAAAGCGTTTTTAAAAAATGTGACAAACTAGTGACAATGACACGTAGCTAAAGATTCCTTTTATTTCAGATTTTAAAAAGTTTTTGTAGTACCATGACAATGACAAATTTAATTATTATCACGATCAAAATCATATAAATTTATTTTAAAATATTATTTTGCTAGATTTTGAGAAATATAATAAAATTCTAAAAAGATTTTGACAAAAATGACAAATAGGTGACAATGACAAAACTTTAAAATACTTTTTTTTTAAATTTCTGAAGTTTTTTTTTCTTAAAAAGTTCTAAAGGTATATTTTTTCTCTTGCTTAATATTAAATTTTAAGGAAAATTTTTGAAAATAGTGATAAATTAATGACAATGACAGGAACCTAATAATTCTTTTTTTTTTACAAGATTAAAAAAAGGACAAAATATATAATTTTTTAAAGATTGATATACTAGTGATAATGACAAGAAAGTGCTACTAAAGCTAATTTACATTTTTTTTTTTTTTGTCAAAAAGATACAAATAATGTCTTAATATTTTTTAGTTAAATTTTGGATAATTTAACAAAGATTTTTGACAAAAATGACAAGTTTGTGACAATGATATAAACTTTAATTATTCTTTATTTTGAAGTTTTATTACATTTTAATTCTAGAAAAATCTTAATAATTTTATTTAAATTGTTGAAAATTGTATTTTAAGACATTTTGGAAGAAAAGTGACAAATTGATGAAAATGACAGAATATTAAAAAATTTTATTTTATTTTATTTTTTTTTAATACTTTTTGAAAACTTTTTAGTTTTTGGTGGTTTAATTTTGAAAAAGGGAAAAAATATATGACAAGATAAGTGACAATGACCGAATGACAAATTTAAAACTTTCTAAAGTTAAAGTTTTATAAATGTACTAAAAAACATAATTGTAATAAATTTTAAAAATTGTTTCCAAAATTTGACAGTTTTTTCGATAAAACGACAAAATAGTGACAGTGACAAAATTTTAAAATATTGTTTATTTTTAAATTTTGTTAAAGATTTTATTTAAAAAATAAATTTAATAATTTTATAGAAAATATAACAATTTGATGACAAAATTTGCTTTAATTTAGTTTTTAAAGGTGTTTGAGCAGTATTTATATTTTTGGGGAATTGGTTTTATAAAAAATTATGAAAACATGGTATTTTTCTTATCAAAATGACAATTTTGTGTCAATAACAAAATTATGTTAATTTAGTAAACTTGAACGTTTTCATGTTTTTGACATACTAAAATATATAAATATATAAATTTATTACTTTAATAAATTTTGTATAATATTTTAAAAATTAAAAAATAACAAATTAAGTAAAATGACAAAATTATTTATTTTTTTTTTTTAATTTTAGGTTTTTTGTATTTTTCATACCTATAAAGTTTTTTTTTTTTATAAAAAGCAAGAAAAATACAGTATTTTTACAATAATGACAACTTATTGACAACGACAAAATTATGACAACCTACTAAACTTCAACGTTATCATGTTTTTAACCCACTAAAACATAAAAATTTATTAATTTAATAAATTTTGTAAATTTTTTTCAAATCTTTAGAGAATTTAGTAAAGTGACAAAACTTTTATTTTTTTAAGATTATTATGTTTTTTGTGCCTAATTTTTTTTTTTTTTTTATAAAAATTAAAAAAAATGAAGTATTTTTGTGAAAAAATACAATTTAGCCACTAAAATGACAAAACTTTGTTAATTATATTATTTGTTTTTTAAGAAAAATGTAGTATTTTTGCAGAAAATTACAATTTAGTGACAATGACAAAATTATGAGAACTTAGTTAATTTGAATGTTTTCTCGCCATAAATTTATAAAACTATAATAAATTATAATTTTAATAATTATATAAAAGTATTTTTTAAAATTCTAACAAGTTTTAAGTGAAATGACAAAATAGTGACAATAACAAAAATGACAAAATCCAAAATTTTTTAGAATTTTAATTATTTTTTTTCTTTGTTTCTTGCGACTAAAAACTGATTTTTTTTAAGAACCCAAATTTCAATAAGTTTTAAATAAAATGACAATATAGTGACAATGACAAAATCTTAATTTTGTTTTTTAAATTTTAAGTTTTTTGTATAATTTTTTAAATATTTAAAAAATTTAATAAAATGACAAAATAGTGACAATGACAAAATTTTTTTTTTTTTAAATTTAAAGGTTTTTTGAGCCTATTTTTTTTTTTTTTAATAAAAATTAAGAAAAATGTACTATTTTTATAAAAAAAACTAGCGGACCCGGCGAACTTCGCCTCGCCCCAAGTTTAAGCCTTCAGACAAACTTTAGAGTAATAATACAACACAAATATTTAAATTTTCAATGTGATTTATTTGAATGGAATCAGTAGAGAGCGATTTGATGAACAATGTTTTTCGATTTGTTTTCCGGTTCAAAAACAAATAACGAAGACGGTTTCCCAACACGCGAACATGCAACGTACAGCTGATCGTGCGAAAAACAGGGAAATTCGAGATTAATCCCACAGACTTCTAGCGCAAAGTCTAAGTCAACGTATAACGCCATCTATCGGATTTTGGCTGAGAACTTTCTATTTTTTCATTTGGAAAGGCATTAAGGAATTGCACACAAAATTTCATACAACAAATCAATTTTCGATTTTCCAATTTTCTGCATTTCGTATTTTCCGCAATTTTCGGCCCAGCCGTTCTCATTTTATGAATTACTATACATTTTTTACACCATTTTTATATATATATATATAGATGACAAAATGATGACAACTTTGTTAATTAGGTTTTTGTACCTATTTTTTTTTTTTTTTTTTAATAAAAATTAAGAAAAATGAAGTATTTTAAAAAAAGTGACAATGACAATATGATGACAACTAAGTTAATGTGATTGTTTTCCTCGCCTTAAATTTATAAAACTGTAACAAATTATGATTTAATAATTGTATAACAATATTTTCAAAATTTCAACAAGTTTTAAGTGAAATGACAAAATAGTGACAATGACAAAGTCCTCAATTTTTTTAGAATTATTTATTATTATTATTATTATTATTATTATTATTATTACTATTATTTTGTTTCTTGCGACTAAAACTGAATATTTTTAAGAAAGAAAATTTCAATAAATAAATTTTAAGTGAAATGACAATATAGTGACAAAAACAAAGTCTTATTATTATTATTATTATTATTATTATTATTATTATTATTCTTAATATAAAGTTTTTTTTTTGTAAATTTTATAAACAAATAAGAATTTTTAAATCTTTTTAAAATGAAATTCGTAATCAAATTTTTCTAAAATCTAGCAAAAGTCACATGATTATGTCAGTGACAATGTGTCATATTTAATATTTTTAACATACATTTTTTAGAAATTTCAAATATTTTCATTTCATTCCTTGTATTTTAATATTTTCATCAATAATGACAAATTGTTGACAATGACAAAATCCTATATTTTAGTTTCTAAAATTTCAAATCTTTACATTCTTGTTTAAACAATACAATCTTCTTAAGATTTTCAAACTATTATAATGTTACAAGTCTTAACCAAAACATAAAATGGTAAAATGTTTTACATTAGCAAATATACTATTTTGTCAAATACACAATAAAATTTAAACAAAAATCTGTTGCCTATTAGCTTGACTTTTCAACAACATGCTGCTACTCCTAAATGCTAAACACAATTTTGTTATTAAACAAAAACGTTAGACTAATGCTACTCACCAAAATTTGAAATTTTAGATTTATCTTCAAATATTATAGTTTTTTGTTTTTGTGGCTTTAATAGCAACAAAATTTAAATCCTTCTATCTAAGCAGCTATTGTTATAATAATGTATATATAAAATAGCAACAAACTAGTAATAACAATAGCCATTTGGGCAACACCACAATATACAAAGTGATTGTTTAAATTCTGTTACCCACTGTATTTGATAATAGAAAAGTACACAAAGTGAGTAAGTAAAGTAACAAAGTGTTTTTGAATATGTACAGTATGTTTTTGTCACGATAAATATTAAACAATAACACAACCTTAAATAGCAAAGTGTACAAATATATCTGTATTGTTTCAAATAGCATTTTGTTGTAAATTATTTTCTACATATACACATGTATATATATGGCAATGTATTAGTATGTGTAGAGTATGTTTATATTTTTGAGTTTATTTGTTTAGCTTTAGTTTATGTTCAAAATGCATTTAGAGTTGAGACTAAATCGCATTTAAGCAATTTTACTAAATAACACTTGGGGAATATTTATCAACAACAATAATAATAATAATAACAATAACAACAAATTACACTTTTCTAATTATACAAATATATATATATGTATCTATGTGTATATCTATATACAGATATTTTATACTAGTATATACCATTACAAAACTATAACTATATGCACATAGATAAGTAGTTAATTATGATGATTTTTGATGAATGATTTTAAGCTTAAAAAATTTCTTTACACTTAAAGAAAAATCTAGAGAAAAAACTTTAGCAGCAAGAATTTGAAAAGAAAATTTTATAAAATTTTCTAGACTGGACTGGGACAAGTTTAATGTGTCTATTTAAAAATGTTTTCGAAAATGTGACAAATTTGTGACAATGACAGAATTATTTTAATATGATTTTGAAAAAAAAAAAATTTTTTTTAAAAAGATTTTTAATAATTGAAATATCCTTTATATAAAATGAGATGATAAACTTGTGACAATGATAAAGTGATGATTTACGAACTCATTTGAATAATTGCTTGGTTTAAATGTTATTTGTAGCTATAAATATTTATTTTGTTAAATTTAAATCAAAATGATAAAAATCCTGTCTGATTTGGAATAAAATGACAATATGGTGACAATGACAAAATCTTAAATTTTTCTTTATTTTTAGTTTTTTTTTATATATAAATAAGTTAATTAGTCGTTAAATGTTACTTTTATTGGGTTTAAATTCTATTTTAAGGTAATTTTCTGAAAATGTATGACAAAATTATGACAATGACAATAATTTAAAAATAGTATTAAACAAATTTGCAATCGTAAATTACCTTGTTGTCTCTGGCAGTACCAAAACAGAGTTTATGGACTATAACTAGACATCAGCAGAATGGAACACGCATTTTCTGTTCCGCTACACACTTCATCAGCATTCGTGGTGTCTTATCTAAACAAGTAATATTTTAGTTTATTAAATGTTTTTGAACAACTTTATGGTTTTCGAGACTAATTTTGTAAAAACAATTTTTTGATTTTTGATTTTGAGAAAAATAATAAGATTATGGCAATGACAAAATCTTGAATTTGTCATTGTTTTTAGTTTTTTCTTAGCTATATTAATTCCAAAGGAGTTTATTAGCCTTTAAAGCTTACTTTTCTTAGGCTAAAATTTGTATTTTAAAATATTTTTAAATTTGTGATCTTAAAATTTTATTATTTTAGGTTTTCTCAAAGTTTTTGAACGGCTTTATAGATTTTCAAGATTAATTTTATAAAAACAAAAAATTTTTTCTGATTTTAAGTAAAATTACAAAATTGTGATAAAGACAAAATCTTGAAGTTCTTTTTTTCATTTTCAATTATACAAAATCCCTTAAAATTAATTAACCTTTAAATGCTATTTTTCATAGGCTAAAATATGTATTTTGAAGCATTTTTAAGTAAATGTGAAAAAATTATGACAATGACAAACATCTCAAAATTTTATTATTTTTATTTTTTAAACATTTTTGTGCAGCTTTATAGTCTAATCTAATCTAATCTAATCTAATCTAATTTAATCTAATGTTGAGTAAAAGGACAAAATGATGACAATGACAAAATCTTGATATTTTATTTATTTAAAGTTTTTCATTATAAAAATTAAAAAAAAGTTAATTAGTTTTTAAAAGTTACTTTTCTTAGGCTATTTTGAAGTTTTTCCGAAAATGTGACAAATTTACGACAATGACAGATTTCGAAAAAATTTTATTTTAATTTCTTGAACATTTTCAGGACTAATTTTGAAAAAAAAAAAAAATCTTGTTTGATTTTGAGGAAAATGACAAAATAATGACAATGACAAAATCTTAATTTTTTTTATTTTCAGTTTTTTATTGCTAAAATTAAAATTAAAGTTAATATAAGCTTTTATAAGTTACATTTATTAGACTAAAATTTGAATTTTAAAACATAAAAAAATATTACAAAATTATGTCAATGACAAAGATCTAAGAATTATATTATTTTATGGATTTAGGGCGGATATAGAGATTTTTAAAACTAAATTTTTGAAAACAATGAAAAGCAGACCTTAAAGCATTTTTAAGAAAATTTCACAAAAAAATATGACAGTGACGGAGATTGAGAAAATCCATTATTTGAATTTTTTTAAACTTATTAAAGTAGATTATAATTTTTGTCGACATATTTTGTCAAAAATCCACAAAAAAAAGAAGTTACTTTTTTAAAAATGTCTAAAAAGTGACAATGACAAAATTATGTCGTTTACTTTAAATTAAAAATGTTTTATGTTTAAATAGTTCAAATTTATTCTAAGCTAATATTTTAATATATTTTTAATAAACTGATATAAATTTAACACAATTTTGAGTAAAATGACAAAATAGTTACAATGATTACATTTACAAATTTTCTTTACTTTTAGTTTCTATAATTTTTTTTTAACTTAAAATGCATTTACTGAAATGTAAGATTTCCGAATCTTAAGTTTGTATATTAAAACATTTTTTTTTGAAAATTTATGAAAATGACAGGTAGCTAAAGATTTCAAATATTTCGTATTAGCTTTTTAGCATTTTAGGCTTAATTTTGAAAAAAAGAAAGAAAAATAACATATTTGGGCACAATGAGAAATTAGCGACAATGTCACTTTAAAGACAATTTTGTTATTTATTAGATTTTCATGATCTAAATCCTGCAAAAATGATTTAAAAATGTATATTGTTTTTATAAATTTTAATTATTTTATCAAAAATCTTAAGCTATTTTTGGTAAAATGACAAAATATTAATATTTTATTTAGTATTTTACAACCTTTCTTGGCAGAGACTTCTCAGTAACAATCTCAACTATTCCAGAATTAAGAGCTGGTTCAGCTGAGATTTATACTAATGGGTCCAAATCTGCTGAATAGGTTGGTGGGTGTATGTATTCCCGTTTATAAGAAAAACATTTCCTTTAAATTACCAGATCACTGTGATATTCTTCAAGCAGAAATTTCGAAAATAAATAGGGTGGTGAACTGGATAATGTACTATAGCGTATTCGGAGCGGATATCCAAATCTGTACAGACAGTCAAGCCGTGATTAAATCGCTCTCGGGTATCTTTTCGATATCCAGATTGAATGCCGGACATATCTGAATAAGATGGCGAGACATTCAAACCTGGAGCTGTTCTGTGTTAGGGGTCATTCAAGTACCCCAGGTAATTTTATGTGCGGATGCACTAGCCAGAGATGGATGCCTTCTTCGAGGTGAAGATACGGATAAACTGGTTGGAGTAATGCTTTCGGCCTGCAGATCAATAATTCTGCAGAACTTATCGAGGATTGGACAAGTGATAGATCGAGATAGATGTACAAATGAATCCACATGTTCAACCTCGAGGCAAATATGGCACCATTATGATGAATCCCGATCTAACTTCATCATGGGACTATCCAGGTATCGGCTAAGAATTCTGGTAGCCATTGTCACAGGGCATGGATTGCTGGTGCACATGCTAGGAGACTAGGCCTTCTTTTTAACGACTTTAGTAGAAGTTGTCGGGATGAGGAAGAGGAGGAAACGGAAGAGCACCTTTATGCCACTGTACCACTCTTTCCGAGTTCATAACTGCATATTTAGGATCCATCTGATATTGACATCAGATGGATCAATTCTTTCATACATGTGTTGGGTTGATTTGTTTCCAACACTGTTATGGACATGTGAGTTAGCAACATATAATCTCCCAGGGTTTCACAACGGGACCAAATTGGACCCAAGTTAGCTGTCTCTTATTGAGTAGACAGCTGCCCTAAGAACCTAACCTAATCTAGTATTTTACAAAATTTCAAATATTAAAAAGGTATAATTTATTTTAATTTTTTAAACAATTACAAAAAAGTGACAATGACAAAACCTTAAATTTATTTAAAAATTTCTTTATTTGGAAGAAAAATGTTTTAGATTTTTTTATGTGTTTCTTATGACAAAATGACAACATTTTTATTTACTAAAACTTAATTCCAAAATTACTTTTTTTTAATTTTTATTTATTTAGTTATTTATTTACTTTTATCTTTTTACATTCATTATGGCAATGACGAAATTTTATTTTTTCAAATAAATTCTTTTCTAAAGAATTCTAAAAATTACTTGTTAAAAATCTTTTTCTGTAAATTTTACATTATTTTACATTTTTAAAATTTAATGTAAACTTTAATTTTACATTACATTTATTTTTTATTAAAATTCTAAATTTTGTTAAGAGTTTTTAAATATTTTTATACAAACGATATATATTTTTCTTCAATTTTAATATTTTAAATAACATTTTTATTATATTTTTTCTCTCTGTGTCTGCAATTTACATTTTTTTCTCATATTTTTCAAACTACTATAAACAATATAGAATGAATGACTCTGTCATGCTTTGGGTATAATTATGCATATTTTATCATTTTAGCCATCAAAATGCGATAATCATCACGACTAAAAACTACTTGCAACAACATAAACAACAACAGCAATAATAATAACAATAATTCTAGCAAAATTTCCATGATTAATTATTAATTATGGTCAAATACTAAAATGCAAAATTTAGTTATAAATAGAAAACCAAAACTGATGGAAAAAATGATTTAAGCTTAAATATTTGCAATGAGATTTAAACAATAAAGTATTTAGATAATGAAATTTAGAGGAGGATTTTTAGAAATAGTTTGATTTTTTTCTAACAAATAAAATTATTTAATAACAATTTAAAATAAAGGAATTTATAAATAACATTTTTAATATTTAAATTTATTTCAAATCTGACTAGGGAAATTAATTAAAATTTTTAATAGAATTAAAGAAAAATATTATTATAAAAAAAAATTAATAATTGAATTATCTTAAGGCGTTTCGTATCAAAATTTTACAATTATGACAAAGACAGAAAAATGTCAAGCTTTTGTTTATTTATAGAATATTGATTAATATTATTTTTAATAAATAAAAATTAATAAATTGTTTGTTATTAACATTTTAAACATATTTAGCCATTTTTTAAAAATGCATAAATTTGTTTATTAACAATTTAATATTTAAAGAAATTTATGAATTACATTTTTAATATTCAAAATTTATTTAAAAGTAATTAGGTTAATTAATTATAACGTTTAATTGAATTAATTAAACATTTAATAGAATAAACATTTAATAGAATAAATTAATTAAAACGTTTAATAGAATTAATGAAAAAATTGTTTTAAAAAGAATTTTCAGTAATAGAATTATTTGATTGATTTTTATATTAAAACGCTACAATTATGACAATGACAGAATAATGACAGGATTTTTTATTTATAATTTGAGCAATATTTTTTTATGTTTAATAAATTATATATCATATTTTAAAAATGATATTGACAACTTGATGAGAAATTTATTTATATTTTATTGCACATTTAAAAATCTTTATTTAAAATTTTAAAAATAAAATTAAATTTATTTTAAACTTTTGCTCACTTTCAATTTATTATTTCTGTATATAATTTTCTATCTTCCAGATGACGTGGAAGGTTAAAATTTGGTTTACTTCTAAAACTATTTACTCTTATATTTCGATCAGGGTTCGGAAATACAGGAAATTATTTTATATTAAGTTTAGGGAGCGGAGTATGGAGAAAAGGTTTTCAATTTATTTTTTTTTTTTTTACACAAACATTTTTTATTTTTTAATAGCGTTTTGTAATAAATTCAAAATAAATCCATTTTCCTTTTTAAAAGTGACAATTTTACATATATAAAATTGGTCAATGTCACATTTTTGTTACTGTCACCTACTTTTCAAATTTTGAGTCTTATTTATTTATTTATTGATTAATTACAAAACAGTTACAAATAATATTCTAATTTTAACCGAGCGGAGTGACGAAAACTATTGCAGACCAGAGTCTTTGGTTGAAGTCGAACCCACAACCCTTAGGCTGATAGACTAGCTCACTACCAACTGGCTTATTGGGGCACCCTTTTAAATCTCATTTCATCTTTAAATTGTCCCTTTTTACTTTAAATTATCCTTTAAGCTATTTTCTTTATATTTATTTTAAATATAAAAAATATATTTAAATAATCTTAATAAATAATACGTTGCCTGTATGTATAAGTGTGTATGAGAGTACAAACACAAGCATACCATTTTAATAAAGTATTCCGGCTATTAAGGTAATAAACTAAAAACTTTTCAAAAATAGTTTTTTTCTTCTGTCAAAAATTTTAGTACATTCTAAAGGATATGCAATGTGCACAGAGCATTTAACATAAATAAATATTTTGTGCATATGTATGTGTATACATGTACATATGTAAGTTTGTATAAAGTTTTCTTTGGCTCTCTGTTTAATATGTTTGTTTTTCTATGTGCATGTCTGTGTGTTTATTTCTTTTTGGAGAAAATCTTAGAGCCGACATTTTATGGAAAATAAACTTAAACAAAATAAAGAAGAAGAAGAAAATAGTTCAACACAAAAAACTTAGAAAACAACTAACAAAAACTATAAAGACAAACTAAAACTCTCTAAATGCCAATAATAAAGCCAAAAATGGACATAGTATATAATATAAAGAGAGACCAGCAAACAATTTAAAGTAAATTTAAGAAATTTTGAAAATAATCTTTATTTTTAAATTTATATGAAATGTTGGTAAATGTTTTTTTTTTTCAAATTTTAATAAAAATATAAGTTAACTGGGTTATCTTTTTATAATGTGTTTGTGTTTCAGGCCAAGAAACTAAATATTTGCTAGTTTAGTTTATATTTAAGGTAAATTGTTTCATGTGTGTGTATGTGTTTTAAAAATATATACACACGTATCTATAACTATTTATATCTATGCAAATTTTGATAAACAAATCTCAAGGAAAGGATATAAGCCACAAGAAAAAAAAAACAAACAAACACACACACATATATGTATACTCTCTAAACTGTTTGTTCACAAATCTAAAGAAACGGAAATGCACAAATCTAAACACGCATTCTTACATACACACATACACATCTGATACACATACATACACTCATAGATTACCCAGAAGTTTTTGATGACTGTCCTGAGCTAGTAATTACATCTATTATTTTTATATCCAAAAATCACTTTTCCAGCTACGTAACTAGTCATTTTAACGTTAACATATCCTAGGATGTAGCTAATTGCTACTATTACTGGTTACAAAGAGTCAGTAAAAAGGCTTTTGCTGTCTTCTTTTGCGACTTCTTCCCGTTTATCAAAGGGTTAGTAAAATGGTAAGTGACAATAGGCTCGTAGGTAGTGGATCAGGTAGCTAGATACTAGTGCAAATTATTGTAAAAAAAGGGGTCAATTGTTAGCGGAAAAATTGCTGGGTACCTTAAAATTGTTTTTGTATTAGAGGCTATCCAAAGGACTTTGTAGTATTTATTAAAACGGAAATGATATGCAAATACTTTAGTTTCCCTCAAACCCTTTTTCGAATTGAAGTTTCCTTCAAATTATAGGCAATTTTGAAAATTTGAATTTAAAAAAAAAATAATAATAAATTATTTATCTTACGGATATTTTAGAGTTAGATTTTCTTGATTCAACTTAAGGCTAATATTAGAAATAGTAAGAATGGCCTTAAATAATAAAGAAAATGAAAATTACAATATAAATAAAAATCTATAAATAGCAAGAGAAGAACATGGTTTAAAATAGCAAAATTATGACAAAAACACAAAAAGATTTATTTGGGGATTTATTTCTAAATAAAATTTGAAATAATATATAAAATACATTTTGAAAGTTTTGGGAATTTCTTGGGACAAAGAAATTGTCATAGGCATAAATTTGTCTTCCTTGTTAGAAAATGTCATAAAATAATTATAATTATAGCAAAATAATTCTATATATAGATAGATAATTGTTAGGTATTAAAAAATTGTGACAATAAAATTTGAAAAAAATTTAATTTTTTTTGAAAAATTTAATAATTTTTGCTTAAAAAAAGATCGCCAAAAATCAAAACCACTTAAAAAGGCAATTTTTTACGTTTATCTTAAAACCTAATATGTTGCAAATTAAATCGATTTAGAAACACTGACTTTGTTCATAATTAATTGATGGTATTCCATAAAAAAATCCTTGATCTCATTGAAATATTTTTTTATTTTTATAGAAAGCACAGGGCAACACTGATTCCTTAGTAAGGGATTTTTTTTGTCAATTTGGAAAAACGTGTTCTTGGAATTTTAAGCCACTTCTTTAAGTGACTCCAGTTTTCGAGATAAACCGTTATATAGAAAATAAATGAAGTTGCACTACATATTGCAACACATCTCGAGAAGAATTTGTAAAATTTGTTTAATTGAAATACTCCAAACTTCTAATTGAAATTATTTATAAGTTTTGGCTACATTATTCTTAAATCAGATCAATGGGTTCGGAGGTTAAAAAAAAATTGTGTCGAAAAAAATTAAATTTCTTACAAAAGTTAAAAAACAAAATTGATTTTAAAAAAATCAGCAAAAATAAAAAACAGTCAAAACTGCTAAATTTTCTCTATTATCTTAAAGCTAAATATGTAACAAATTAAATGATATAGTTCAAATCGATCCATAAACGTGATATTCCACCAAAAACACAAAATTTTTAGCCATTTTTAATTTAAATACTTTCACTAAATTGTGAATAAAGTCGATATTTAGGGATCGATTTATGAAATAGATATATCTTATTTTATTTGTAATATATTAAGCCTTATAATAAAGGAGAAAAATTTTTGAAAGGTTTTGATTTTTAATCATTTTTTTTTTATCAAAAAATTTTAAGATTTTCTAAGAAATTTTATTTTTATTTTCAAAAAATCGACAAAAATCAAAATTATATAAAAATGCTATCTTTTTAAATCTTATAGCTGAATATATTACAAATAAAATGAAATATCATTTAAATGAATCCATAAAATTAGCCTTTATAGCTAATTAAGTGATGGCATCTCATAAAGAACCAAAACATATGTACCATTTTTAAATGAGATACTTTCACTGAATAATTCACTGAATTGTGAATAAAGTCTATATTTATACATCGATTTTAATGACATACAATTTACTTTTTATATAACATATCCAGCTTTATGAAGAAAAAGGATAATTTCTGGAATTTTTTCGATTTTAAAGGTTTTTTGAAAATTAACAAAAAAAAAATTATTTTTTTTAATTTTCAAAAAATGTTTAAAAATCAAAAACTGTAAAGAATGCAAATTTGTCACTATTACTTTAAAGCTGAATATGTAACAAATAACCTTAATCATATTTCACTTAAATCGTGTCATAAATGTCGACTTCATTCACAATTAAGTGATTATATCCCATACAACAAAAAAGATTTTTTTTGTATAATTTTGAAATGAGGTAGCTTCTTCTAATTGTGTAATGAAATGTAACTCGTTTGATTTGTAACATATTGGGCTTTATGTTAAAGAAGGAAAATGAGTATTTTTTTTTTTGGAAGTTTTCGAATTTTAAAAATTAAATTTTTTTTTTTTTTAGAATTTAGTTTTTTCGTTACATATTTTTCTATGTCCGAAACTATTTTTATTTAACTAGCTAACAAGTGTCCACTGATATTTTAAAGTTTCTAAGTTTAAGAAAATATACGTATCTTGTGTATACTCCATCTCCTCCTTCCACTGCTTAAACTAATATTTATTATAATCCCAAAATAATAATAATGATTAACACGTGCTAGCTACTTAACCTAAGACTTTAAATTGTAATAAAGTTTTCTTTATAAAAAAATAAATAAATAAATTGTTGCTTAAACAGCCTAAATTAATACCCAAACATTTTTATTTATGTTGTTAAAAAAAAAGAAAACTAAAAAATAAATAAAACATTTTTCAAAAATATTTTTCAATGAAAACTAAATATGGTCAATTTATAGCTGTTTGAAGTTTTAACGTTTTTACCTAAAAAAAAAAAAAAATCCTACACTTTAATAATTTTAAAGTTATTAAAAAATTTCCACACACACTTCTACATTTAAGAAAGGATGCTGCTCTCTTGTATAATTCTTTATATATTCCAATAAAATTTTCCCTAACGCATGCTCCATTTTTTTAGCAAGAGTTTGCGCCTTGCGTTATACTATAGGAGACACCATTTTTTTGATGCTCTTAAAAGTATGCTTTTGTATTTTTATTTCGCTTTGGTATTGTATACACAAAATGGCTGTCTTTTTTAAATTTATTCTGTATGTATTTCTTTTATTTCTTCAATATCCTTAACATTTTTTTTATTTAAGGGGGATTTAAAGGGCGTAGTAAGCTAGTTTTGGAGGATATTTCTTGTAAGAATATTTTTTTTATATACTCTCTTTTTTAGTATTTTGCTTTCAAGTTTTTTTCTTATTCAGAAATAACTTTCTGTATATTGGTTGAAAGGGAAGGATAACAAGAGGGAAGATTTATTAAATATTTAACATGTTTATGGGTTAGGTTTGTGAGTTATATTAAGAAAAGTTACTTTTTTTCTAGGGGAAAAGTACCTTTTATATTAAGGCCTTAATTGGTCAATCTAAGGAGTTAAAGATTTATAAAAAAAGTGCTGAATTGTTTAAAATCATTTTGTAAGTCTGACTTAAAGTTATATAGCTATAAGTCCAAAAGTAGAATCAACTTTTTGTTATAATATAAGGGAATTAAAATTAATAAAAAAAACATTGCTTAATTCTTCAAAATCATTTTGCAAGTCTGGTTTAGTCTTAAAAGTTATAAGACTAAAAGTAGACCCCACTTTTTGCTATTTTCAATGGCCTCTAAATATGTTAGACTAGAAAGAAAATCTAAAGTCTTAATTACATTAAAAACCTTTTTTAATGTTTTGCAAAAAGTATCTTCTTTCCCAAAAAGTACTTTTCTTATATCACTTTTGGTACTTTAGTATACTAAACTCAATTATACAATAAAACACAAATTAACAGTCTTTGCTAAAGCTTTTGGGGGTCTTTTTTGCTAGCCATAAATGGGAGAGTGTTTAAAGTTTGAGTACACAAATACACAAAAAAAAAAGAAAAAAAAAACTTTTACTCACATACTTATCTACATATAATATAAATATGTCTGTGCGTATAAATCCCTATAAATATGTATATATATGTCTTTAACCATATATATCTGTATATGTTATATTAAATACAAAATTTTAAGTAAATTTTTCCTTTTTCATATAAAATTTATATATGTATGTAAGCATAAGTAATATGTAGGTTTAAATGTATGTGTAATTAACATAATTAGTCGAGAAGGTGTTCAGTTTATATAGAAACTTTTTTTATATTTTTTGCTCTAGCTGTTGTTGTTGCTGTTTTATATTTGGTTGTATTATGTTCACCATAAGGTCATTAATGTTTTGATTTTAATTGCGTTAATTACGTTGTACGGACTATTTATAAAAATTCCTACTTATATTTTAAACAATACAGAGAGAAAAAAAGAACTTGTTACAAATTCTAAAATTTTTTTTTTCCAAGTGAGACTTTTCAATTCAATCAAAAAATCAAATTGTATAAAAAAATCTCTCTCTGAACATAAAAAAGAGAATAAAGTGTGAAAAACCAATATTAAGTTTGAAAATAAAATTAAAAAAAAAATTAAAAGTGAAAAATCAATAATGTTAAAAAAATTCTTTAAAATTTATAGCTGCCTACTTTTAGGGCATCAATTTAAAACGGTAAAAATTAAAATTAAAATAAAAAAGAAAATAAAGCCGTCGGAAAATTTTTTCTTCAGCAACAACTCTTTTTAAATGTAATAGTGAGAGTGTTTGATATTTACGTTTTTACACCTGTATAAGGGATTTTATATTTTGTTAAATATGAAAATGTGAGCATAAGTAAGTGTCAATGTATTGAAGAGAGTGTTTGTTTATTTGTTTGATTTTAAAGGACATTTTAATTTAAATGAAAAAAGAAAAATAGCAACGGAAATTTGCAATAAATCATAACGTTTTATATGATTATTTTATTTAACAGACATACAAAGAGAATTAAAAATAATTAATTAAATTATAGAGTGCCATAAAAAATAGAAATTGTCACAAAACTATTTTTAATATCAATGAAATTAATTAAAAATATTTTAAATTTTTTCACAGTAATACAAAATGAAAGAAAAATAAATTTAAAATGAGTTTTTGTATATTTTTTACGATATCAAAAAGAAAAAAATTAGTTTTTAGCAAATCTATTTTTTTTCGCTACGCGCTATTATACCCAGTGCTCAATTAAAAAATTAAAGTTGAATAAAATTGAAATTTATTGTCGTTGTGATAAGCTAGATCCCGCACGCATTTTGCTGGTTCCTTAAGCCAGCACATCAGAAAACCTTTCCCAAATTTTAAGAAAGCTAAACATATTTAAACTCAATGAGAGTTATCTACGTTTAATGTACAAAACATTAAAACTTTTAAAAAACACAACAATAAACCAAGATTTTATTTTTTCTTACATTTCTTTTTACACAAGGTCAGCTTTTTCCGACTCTGAAACAAAAAAATAAAAAAAACCTACAAAAAGTATATCTTTTGCATGGGCGCTTCCAAAGTTTTCTGCACGGGCGCTTCCAAATTTCTTTGAAATACATTTTTAGGAATTTTGTAACAAACGTAGTATTTTACATTAATTTATAAAAATATTAAGATCCAACAAATTTAACTTTCCAACGGCAAATTTTATTTAACTTATTCATAATAAAACTTACTCATAATCAACCTTAAAAATTTATAATTTTGTATTAAGTATGAGGCATAAAATTTAATATTTAAAAGTTTAGCTTGTCCCTAATGTTGCTCCTTGAAGTAAACTTTGAATATTACTTTAATGACCTAAATGTATGTAGTTTTCAAAATCAACTTCAAAAGCTAAAAATATTTTAAGCAAATGGGGTTTTATGAAAATAAGCTAAAATATAATTTCTAAATTATTATTTATTTTAAAAATTTGGTTCCCCTTAATAGTTGTGCGCCTTAAAGTAGGCTTTATTATATGTGACTTTATGTTTATATGTGATTTTTAAAATCAACTAAAAGTTTCTTTTTAAAAGCTTAAGATATTTAGATTTTATGATGACAAGTTAAAATACTATTTTCAAAATATTATCTTAAAATCTTAAAAAGAAAGAAGTTGTGCGCCTTAAAGTAAGCTTTGTTATATGTAATTATATGTGCCTAAAAATATGTAATTTTCAAAAGTAACTTATAATAGTGTTTTATGGAAAGAGAGCTAAAATATAATTTCTAAACTATTATTTTTAAAAGTAAAATTCTCCTTTAAAGTTGTGAAGTTCAAAGTAGGCTTCATTAATATAAATTTTATATGCCTAAAAGTATGTTTGTTTTCGAAAGTATCTTTTCTGAAATTAATTTAATATACAGTGCAAGGTCGATTTTCGCGACTAATTGAAAACTGAATCGCGATAATAGAACCGAAAATTTTATTAAGAATTTCATGTAATTTTTAAAATTAGAATTGTTTTTATTGACATATTTACATTTTAAACATTTTTAAAGAAATTGTAGATTTTGAGTTGCTTTTTGGTCAAATTATTTTTTAAAATAACATCGGAATCATGTAAATCATATAGTGCTGTTTTCAGCTTAACATTTTCCAAAGCCCATTGTGTGCATATGTTTATCGATGTTATACAATCGTTCACTTTATTTTTTTCTTTATGACCATTATTGTATAAATCCTCCGATTCCGTATCTGATAATTCCAGTTGCTCCTTTATAAACAACTTATAAACAAACTACGAACTTTTTTACATTCTTTAATAGATTTTTTTGATTAAAATTGACAATTTTTTTAATCAAATTAATAAAAATATTACAAATATAAATTAATAAAATGAAATTTTTTATAATGAAGTAAGTGTTAATTTATTATTAAGGAATTATTTTAAAGTTTGAAGCAAAAATTTATAAAATCAATTTACAGAATTTAATCCTATTAAAATATAATTAATGTGGAAATTTTGGAGGATTTAAGGTCTATATATCTAGTGTACTAAGTCAGCTATCAGACCAGATGATTATAATTCAAATAAAGATGCTCTGAGGTAGCCTGGTAGCGCCTTAAAGTGTGCAACATAAATTGTTATTTTATCAGCCCAAAAGTATGTTTTTTTAATATGTTCTCTTAAGCTCTTTAAGAACTAACTTATTTGAAGAATAATGTTTTTTATTTTTAAGTTTCCGATTAAAAGAACTGAATACAAAATATATGATAATGGAAAATTAATTTTATTTTAAATTTTGTTCTTGAATAAAAATATTACAAATAAGAAAATTATTACCTTATATTTTTCAATTAACACAGTTGTTTCATTTTACACGAAAATTGAATTAATGTATTCAAGCAAAAATAAAATAAAAATTAAATTGAAGTATGATTTTTTCTTATTTAAATTTTTAATTCGTACAATCATCTACTTAATTGATTTAATAAATTTTTTAATTGGAAATTTTTTTCTGTTCTTAAATTTTTTACAGTTATTAGTAATTGAGATGCAAATTAAAAAAAAAAATTATTTGAATGAACTATTTTGGTAATTGGTGACTTTTTCCTGTGTATAAATGAAAAATCCTAAAATCTCAAAAGAATAAAACATAAGTATAGGTTTACAATTTATTAAAATTTAAGCCTAAATTTCAGAAATTTCATATATAAAATCAAAATTTTATACAACGATCAAAAATATTAAAATTTAGGTAATTTTATGAAAATGTTGTTCATATTTCAAACATTTCAAAGAAATTGCATTAAATCTATTGTAATATTTTCCGTGGACTGTCAGTGATCGTGCTTTAAAGCAGATTTTAAAATGTATATCAAACAGCTAAGACAAGTCGGCACAAAAAAAAAAAAAATATAAAATTGCCGTCGGTTTCAAAAATTTCAAGTTCAAATTGACGAATCACTAATTTTCATTTAATTTGTTGTCTTGAGAAATATTTCAATTTATTTATAGTTCATATTTTAAGTAATTTGTTCCTAGTTTCACCAGAAATAAATGTTCTAATTCTGCATGACAAATGTGGCCGCAGAAATTGACCAGACACGTATCCGTTTATTGACAGAAACAGGGGAATAAATACAGTTCTTTATCAGAGACTTTTATGAGTTTCAGATGTTTTAGTTCCAATTAAAATATGCCGTTAGAACAGCAGTTTAGTTGTCTTGTTTTAAAATTGAAATAAATTATATTTTCTTATAAAATTAACGTTAAAGTACTCAGTAGCTTTAATTATGTTTATACCAGCTCTGTTTATAAGGAAAATTAAAATCTTTAAAACTTTGGAATTATAAATAGAATTTTTTATCAAGTTTGATAATTAGTTTAAGGATTAAATAAACTTTTTGTTTTACAATAATAAAAACAACTAGTGTTAATACAGGTAATGATATAGCCCATTAAAGATAATCATTTTTGGAAGACCAAACTTTTTAAAAATATCTTCCATTTTGACTACTAATTGCAAAAGCAAATAAGAAGTTAATTAGATAGGTTACTACTAAATTACCTACAGTTAGACCAGATTACAAAAAATCTATTGAAAAAGATTCCCCCACAATATTTAAAATATATGAAAATATAAAAAATGAAATTATGTTTGAAATTGAGCTTTAAAGTAATTATTTAAATTTTTAAATAGTTAATTTATTCCCCTCAAAAAATGCGACACTTTGGGGGTAATTATTTTTATACTCTTAAGGGAAAACATTATGACAAAATTAAATCTTACAGAACTTTGGAAGTTAAAGCCTTGAAATTTGGTTGAAGGCAAAAAGAAATATTAGAGTTTTAACTATTTATTAAATAAAGAAACAAATGCCAGCAAAGACTAAAGTTAAGTTCAGACTAGTCAAATATTTGACAAAAAAAGACATAACCACTATATAAAATATTTCCTAATTTCTCTTTTTTTAACGATTTTATTGACATTTTATTAACATTTTTTTGACACTGTTTTCTCTTACAAAACATTTGCAGGATCAAACAATGGCAAATAATATATTTATAAAATTAGTGGTCACGTAATTTTGAACAATTATTTGCTATATGTGAACATAACTTAAGTTGTAGAGGTTTAAAGTTGAGCTTGTAGAATATTATAAAGAATTAAATATATATATATATATATATATATATATATATATATATACCGAATAAGTTAATAAATTTGGCAAATTAATAATCGCAAATATAAAATTTCCTATGAAACAATTTTTAAATAAAGTGTGGCCTTCTACAGTACAGAATTGAAAGTAGTTTTAAGTTAATAAATTTAATAAAAATTGCTTTACACAATATATCATTTTAAAGACTTTTCAAATGGTTCTAATCATGGAAACTATACTGAGTCCAAAATAAATTTTATTGTAAATGATTAAAATTGTAGTTTGATTTTATGAATTTTTGAATAAACCTTGATCTGACACTGTGTGGTCACAATTTGAGCTCATATGTGCTTGGTATACTATGAATATTTTGTATTTATATTTATATTTATATTTATATTTATATTTATATTTACATTAAAAAACAAATTATCATTAATTTATTTTCCTTTTGATTAAAAATCTAACTTTTTTTAGATTTATTTAGTTTTTATTTATTTATTTTCTTGATTTACATCACGAAACTTCCTATTCAAACCTCCAAACATAAACTTCATGACATTTTTTTTTTATTTTATTCTTTAAATACCATGTAAAAGGTTAATGTTAAATTGTTAGTTAAAAATCACTGGAAAGCATACAAGAAGCTATTAAAATTTTTTTATTGTTACAACAGTTTTAATGATAAAAAGAAATTTTATGATTTTTTTTTTTTTTGTTGGTTTAATTTATACTTACAAGAAGAGCAAAATAAAAAAAAAAACACAAAAATCAAAGCTATAGAAATTGATGAATGAATGAAATGATTTCTTATCTGCAATAGAAGACGAAACAAAAAAGAAAATCTATTAAGAAATCTACAACCAAACAATAAAATCACAAAAAAATTGTTACAAAGTTTTAACTTAAAGAGATCATAAAATTTTTTAAATAAATTTTAAAACAAATTAACTACAAGTGATCTAGAAAAAATAATAAAGAAAAAAGCAAATAATATTAAAAAAAATAATAATAATAAAATAAAATAAACAAAAAAATTTAAATTAAACTTTAAAGTTCTTGTATTATTTGAATTACTTGTTTTATTTTTATCATTTTAAAGGCATCGTATTTTTGCTTTAATTTAATTTCTTTCTTTAATAAAAAAGTATTTTTTTTTTGTTACGACAAACAAATACTAAAAAACGCGTTTAGGCCAGCGCTTTATACTTAAACAAACAATAATGATTTGGCTATCAAACGACCACACATAGCCATGTTTTAGCTATAGTCAGAGAAATCTAAAGAGAGAAGGAACCTTAAAGTTTTTTTTCTTTAGTTGTTAGAAAAACTTTATTTAAAAATTGTTTAAAAAAAAGTATTAGATTTATTACAGTTTAAAGTTTTGTTTGTAGAGATATTTTTTTTTGGTTGTAACAAAAAATAAGCTTAAAATTTATGACCTTTAGCATGAAAAGTTATGGTTAAACAAAAAAAAAAGTTGGCTAATAAAAATTCAAGCAAAAGCCACAAATTACAGCAAAAAAAAAAAAACAATATTAAAAAAAAACTAATCATTTTTTAAATAAATATGAACCAAAATTATAATAAGTAATAAAAATAAAAAAGGAGAGAAAAGAAAAACTTTTTTTATAAAAACCATAACCAGCTAAAAAAATATTTATATATATAAATATATGTATATTTCTCTACTTAAAGAAATGTCAAATCAAGTTTATTATGTGGCAAAAATAGTCCTTAACAAAAATACTTGTAGTAAAACAAATATGATCCCAACAACAAAAATAATAAAAATAAAGGATCAACCATAAGGACCAACCATACGACATCCATTGAAAAGAGATACATGTATTCAAAGTGTTGTTGCATAAAGTTTTGACCTCAAAACCAAAAGAGCCACAATACAGTGCGTGTCTTGTATGTAGCCTAGTATTTGTCTACAACGGCAACAACAAAAACAATAGCCAAAGTATAAATGAATGATGCTAGTGATGATGATGATGATGAAACTGAGGATGGAATCTCTACAATAACCAACAAAACCTCAACTATATGGAAACAAAAACAATACTGCTTAACATTAAACTGTACACAGCTTATAATAGGGGAAGGTCTGCCCAGTGATAAATACCAAAAAAAAAAAAAAAAAAATTGAAAAATTTAAATCTGAATTTTTAACAAATTAATTAAATAAAATTTTAAGCAATAAATTGTTATTAAAAAATAAATTTTTTTTTTAATAATTTCCAAAATTTTTGATTTTTTGTGTGTTCATACTAGATTCAAAAAAAAAACAAAAAAAAAGAAAATAGAAATAAATAAAATTATTTTTACATAAATATGTCACTTCTAAATAGCGGATGGGATTTACATTGATAATCACACTTGAGTGGCATCGGAATATAATTGATTTTAAGTTTTGAATAAAGCGAAACTCTTAAATAGGGTACCTCTAATATATTATTTACACTGAAATTCATACTTGAGTAGCAGAGGCAAAATCGAGTTTAATTTTTGAATACTACAGTCCCTTCTGAGCTGAGTTATGGACCCCTTTGCAATGGAATTATTGAATACAATAGATTAGTTAGTTTTGAATATTATAGAATCTTTTGAAGTGAAGCTCTCAAATAGAGCGCCTCTGATAAATTTTTTTTCATAATTAAATCCACACTTAAGTAGCAGGTGCAAAATTGAGTTTAAGTTTTGAATACCACAGGCCACTTGAAGTGGAGTTATGGCTTTTCAAATAGAGCACCTCTGATATTTTTTAAACACTTGAAATGTCTTTTGTTTTTCATCCAATTTCAAATAATTTAGTCTAGTTTCTTTAAACAAATTTTCAGAACCGATTTTTTTGCGAAATCTTAAATTTATAAATATATATATATATTCGTTTAACATTTTTAAGGATTTCATACTTTTCTGAAAGATTTCTTTATAGAGATGAGCTTGAAGAAATCAAATCTATTTAACCAAGTCTAGAACCCTCTAAATTTGATTTCAACCCATACTTTCTGAAATTCCAAAGCCGGGAATACAGTTTTAGAAAATTGATGATGTTCCAAATCTATAATAAATGTGTCTATTTCATCTGAAATAAATTTGGACTTTGTGTGGAAAATTAAACGGTTTTAATAAAGGTCAATTTAATCTTCAATTGAAGATCTCAATACAGTTCAAATTTATCTTGAAAAGAAGGTCCTATAATATAGCCTAATTTTAGCCTATTGCTGAGTTTTAATATATTCAATTTTGATGGTTTTAATATAGTCCAATCATAACTTAATTAAAAGGTCTTGATATAGATCTGTTTCGATTTCAGTTGTATATTGTAATAACCTGCAACTTTTGGTGTTAATATAGTTCAATTTTATTTTTAATTGAAGGTCTCAGTGTCGTCCAATTTAGTTTTCAATAAGTGGTTTTAATTTCACCTTCAAAATAAGGTTTCATTATAATCTAAATTTTTCTTTAATAGAATGTCTTAATAAAATCAATTTCAGCTTTAAATGAAAGTCTTATATTATTAATCGAATTTTACCTTCAACATATATTCAATTTAACCTCAAATCTTAATTCTTAATTGGTTCAATTTTATCTTCAATAGAGATTTTTAATATACATAGTACAATTTTATCTTCAATAGAATTTCTTAATTAAGTTCAATTTTATTTTTAGTGCAATAACCTAAAGTCTAAATAATCTTTTAAACATATTTAAAATTCAGTTCAATAACAAGGTCTTAAGAGTACAATTTCTCTTCACTAGAATTTATAATATAGTTCAATATTATCTTTAATAGTTTATAATTTTATGGTAAATGATGATAACATCAATCATAATATGGTTTGATTTTACTTTCAATAGAATGTCTTACTATTCGCCAATTTTGCCTTCAATTATAGTTTTCAATGTAATCCAAATTTACATTCAATTGAAAGTCTTCACCCAGGGAAATATCGACCACATTCGTATACAAAATGACACCATTCAGTACCAATAGAGTATTAAGACCACATGTGCTCAAATTGCACACTGTGTACTCAAATCAAAAGAGAAGAATTAATACCTCATTGGTATCAATTTGACAGCACAGTAGTATTTTATTATTAAATAACGTTATAAATTCGATTACTTGTATTTAAAAGTTATTATCGAATGGTATCAAAAAGTCGGTAACATAAATTCTCAATGTATCCAGAAGCATTTTGAAACTTGCATCGAAATTTATACCTCAGTGTAATTACGTCCACATGAATGTTTTAATATAAACCAATTTTAAGGATACAGTCAGACTAGTGAAATATTTGGCGTATTCGTTTTTTTTTTTTTATTTAGAATAATATTTTCTACTTAGCATAAATTGTAGCTGACATTATAGTATATTGAATTGAATTTGACGTTGTTTTCTTTTAGAGAACACAAACGATGTTTTTGTAAGAAAGTGGACACGTAAATTTGATAAAACATTTGTTTAATGTGACCATACCCTTACTTCGAAAAGTAGGTGTTAATGTAGCTCAATTTTATCTTCAAGTGAAGACCTAACATAATCCTATTTTGTTTTAAAATTTAGTTTTTAATAAAGTTCAGCTCTACTTTCTTTTAAAGCTCTTTATGCTCTTAATCCTCCTTAGTTAACCTTCCTTCATTTTGTTTGCCCTTCAACTCCAAAACAAAAGCCATTTAGTACTCTAGTGCTTACAACAACAACAAAAACATATTGATATTTGTTACAAGTATAATGGTGTGATATGTTGCATGTGTAGTTGATTGTAGTATAAAAAAAAACACAAAATTATGTTGCACATAAACACTAAATGATTGTAAGTATGTCTGTAACAGACTACTATTTTCTACATATTATGTGGTTATGGGTCGGTCGGTCTTTCGGTTGGTTGTTGTATAAAATAATGTCAGGACAGGCCAGAAATTTCCACACTTTTTGCTTTAAAACAAAATAAATTTCAGAATATTGAAACACAGGAATCACAGAAAATGACCTCAGCTGTTGTAGAGTTTTTTGTTTTTTTTTTTGCTGTTGGAGCAATATTTCTAGTTGATGGTTAAAATGTTGTTGCTGGTGGTGGTACAGCTGTTGTTGTTGCCAATAATGATGGTTATGTGGTCAAAGTTTTAGTATGAGGGTGTAGTGATCTTTTTTTTTTTTTGTATTTAAACACATTAACAGGAGCGTAAGAAATTTGGGGGAAACTTCAATTATATGTTAATCTTTTGGTCCCTAAGTAAGTTTGCTAAGTGTCTGTTTTAAAACCGTTTGTTTTTATTTTTTTTTTTTTGAATTGTTTGCAAACTTTATGTTTACAGCAGCCGCATCATCAACAACAATAAATGACAAAAAAGAATAAAAAACATTTTGTTATTCTTGTTGTTGTGGCAGTAAATTGTTAACATTTTCATTATTTAAGAAAAAATACCGACAACTCTTTAATATATAAATTTTTTGCTTTAAAAGCTTAAAACGAAAAAAAAAAATGAAAAAAAAAAATAAAAGATGTAAAAAAAGCTTAAACATTTTTATTTTTTCTTTAAAATGTTTTTTCTTTAACTTTATGTTAAACTTATTGTTTTCTTTTGTATTTTTTGGCAACTGTGCAACATTTCTGACAGTTTGGTGTTGAAAAATGGCGCATATGTCAAATTGATACAATGGCCGTAAATATGTCTAACTGACAAAACATTAAACACAACAGTTTTGTTTCTTTTCTTACATATTTTGTCATAAATTTTATGTGAAAATATGAGGACTTGGGTATGAGTGTTGGAGAGGAGCAGGAAACGAGCATTGGATTATTTTTTTTTTACTAAATATACGTGTTGTAAATAACAACTCTCATAAAATATGAGCACAAAGTAGCTGAGTTTTTTGCTTTGGTATTTATGTTTGTTAAAGGCTTTGGGGAAAAATATGGGAAGGATTCTATTAAAGATTTTGGCGAAATTTAAGGCAAATAATCATCTAGTAGTTTTAATGTAAAATCTTTATATATTATAGATTTTGTTTTAAATGATTAAAAGATTTTTATATAGTCCAATTTTAGCTTTAATCTAAGACTAAAATTTCTTGCCCCTTTTACAAGTGTCCTTTTTGTTCATTAAAAATTTTCTTTTGACTAAAAAGAAAAACTTAAACAAATATTTCTCAATTTAAATTTTAAGCAAAAATTTTGTTGTCATTCTTCTTTAATTTTTTTCATTCATATTTTTTTTTATCGTTTTGTTCATCTGCATGAATTTATTATTTGTTTGCGAAACTAAGCTAAAGAAGCCATAAGAACAAAAAAAAAAAAAAAAAAAAAAACTGCGAAAAAACCCCAAATGCTAAACAAAATCTGCAATCGTGTCATATTTCAAAAACAGTAGAAAAGTTAAAATTCCTCCTAAGCCTCATTCCCTCTTCAGCAAAACAACCATTTTGAAATGAATACACTCACATATACATACACGCTCACAAATACTTTCAACAAAAAATAAAATATATACATCTATCTATATTTGTAAAATAAAGCTAAGTTAGACTAACTTTATATAAAAAGTATTTTTTGTATCACCACGATTTTTATTTCGAAAAAAATTCTACATTTACTGAGGCTGGGTATTCACATCCTGAATACAAATATATTTAGCTCACAGAAAAAAATTGAGGGAGTTAAAAGAAAAAAAAAAAATACCCCCATTTGTTAAAGAACTTAGGGGGAAGTTAGGTTGTAGTAAAACTTGTATAAATCCCTATACGTACGTGAAAATGGATGCTGTTGCTTTGCTATTTTCTGCTATTTCATGGCAGCCACAAAAAAAAAGGAATATAAAACAGAACAAATGAAAACTTTAACAAAATCCAACTGTCGAAGTTAAAGGTAACTGCAGATACATGTTATTTATTTTTTTTTTTTACTTATACACACATATATACATAGAGAATTTTTATTTAGGTGTATGTGTGTATGTTGAATTGGAAAAAATCCTGTGTCTCTATGATACCTTGGGGGCTTTTGTGAAAAGAAAGACTTAAAAAAATGTAAGAAGGAAAAAAATTAAAAAAAAACTTTTCTACCCCAAAAAAAAAAAAAAATGTGGTTAGGGTAGAGAAAAATATTGTATACGAAAATACAGTGGGTAATAAAAAGAAAAAATATAAAAAATTTAAGAAATAAAGTTTAAAATTTTAAAAAATATTTGTTAGTGAAAGCAGTAGGAAGATAATTTTTTTAAAATTTATTTATAAAAAATAAACATGAAATTAATTAAAATTAATATTTAAAAATTAAAATCAAAATTTTCTAAAGTAATAAAAAATCTAAATAAAAAAAATTAAAACAGCAAAATCTTAAACAAATAAAGTTTACAACAAACGAAGAAAAGTTCTTTTTTTACTTCGAAATAAAAAAGCATTAATAAAAAAATCTAGAATAATTATTATTTTTTCTTAAGGAATTTAAAGAAAAAAAAAATAATAAACAGCAAAATCTTAAACAAATAAAGTTTACAAGAAACGAAAAAAAATTTTTACTTCGAAATAAAAAAATTTAATAAAAAAAAACTAAAATAATTAATTTTTTTTAAAGAATTTAAAGAAATAATTTAAAACAGCAAAATTTTAAACAAAAATGTTTACAAAAAAAAAGTTTTTTTATTTTAAAATAAAAAAATTTTTTAAAAAATATATTTCTTCTTTAAAAATAACAAAATAAATAAATTAAAAAAATTTAAGTAGAAGAAAGAATATTTTTTTTTTTTGTTTATTGTTTATTGAGAAATATATATTTTTTTAATAAAAAAATAGAAATATTACAAAATTAAGATAAAATTCTCAAAATTACAAAAATTCAAACAAATTTACCTTTAATCAAATAAAATTAAAAAAAAATAATAAAGATATTTTAAGATTTCAGACAAATTTATTTCTTGATTTTTTATTATTTTTTAAATGCAAAAAAAAAAGAAATATTTTTTTGTAGCCATTAATAAAATTTTATAATTTTGTTAAGTAAATTAAAAGAAAATATTGAAAAAATAATATAAAATGACTCATAAAATTAAAATATATATATATATATATATATATATATATATATATATATATCCTAATAAAAAAAGCATACCATGCTTATTTTTTATGTTTAAAATATTTGCTTAATAATTCTTTTATAAATTAAAAAAATAAATATATTCTTTTTTTATTTTTTTAATTATTTTTTATAATAATTTTTTTCAAATAAATTTGAAAATTAAGAAAATATTATTTTATTTTAATTTAAAAAGGTAGAAAATATTGTAAAACTATATTTAAAAAAAAATTTAAAAAAGTCGAGCAAATTTAATAAAATAAAATAAAAAAATAATAGTAGAATATTTTAAGATTTTCAAAATATCTTTTTTAATTATTCTTTTAATAAATAACATATTTTTTTTAAATTTAAACAAATTTCAAAATTTTAAAAAGTCGACCATATTTAAATATAATGTAAAAAAAAATAAAAAAAAATATTAAAAATTTTTTAATTTAATGAAAAATAATAATAAATATATATTTTTTCGTTATTATTTTAAAGAATAAAATATTTTTTTTTAATTTAAAGAAAATGAATTCGTTTTATCACTTAAAAGAAGTTATATATATTTTTTTTTTTTGAAATATTAAGATAAAATAATTTCTTATTTAATAAAATTTAAAAATAGAGGAATTATTTAAAAATTAAAAAAAATAATTAAAAATTTATTAAAAAAATATTAAAAAACTTAATAAAAATTCTCGAAATTAAAAAAAGTTGACAAATTATTTAAAAACTATAGAAATATTTTATTAGTAATTCTTTTAATGAAAATAATAATAATATATATATATATATATATATATATATATATATATATATATATATATATATTTTAAATTTAAATAAAAGTAAATCATTATTTATTTATTTTCATTATTTTTGTAAATTTTTATTAAAAAATAGAATTATTTTTAAAATTTGAAATAAATAAAATGTAAAAAAAAGAAAAGAATAATTTTTTTAAATTTAAATAAAACTAAATCATTATTTATTTATTTTTGTAAATTTTTGTAAATTTTTTATTAAATAAATAAAATTTAGAAAAAGAAAAGAACAATATTTTTTTTTTAAATTTAATTAATTAATTTTTTATTAAAAAAATAAATTTATTTTCAAAATTTTAAATAAATAAAATGTAAAAAAAGAAAATATTTGAAATTTTTTTAAATTAAATAAGAATATTTTTTAGTTAAAAGAGGAATAGTTTTTAAAATCATAAGAATTTTAAGTTTTAAGTAAAAACAAAAATAAACAAAAAAAAAAAAAAAACAATAACATTTCTTTAATAATAAATGAAATTATTTTTATTTTTTTAAAGAAGAAAATAGTAAAAAATTATAAAAATTCTGAAAATTTAAAAAAAAAACGAAAAAATTTAAAGAAATAAAATTTAAAAGATAAAGAAAAGTTATTCAAAATAATACTAAAAATAATAATTTTTAAAAATTAAGCAAAAAATTTAGACAAACAAAGACTAAAAAAATAAATTTTAAAAATATTTTGAAACCAAAAAAATAAAATAGAAAAATATTTGCCAAAAAATACCCTTCATTAATATATATTTTTTATTTGGTAAAAATAATTTCTAAATAATATTAAATAAAAACTTATTTTAAAAATTAAAAAAATTAAAGAATTTTTCGTTTAACTTTAAAAATAGTATTATTGTTATTAATTTTTTAAAGATTTTCTTTTTTTCAAAACTTTACTTCTATTTAGATTAAACATAAATTTATTTTTGTCATTAAATATTTGATGTTATTAAAAAATATTTTTTTTTTTTTAGATATTTAAAAAATAAAGTAAAAAGTTTTAAAAACAAAGGAAATAGATTTTCAAAATATTATGAAATCATATATATTTAATAATATTTTTATTTTCTTCTTCTCTTTTCTTTTATAATATTATTTAAAAAATAATAAAATTTGTAAGGCAGTTGTAAATCATTAAAAAAATAAAAAAAAAGAAATTTAGTTAATGGATTATTTTAACAAAATTATATAAAATATTATTAGAACTGTTCTAAGAAATATTTCAAACAATTAAAAATAATAATAAAAATTTAAGTATTTACTATATTATTTTTAATTAAGTAAAAAAATTTTAATATTTAAAAACAAAAAATAAAAACTAAAATACCTTTTTCATATTTAAAAATTTTGCAAAACAAAATAAATATTAAAAAAAAATATAAAATAAATTTTACAATTTGTTTAAAATTCGTTTATTTAAAAATGTACTAAACGGTTAAATATTTATTATATTATAATAAATGGTAAATTAAATAGGGTCTCATTTCGTAAATAAAATGAAAATTCGTTTCGATAATTTCTATTGAAAACAACAAAAAATTTGAATTTATGTGTTGTATAAAAATTGTTATATAAAAATTTAAAAAAAAAAAAATCGTTTCGTTCTAAAAAATGAGGTTCTAAGTACGAGTATTCTAAAAAAACATCTTGGTATTTAAAAGTTTAGAAAAATGAAATAAAAAGAATGTGTCCAAAAACTTTTAAATTTGTTTAAAATTTGTTTCTTTAAATATATAAAATGTGTGTGAAAAAATAATGGAAGCAGGATTTTATCTAATAAAAAATAAATTTTTAAAATTTATTAAATTTATCAAATTTAAATAGAAAAACTTACAAAAAAAATTTTATACAAAATTAATTTAATATTTCAACAGTAGAAAAATTTCTATTTTTATATTTTTTGTTACTTTTTTAGTTTTAGAAATATTTGAAGTTTTCTTATGCAAAAAAAAAAAAAAAAAATACAAAAATGTTAAAAACTATTTAAATGTAAATAAAATTATATAAAAATATTATTAAAAAAGTTTTTTTTTTTGTGTTATAATTATTTTTTTACATTTTAATATATTTCCGTTTTTAAAAATTATTTCAAATTTAAAAATTTTGTTAAATTCCAAAAAAAAAAAAAATTCTTTAATTTTCTCTTTTAACCCACTTTATTAGACTCACTATAAAAAAAACTTATTTTCCTAGTAATAAGAAAGAGTCAATGTGTTCATTTTTTTCTTTCTTGCGTTTCTAAAGCCAACAAATGCAAAATAAGGTTAAATATACACAAGACAAGTAAAACACTGTTTTTGTCGATTTAATAAAACAAAAGAAAACAAAATGAAATATAAAATAAATATTTTCCATTTTCATTTCTTTTGTTTATAATATATAAACGTATTTGTTAGGTTGATTTATATTAAAAACAAAAACCACCAAAATCTCCCAAAAGACTTAAAGCATATTTTTATTTCTTATAATAAAGACAAAAAAAAAACAGCATAAAGCCTTGGAAAAAAAGTATATAATTCTCGAAAAATCTTAAATAAATGTATATTATAAAGAAAAAATATATACATATATAAAAAGAAAAGAAATTTGGTTTTAAGAAAACTTTAAGAAGATATTTTATAAGACACAAATGAAATAGAAAATAATTTAAGAAGGGAGAATTTAAAAAAAAGTTATTAAAAAACAGAAATTATAGAAATATATATATAAAAAAAAAACATTTTTATCCTGTATGATAATGTACTAATATTTTTATTACAAAAAATATTTGTCTAAAATTTTTAAATTTCTATAAACATTTGTAAAAACTCCTTCCTTAATCTCCATTTTGCTTATCATGATAAAAACTTTCTCTCCTCCTCTCCCCTCCCACCTTCAAATCATAATAGCTGAAAGAAAAAACCTTCTCTAACATTATTTATTTATCAGCCCCATTGACAACAACTAGACAGACTTTGAATAACAAATATTTACTACTCCTACTACAACTCCTGTAGATATGCTACAAATAATTGTTCATGTTCATGTTTTGATATATGTATGTATATATGTGTGTTGAGTGTGTGTGTTTGTGTTTTTATAGGCGAAGAGAGATTATGTCAATGTATTGATGACAAGTCTATAGCTAACAAAAATATTTTATAGAATATGCGTAGAAAGAAAACATTTCAAACAAATATGGCGCTTAACGAAACAAAATGAAAAAAAAAAGAAAAACCTGAAAAACAAGTGACAAAATGTTATAAAATATGCAAAAATCATACAGAGAGAGAGATATAAGGATTTAAACTATAATAACAAAAATGACAGAAATATGAATAAAATAATAAAATAATATTTAAAAGGTAAATAATTATGTTTATAGTTGCTATGTCGATTTTAATGTTAACGTTAATATTTACAAAAACTTAATGGCTTTAAAGTTTAAACAAGTGGGTTAAAAACTTTTATTTGAAATGGAGAGCAGAGAGAAAAGAAGGAGAGTTAGAGAACTAATTTAGCGTTTTATTTTAAAGAGAATTTAGAGAACTTTAATTTATTTTAAAATAATTTTTATTAGATACTAAATTGGGGGCATTTATTTGTTTAGAGGAATAGAGGAATTTTAAACATATCGTATATCACTGGAAAGGAATTTGTGTGTATTTTTTAAATATGTATAACTGTTTATAAATATTTGAATTTAGATTAACAATTTATCAAGTTTTGTATTAAAAAAAAACATAAAGGTGATACCAAAATATAATTGTGGATAAAAATTATGCATCGATTTTGTTGATAAAAGAGACACTTTTAGATTTTTAACGATTTTTTAAAAACATTTTTTTTTTTAATTTTGTAAGATATTTAATTTTTCTTTTTTTTTGACAAAATTTGTTTTAATATCTCCGAACAGATTAAAAAATAATGCAGATATAATTTGAAAATAATTTATATTAGGATTTATGGATATTTTATTAAACTAAAACAGACCAATCGCTCTCGAGATATGTTACAATACAATAATAAATAAATAAATTTTTTAATTAAATACTACAAAACTATAAAATCACTATAAAATAAAAGAAAGTTGACTTAACTGACATTTTATTTTATAGCGATTTTATACTTTTGCAGTATTTGATTAGCTACTTATTTGATTGTTTAAAAGAAGTTCCTTAGTAATGGGGAGCCATGAATTCGTGGACATCGCCATATAAATGTAATGAGTTTTTCCCCCGAATTATGAGCAGTTACCTCCTTTTGGCAATATAATATGTTGGCTTACCGGATAAGTAAAGTTTTTGCAGGGAAATAATTTATTACATTCCTCTACAAAAAAAAAAAAAAAAAAAAAATCAAAATTCATCGAAGGTTGGTTTAAATAACAACAAACAAACTGGGTGAATTTTATTGAATTCGGATTAATTGTTTTGTAATGGGAATGTTTCCTACAGACACTTGACATCACTGTTTTTGCTTAAACTCATTTTTTTTCTTCTTTTCTTGTCAGTGTTGCCAGTTTAGCCTTTTTAAGGCAAAATCTAGCCTTTTTATTTTGCTTTTGCAAAATTTTCGTTTTAGCTTCTAGCTTTTTTAGGTATTTTTAATTTTTAAAATTGGCTTAAAAAGTTTAAAATGTTAGTATTTCAACAGCGAAGAAAATAATTTCTTATTTACTATTACTAATTTTATTTTTAAAGAATCATTCATTTAAGCATTTTTGTGTTTTTGTTCGCACAAAAAATCGAAACTATTTACATTTAATAAGAAATTTTGCCTGCGGCGCTTCATTCTCCAAAATAAAAGTGCCTTAACTGATTTCGTTGAGTTACTAAATATAGTATAGTAACCATTCATGTAAATAATTTAAAAAACATTGCGTAATTTTTCATATAAACTATAACCCTAATTTGTATGGAAATTTTTTTGGGGCGATTTTGCAATGAATAAATTCGAGACAAAATAAGTTTCTAAAGTAAAAAATAGTTTTTTCTGACCTTATTTTTTTTTTTTTTTTTTTTTTTAGAGAATTTTGCCTTTTTAAACCTTTTTTTAAAGTTCAATTTAGCATATTTTTTTCTCATTTCCTGGCAACACTGTTTCTTGCCAATAGTTTTTTGTTTGTTTTTTGGGTAATTTTTCATATAAACTATAATCCTAATGTGTATGGAAATTTTTTGGGCGATTTTTCATTGAATAAATTTGTTACAATTTCTTTAAAAAATTTCAAAATTAATGAGATCTAGACAAAATAAGTTTCTAAAGTAAAAGACAATTTTTTCTGATCTTATTTTTTAGAGAATTTTGCTTTTTTTGAACATTTTTTAAAGTTCAATTTAGCACATTTTTTTTCTCATCTCCTGGCAACACTGTTTCTTGCCAATAGTTTTTTTTTTTTTGTTTTTTGCAAAATAAAAATTGTATATTTGTTCCCTCTACTAGCTGTCATTTACGTTGATCTCCCGTGGAACAAACCCGTAGTTTTTATTTAATGATATTTTTTTCTTCGTTCTTACAATTTTTCTACATCAAAGGGCAAAAGCAACAATCGTCTTGGTTTGTTTCTACCAACAAACAAACGTGGTGTTGTTGCTGTTAAAAAAAAATAAATAAATAAATAAAATAATAAACATTTTGCAAAGCATAACTTACAAAAAGCTAAGAGACAAAGAAAACTAAAGGGGGGTTACAAAACAACAAAGACGTTGGCTTGTGTTGTAGTTTTTATATATTTGTATCTTTAAGTTTACTTATTTTTGTTGTTACTTTGGTGCTTATGTTTATGACGATGTTAATGTTGATTATAATGCTTATATTGTATGAATGTTTGTGTATATGATGGTGGCGGTTTATGCTTTTTCTTTTATCTCAGCTTGAGATCTTTGCCATTGGTTGTTTGTAAGAGATATATACCGAGAGTTCCCTTTTTTAACTTTGTGTGCGTGTATATATTAAACCTTTGTGTGTGTGTGTGTTTTTTTTTTTTTTTGTGAACTTTTTGGTTTCTTGAATGAATCTTTGTAAATAGTGTTTCAAAACGATAGGAGAATTTTTAAAAAATGATGGGAATTGTAAAGGAGTTTTAAGGAAATATATATTAAGGTTTGTGTGAAAGTGTATAAATGTATATGTAGAATAAGAGTATTAAGATAAGTGTGTAGAAATGTTCAAAGGAAAAATTATACTTGTAATCAAGCATTAGTAACAGTTTAAGGAATATTTTGCAAAATATTAAGAGTCTAACTAATAAATATGAAAATTTATAATAAATAGCAATTATTTTAAAGAATCTTCTAATGAAGAGAAAAAATTATAAAAAGAAAATAAATTTAACAAAATTAAAGTTTTTTTTTTACATAAATTTCTCTTTGAACCTTTCTTTGAGTGTATTTCTTATCTGTTGGTTTGGTTTCTTCATAAATTCATATTTATGTGTAAATATCCTTTGCTGTTATATCTTTGTGTTTGTAACTTTGGCATGTAGGAAATTTATGAGTATTTTTGTTGTAACTGTTTTTACTTTTTCAAGTTCTTTATATTCGAAAACTGTAGCAGTCTGCGTGGGTTTTTATCTGGTTATCTTTACTGTGGCTGCTGTATGTTTTAAAAGTCTGTTGTTAAAAGCAAATAAAAACAAAAAATGTACATGACTTATAGGTTTCTTTTACAGCAACAAAAATAAATTCAAAAAAATCGTAAAGGATATATGTATTTATTGGGAAAAAAGAGAAATTGTTTAAAAAGTAATAATTTTTCTTCTTTGGAAATAAATTAAAAAAAACAAAAAGAAAAAGGGAAAAAAATACACAGAAAAAAAATATATTTTTTTCAGTTACGAATTTGCTTATATTAATTAAAATTTTGTTTGATCAATAATCAAAATGATAATATTAATTAAATAAAAATAATTAAAATTTCTCTCATTTATTTTTTAATCCAAAAAATTACATTTGTGAATGAAATTTTGCAGAAAAAATATTAAATGATATAAATAAAGAATTAACTAAATATTTACCTTTTGCCGCTAAATAAAAATACAAAAATTATAATTAAATTATACAGTTCAATACTAAAAAAGTATCCGGAAAAATATGTTGCAGATATTGTGGATATAGTCATTCCAATCAACAGGAATATTTCAGTTTTTCTCCATCACGTTACATTTTTAACCCATTGCCTACCAAAGAAAATATGCTTCCCTGAGGAGCTTTTAGGTTATATAATTTTCTAGATAATAGGTAGAGCAAATTAATCATTCATGTTTTATAGGGAAGAAATAGTGTGTTATAAAAAAAGGTTTAAACAAAAATGTTAGTAGTCTTTTTAAGAATGTGCTTAGAAAATTTATTCCTTAAAATCTTTGAATACATAGAGAAAATATGATCAATTAAAGGATTTGTCGAAATTTTTATTACTATTCTATTTTAAAATAAGGCCCCTTATCATCCTTCAATTATTTTTCTAATTGTAATAATTAATCAGTTGATCAAAAATAAATAAAAACTAAGTTATCATCTGAGTAATTGAATATAAAATATTTTTAATAGGTTGAATTTCAATTAATAAAATAATTAAATATGTATTATTCGTAATTGAAATTAGATTTTAGATTTTTATATGTAAAATTTGAATTTAATTTGCTAAAATACTTTGATTCTGAGTAAATTATTCAATTATAAAAATATTTGTAATCATATTAAAATTCTGATTAAGAATTTAATTGAAATTTTTTCAAAAATATTTTTTTCTGTGTATTAAAATTTTCATGGATTTATATTTTTCAGTGTAATTTTTTTCTAAATATTTTAAAATTCGTTATTTTAGTTTTTTTTTTTTTTTTGTAGATTTTTCATAAATTTCATTTGTCAATCTAGATTTTGCCACCGTTATTGCTGCTATTTACTTCCCCCTGTCACCCTTGATTTAGTTTGTTTATCATATTTATTTATGCATAAATATTTTCCATATCATTTTATTTATGCATTATTTTTGTGGACGGTGACTCTTTTACTTTTATAAAATTTGCATTTATTAAACCTCAACCTTAAAATAAATATGATGATGTTGGTGATGATAACACCTACACATAAGCACACACACATACAAACATACACTCACATACATGCATACAAATATATTGTGACAACAACCAAAAAAAAAAAAAAGCTTTTACATAAATATTTGGAAATTAATTCTAAAACCCAGCAAACTTTTAGGAAGTAATAAGAGGATTAATGCAGCATTATAACAAATAAAAAGTGTAGGCTGGAACAAATATACCTGAAATGAATTTAGTTTATTCAGAGATTAAATAAATCCTTCTTTTTCAAAAGTTTAGTAAACATGGAACAATATATTGAAAATGCATGAAAAGTTTAAATGTTTAGACCAAAATAAATTTAGAAAATAAAAATTTAGTTTAATCAGAGCTTAAATAAACCCAGAATATTAGTAAACTGGCAATTACTAAACTTGATTAAAGTCAATGTAAAAGTTTAGTTAAGTAAACAATAAACCTCATTTATTTAAGCTTCAGTTAAACTTCTGTTTAGAAAGTATATGCTTTTAAAGTACCAATAAACCTGCTAATTAATAATGACCTTAGTTTATTTAAATTTAATGTTTGAAAAAAACTTTGAGCTGAATTAAGCTTAAGAAAATAAATGAAGTTTATTGCAGCCTTTGGGGAATATTCGCATTAAGGAAATATTTAGTTTGAAATGATTTTAAGAAAAAAAAAACTTATAAACTCAGATATTAAATGAATCTTAAAAAAGTAATTAGAGTTTTTCAAAAATTTAGTTAAATTTTCAAAAAGTATTCGTAGTTTATTTAAAATTGAATTCAACTTACCAAAAGCCCACATAAACCAAGATTCTTTAAACTCTAGTTAAATTACTAATTAAAAAAAAAAAGAAAATAGATTTGTTTTAAGTTTAATTAAACCTGCAAAACCTGCTAAAAATAAACTTATTTTTTTTTTAAGTTTCATTAATGTTACCGGAAAGCTTTAAGCTTTAGTTAAATTTAAAGAAATAAATGTAGCATATTTCAACTTTTTGGAAATAATAGGAGAATTATCGTACTTAGATAAGGGAAAAAATTATTGTGAAATGAATTTAGTTTATTTAAAAATTAAATAAACCTTTAAAAATTAAAAAAAAAAAATTGTTTAAAAATTTACCTAAACTTCCAAAAAGTGTTTGTAGTTTATTTAATATTAAATTAAATATAAAAAAATTAATAGAGCTTAAATAAAATCAAAAAAAAAAGTTAACTATAGTTTAGTTTTAGTTCAAGAAAAATAAACAACATTTTCAAAAGTTATGTTAAACTTTAAAAAAAGTGTCTTCAGTTTATTTAAAGTTGAATTAAATTTGCTAAAATAAATACATTCTAATAAGATTTAGTTAAATTAAAAAAAAATAAAAAGAAAAATTAACTGTAGTTTATTTAATTTTCAGTTAAAAGGCAAAAGTTAAATGAAGTTGAAAGTTCAAGCAAATTCGCAAAAATAATAATAAAAAATAAAAAAGGCTTAAAAATTTTTTTTAAAATAATTATACCTTAATCAAGCTTTTAGTAAAGTTGAATAAAGAAAAGGTATAATGGTTAAGGTTTAAATAGACTTACATAAATTAAAACAAATTAGTACAAGGTTTAAGTATAACCTGCTTAAGAAGCTTTAAATGATTCGTATAAACTAAAGAGAGTTTATTTTGATTTTAAGTAAATTTACAAAAAGAAAAGTTAAACTGAATTTGTTCGTAATACAATTAAGGTTTAAATAAACTTATCTAAAGTAACTGTAGTTTATTCGAGATCTAAATAAACCTCTTTAAAATTAAAATATTTTATTCAAAATAAACTTATCAAGGTTTAACTAAACTTTTTTCCAATAACCGCTAAAGTTAAGAGAACTTATAGCTAAGCGTAGTTGCTTGTGAGTTAAATTTAACTAAGGTTTAAGTCAAATTGCTAAAAGTCTAATTAATTTAGTTAAACTGACTTAATGTAATTGTAATCTATTGAAGGTTTAAGTAAACTAGCTCAAAGTAAAAGTATGTATTTAAAATTAATTTACATTAAAATTTTAAGTTCAATAGAAGGAAGAATATTTATTGTATTATTTTCAAATGTTAAATTTAATATTATTATTATTATTATTATTATTATTATTATTATTATTATTATTATTACTGAAGTGGATTATTAAATTTAGTGAAGGGTTTAGATAAACGACTTAAATAACTTGTACTTTATATAAGGTTTAAGCAAAATAAATAAGAAAAAATTTAAATCATTCTGTTCAAGTTTCAAACAGAGCTTTTTTAAACTTTAAAATCATTGGTTTAATTAAACACAATTAAAGTAATTATTTTTTTTTCGTAAGATGAAATAAAGCTGCTTAAATCTATAAAGTAAAGTAAAGTAAAGTAAAGTATTAAGTAAACCTTTTTAAAACAAATGTACAAAACAAGGTTCAAATAAAACTAATTAAATTAAACGTAGTTTAGTCTAGGTTTAATTCAAATCTAGTTTAGTTCCAGTTAAGTTCCAGTTCAGTTCTAGTTCAGTTCTAATTAATTTCTAGTTCAATTCTAGTTCATTTCTTATTCAGTTCAAAATCGGTTCTAGTTCAATTGTAGTTCAGTTCAATTCAGTTCTAGTTCAGTTTTAGTTCACTTATAGTTCAGCTCTAGTTCAGTCCTATTTCAGTTACAGTTCAATTCTAGTTAATTCCTAGCTCTGTTCTAATTCAGTTCTGGTTCAGTTTTAGTTAAGTTTTAGTTCATATATGTATATTATGGTTTTCGAAAAATTTAATTAAGCTTTAGTTATTTAAGGTTTAAGTCAGCCTGCGTTAAGAAAACCTAGATTTTTTACCGTTTAATTAAACTTTAAAAAAATAAACTTAGTTTAATTGTGCTCTAAAAGAACCGGCTTTAAATAAAATACTCTGCTAAATATCAACATTAAAACTTCGGTTAAATTATTATGCTGGCTGTATGTTATCTTCCTCTTTCTTTACCTCTCTCTCTCTCTGCCTCTCTCTATCTTTCCAACCATATATTTATCTATTTATGTATGTTGCTTTCATTTGTCTGTATTTCTCATGCAAGTAATAATAATAATAAATTCATTTCAACGGATTTCATTTACAAACTTTTGTGTAGATTTTTGAACACAAAACCAAAATAAAAATCTACAATCTGGTCACATATAGAGACAAACAAACACAAATTGCAATACACAGAGATTTGTTATTAATGATAACAAAAAAAAAAAAAAATATTTAAGGATTTTGTTGTCTGTATGTGTCGCAAATTCTATTGCATACATTCCAGGGGCAAATATTTATAATACTTTTTGCATGATTTTATAAAGCAAAAATGGATTTGAGTTTCCATCTTTTGAAAAAAAAAATATAAAAAAAAAATATGAAATGTAAACAAAAGTTTTAACAAGAGAAAATTTATAAAAAAAAATAATAATAAAAACAATAATATAAATGAAAATAATATTATTTTGTACAATCATATAGAAAAAATCTATATAAATTTTATTATTTAGATAAATTTGAAAAACATTTAGAAAATTGTAAAGCAAGTTAAAATTAAATAGTAAAGGCTTTTGGGTTAGGGGAGAAAAAAAAAACAAAGACATGGAATTTGAAACTTAGAATTATTTGTTTTGATAGAAAAATTTTTAAAATTTAAAAAGCCAGATAAAAGATTTTATATGAAAGAAGAGCAAAGAGTAAAAGAAAAGACACACAAAAATTTTGAATATTTTTGTATAAAATTTTGAGAATGAATAATATATTTGTCTTATAATTAAAAAAAAAAAAAAACAAAAAAATAGAAAATATAAATTTTTGAAAAGAACTTTTATTAAATTTTCAAGTATATGAGAATTTTTTTCTTTACAAAAATTATTCTTCATTTTCTAAAATTTCTAAATTTTTCAATAAAAAAAATCCTTTAAAATTTTCTTTTACTTTAAAATTTTGTTTAATATTTCTTCTCTTCAAACAACGAAGTATCCACAAAATGTTATGATTTATGCTTTAAAACAGGCTAAAAGTAAGACACACACATACGCACTTATAAAACATTCATATGTGTTTGTTAATATATCCTGTTTTATAAAGAAAATTTATTCATTCATATATAAATTATAAATGATAAAGTTATGCCATTTTGGGTGTGTGTGTTTTTTTTCTACCATTCTCTCCCTTTTTTTCTGGCATCTAGCCATTTCCTGCTGTTATAATTCAAATATTTTACTTTTCCGTTTGTGTTTTAAGGGCAAAGAGAGCAGGAAAGATAAGAGTTTAAAGTTTAAAATGTTTATTAGCTAAAGAAAAAATAAAAATTTCATTTTATTTTTTATGTGAGTTTTTCTGCGTTATATATCTATAAATATAAAAAAAGCAACTTAAAGCTAAAATTAGTCGTTGGAGAGTAATAATTTGAAAAATTTTTATTTCTTGACTTGATTGATGTTACGGTTTATTATAAAATTTTTACTGTTTTGTCATAAACCGCAAAACTCATAAATTAGCTAATTTAGAATGCTACGGTTTTTTTTTTTGCAAAATAAAAAAGTGTTAAAACATTTAGAATAAGTATTTTTAAAAGCTATTTTATGGCCTTAGCGGTTTTTTAAACAAAAATATTAAAATATTAATAAAAAAAAAATAAGAAACTTTAATTTTTTTTTAGCAAAAAAATTTGAATTAAGTCGACATTTATATATCGATTATAATTAAATATATGTCGTTTTATTTGTAACACGAACAGCTTTATGATATAAGAGAAAAATTAGAATTTCACATGTTTTTTGGTTTTTTACGATTTAAAAAAACAAAAAAAAAAAAACAAAAAGTTTGAAATTTTGTAAGAAATTTTAGGTCGGATTAAATTTTTAAATATCTCCGAAACTATTGAACAGATTAAAAATTTATGTTAACATAATTTGAAGGTAATAAAAATTTGAATTTTTTAATATTTGCGAAATATAACGCAATATGTGATATAACCTCATTAATTTTCTTTATAGCAGTTGATCTCGAAAATTAGAGTCCTTTAAAAGAAAACGGATTTATATGCCTGAAACTGCTTGATCAAGTGTATCTGAATAGATGAAGGAATATCGTATTGCAACAAAAAAAATTCTCATTTTGTCGACATTTTGTAAAAAAAGTATTGAAAACTTTTTTCTATTTTAAAAAATTTCTTATTTTTTTATTAAAAAAAAAAAAAAACATTATTAAAACCCTAAAGTCTGTTTTTTTATCCACTTCATAAAAAATAGTTCAAGACAAGTGCATGCCCGCCATTAAGTAGTAAAAAATATCAAATAAGTGACTGAAAAGTTTTCAAACATTTTAAATGAATAATGTTTATGTTTTGAGTTTATGACTAAAAGTTTATTATTCGTCCGTACTCATATTACTTGATTTTAATAAAAAAAAAAAAAAACTATATTTAAAATGAAAAAGTAGAGGTTTTTTAAAGTATTTACGCTGTTTAACGTTTCGATTACAAACAATTTACTTTAAAAACTATAAACAACAGCAATAAGAGTAGTAAAAAAAGCCATAAATTTTAGAAAAATTGTGGAAAAAATAAATACAAAAAAAGTCGTTAAATTTTGTTTAAAGTAAAAAAAAAAAAAATACACTGGGAAAAATTATTTTAAAATGCTTTAACACAAATTTTAAGAAATATTTATAAAGGCCTCTCAAATATTACTTTTTATAAAAATTCTTTTTAATTAAAATAACTACTTAAGCTTTTTCTTAAAGAATTTATAAGGAATTAAATCTTAAAATTGAAACTCTGAAGGACCTTTGGATCCTTGAAGTTCTATTTTTATTTTTATATTTTTCATATTTATATTTAAAAGTAACGTCTGGAATTATTTGCAAATTATATTTCATTCTATTCTAAAGTCTATCCTATTTCAAAATATTTTTAGTTGTAGTGGTCTATTACTAAAATCATTCTAAGTTTCTTCTATGGGAAGATCAATGATTATATCTTGGTCAGAACCAATTCGGCTTGGGTGAGTAGAGTGGACTGTATAGTGTCGAGGGCGATATGGCTGGTACTAAACAATGCAGGCACTAGCACTCTCCTGGGCTTGAATAGGTAGAGCTTAAGAATCATGATAACGGGTCACTGTTTGATAGGGAAGATGAGGTCTAGCAATTCCGATTTTTGTAGAATGTGTGGAGACGTCGACGAGACCGATTCTATTGAGCACATTGTGTGCCATTGTCCACGATTGCAGCATCATAGGGTGAAATGGCTGGGTAGTCAATTCCTCGGCGGGCTAAGTGACGACGGGACGCAGGTCTTGTAGACGTCATAGGCTTCATCATGGGAATCGACTGCTTAAGGGAGAATCAGGGGTATAACTCTAGGCGGATTGGTAACATTGCTAATCCCCCTATATGATTCGTTCACATTCCTACTCTTTTATCTTCTACTTCTACTCTCCTATTTTCTGCATTCTATACTCTATATTTCACAGCTATTTCAATGAAGGGACTCACAATGAACCGGGATCGGTCCCTGAGTGAAGATGTGGTACTTTCTGGTATCACATCAACCTTCTCCATCTATCTATCTAATCCTTTCCAAAATTTTTTTGAATAATTTAAAAAAAAATTCTCCTGCTTTTATTATATTTTGTCAAATTTTATGCTTATAAATTATTATTAAGGCTAAAACGATCTTCTTTCAAAATCAAAAAACTTTTCTTAAAAATACTTTTAATCACTTTTAAGGTTATGGACTCCTGAACGTCTCTTTAAAAAGTTTATTTAGGTAGAATAATAAATTTCAAAATAGATTTTACAAATGACTATAACTTTTTGATTTTTTAAAATTTTTAAAATTCAGTTTAAAAGCTCCTTTAATTTCAATTAAACATTTTCTATATTTTTTTTAGGTTTTTTAAAACTATTTGGAACTCAAATAAAAGCTCAAAGTGTCTTTTATTAAACTCAGAAAACCTAGTCCAATTAACATTTATACCTTTTTAATATTTATACTTTTTTAATACCTTTTTAATTTGGGCAAAATAATAAATTTCATAATAAATGTTTCAAATGCCTATAACTTCATTGTTTTAGTTTTTTTTTTAGATAAATAAATTTTATTTAAAAGTTTAATTTATGGGATATTAACAAATTCAATTCAAATGCTTTTAAATTTTATCAGAACTTTAACATAAGTTTTCAAAAACCGTAAAAAATTTTAAATTTTTGGCGCTTATCTTGATTCAGATTTATTAAAATAAATTTTATTCTTTTGGTACCAAATTAAAGCTAGAGGTATATTATATTAAAACTCTAGGGGTTTACGAAAAAGCATATATTCTATTTTAAAGTTTTACAGTTTGAAATATTATTTTCAAATTCATATAACTTCTTTATTTTTCATTTATTTTTCAAAGAAAAATAAATTATTTTTTAGCCTATCTTTTTATATTTAAGAAAAATAAAATAAAATAAAAATTTAATTCAAATTTATTTATTTTTTTTTTCTTAATTTTTCAATTTTAATCTTTGTCTTCTGTTACAGGAAAAAAGTATTTTCATTTAAAAGTTATGGCGCTTTGAAAGCCTCCTTGTAATAGTTGATTAGTTACCCAGCAAAAACTTTTTGGTTTTCGGTAATAACAACTACTTATTAAAGTAGTTTCTTGGTAATGAGGCGTCATTATTATTTGCCTACTCTGTATTACATTAATAAGTACTCAATAAGTAGTTTATTTTTGTTTCCAATTATACCTGCTAGCTTAATAGGAAAGCAAAGTTTTTTCTGGGTAAATATTATGAAACTCAAATCAAAATGTTCAAATACCTATAATTTGTTTATTGAAATAGATTTTTACCTAAAATAAATGTTGTTTAAAAGCTTAAGCTTTAAACTATTATAAGCTTGAAACTATTATAAATTTAGCTACAGTGTCTGTAACTTTTCCAAAATATTAACTTTTTTTTAAATTTCCTTTTGTTACTTGGCTACTTTAGTTCAAAGATATCAAATTCTTCCTCTAAATGCTATTTATTTAAAGCTTAAGGTATCCTTTATAAAATCCTAAAAAATTTGTATGAAAAAAATATTTACTTCTCAAAAAAAAAAAAAAAAAAAACACATTAGACTATCCGAATTGTGTTATACTATAAACGATTTTGAATTAAAATAAATTTATTTAAAAGCTTCATTTATAAGCTCCCAGCAAAAGCTTTTTAGTTTTCGGTAATGGCAACTACTTATTAAAGCAGTTTCTCGGTAATGAGACGTCATTATTATTTGCCTACTTCGTATTACATAAATAAGTACTCAATAGTATAATAGCACAGTAATATTGCAATCACGTGGATGAAGGTTGCTGGTTCAACCCCATCCTGAAGCTGTTATTAGTTTTTTAATAACAAAATGTCTAAAAAGATATTTTATTATACTAAAAAAAAGTTTTTGTCACTTAGAAAATTAAGTGCGAGATGATGTACTGAGTAAAACGTTGCTCATTAAAAACGAATGGTTAATTTGTGTCCAAGTCCAAATCTTACTGACGGTAACATTTTTTGTTTGTTTTTGTTTAGGTACATATTTTTGAGTATCCCTGAGTCCAAAAATAACTACATGAATTTGTGGACAATTCGAACAAAAATAACTAGTTATTCAGACAAAAATAAGTAGTTTATTTTTGTTTCCAATTATACCTGCTAGCTTACTAGGAAACCAAAGCTTTTGCAGGGCTTTTACAAAAAGCGCTTAAAACGTAATTTTAATATATGTTTTTGTTTTCTACAAAATAAAGGATTTTCAGGACAATTTGTGTTTATAGCTTTAACTTTGATTTAAAATAATTAAACTTTTAATAAAAAAAATTTCATGATCTTTACCTTCAATTAAAGCTTTATCTTCAATTAAAGCTTTATCTTCAATTAAGGCTTGACTAACGTTAAGAAATAAATTAATATCAAATATTTAATTTAAAATTGTTTGCTTAAATTAAAAAAAAAAACCTATATCATGTAGGTTTTTAGATTTTTGAGTTGAAAAAATTTTATTTAAAAGCTTATTTTCAGGATTTGCAGGACAATTTGTGTTTATATATTTAACTTCGATTTAAAATAATTAAAGTTTTAATAAACAAAATTTCATAATCTTTATCTTCAATTAAAGCTTAAAATGTTTTAAAAGAAAACTAAAGAAAAAAGAAAACTTTCGGAAAATATATTAAATTTGACTAACGTTAAGAAATAAATTAATATAAAATATTTAGTTTAAAATTGTTTGCTTAAATTAAAAAAAAACCTATAACATGTAGGTTTTTAGATTTTTGAGTTGAAGGAAATTTTATTTAAAAGCTTATTTTATGAGCTTTTACAAACGTCGTTCTAAAAATGTATCTTTTTTCCCACAATTTTTATATATTTTTTCTTGGAAATTACTACAGAATGTAAGATTTTGAAGAAATATTCTGTTTCGATTTAAAATAAATCAAGTTTAAATAAGCTTATTTTGATTGCTAATTAAGGCCTGAAATGTTTTTAATATGGTCAGGAAACATTTTGAAAATATATTAAGTTAGACAAAACTTAAAAAGTTTCGAATATCTGCAAATAAATTTATGTCATATAAAAGAATTTTAAATAATTTGCTCCAACATCAAAAGTCTATAATATGCTTGTTTTAAAATATTTTTTAATCAAGCAAATTTTTTATAAAAGCTTAATTTTTAAGCTATTATATTATAAAACTTAATTATGTATTCAAAGTATGCTATATATATATATATATATATATATATATATATTACATTTAATATTTTTGAGAAAAAAATTTTATTTTTGTTTCTTTAAAATCGTTATTACTTTCAGCTCTAATTAAACTCAAATCGTGTTCTTATAAATACAAGAAATGGTTTATTTATTGCTATTAAAGTCATAAAAAAATAAATAAATGAATCTAAAATTATTTTATGCATATTTAATTCTCTAGAAATTCTTTGGCTTTAAAGCTTTTTTTAGTAAAATAAAATGTTTATATGATATCTTTATCTTTTGTAACAATTATTAAAATATTCTTCAGACCCTTCCATAATTTAAAAGAAAAAAATAAATTTATTTAAAAAAGGTACAAAATTTGTTACTAATTTTTTATTTTTTTTTGAAACCTTTTTACTTTAGAAATTTATTTAACAAAATTTATCAAGATTTTTGCCAACAGGTTTTTTGTAATTAATAGACAACAGTTTAAGCTTTTATTAAAGAAAAAATAAAACCTTATACTGACGTCTATTATTAACAAATAACTGTTGGCAAAAATCTTCATTTGTTTAAAAGTTAAGAAAATTTGAAAGTTTTAAAGCAAATTTGAAAATTCTTAGACTTTTAATGATGGATATTTATAGACTTTTCTTAGAATATTACTTTTATTTTCTTAATATTTGGGGCTATTTGATCTGATGCATTTTTATAGAATTTATTTTTATTTTTTAACTATAATTTCTTTCAGTGTTTCCCCTTAAATATTGTATGTTTATCACCTTAGTCGTCATTTATTTAGGTTTTTTTCCATTTAACTATTACTTAATAATACATTAAAAGATTTTTTTAAAGTTTAAGGTGTGAAATTGGAGCACTTTGAACTAAGTTTAAATGAAAAAAAAAGAGGATAAGAAAAAATACTTAAAATAAAAAGAAATAAAAATTAAAATAAGTTTTAAAGTAATAAAAATAAAAGTGTATTGAAAATAATAACGAAAAATATTATGTAAAAATATAACGAAAATATTAAATATTAAAGAGCAAAAAGGTGAAAAAAAGTTCTTACCTTTTTTCCAGAGACATTCAAAAATAATCCTGTAAAGAGAGAAAAAATATCATTTAGATTTAAGCATTGTTAAAAGAAAAATCTTGTTTAGAAAAAAATAATATCCCTTTACAATTTGAAAGTAAAATAGAAATTATAATAATCGTTCAAAACAATTTGTTAATCCTAAATAAATCCCTTTTGCTGTAGACAACAACAATAGTATACTATTTCTAGCAAAAGCCGACCAAAAAAGACCTCACATGTGGTGGTAAATTTAGAGCCTATGTAATGACAATGAAAAACAGAGTTTGTAGACAAATTTTTGTGACAAAAGGCAGAAAAATTACATGGTTTGTTGACTTTATTATTTGTTTAAACTGGCAACAAAGAGAGTATTAAAAAAGATCAATCAATTGATCGTCAAAACCAGAAAATAAAAAAAAAATCACTAAAAGAAATAAACACTAACATATATTTTTACAAACATACATACATACATATATACATACACACATACATATGTGTATGAATACCCTAGAAAAATATCAGCTTAAGCTGATTTTTGATCTTTTTTTATTCATAAAGCCAAGTAAAACTAAATAAATATATAGCAACCCACACTTTTTATGGAAATTGGAAAAATCTAAACGGGTGTAGCTCAACTACAAAAAAAAAAATGCAAACTGAAAATATTCATTTTTATTTTAAAAAGTCAATCAGACAAGGAAAATAGTTTTTTTGTTTTGTTTGTAACCTTATCATCGTATAATATTTATGAAAAGTGTAAATGAAATGACAGACTTTTTAAAGTCGAGCTAAAGACAGACGGAACGACAGACCAACTGACTGTCAGATATTGTGTGCATTTTGCCAGCCTGATAATAAAATTATGATGCGTAAAGATGTAGACTGAATATATTTTTTGAATACACTTTCTGCATCTTTGTTAATGTTATGAGTTTGAAATGAAACTGTGTTTATATCACACACATGTTAACGTTCTCACATTGTTATTTTACACATACGTAAGTACATTACGTTCATGACAGTCATGTCAGTGTAACAGAGTCATTGCTTGGCATGCATCTAAGTAGAGACAGACAGACATATAGGCAGACATTTATATATTCTTTATAAGCCATGTCTTAATGTATACGAATATTAGACAGAAAGACAGACGAACTGATACAACAGACAGTCTTTTGATTATTTCGCTAGATAACTATTAAGGGTGGCCAAAATGATAAGCAGCTATAAATATAAAAGGACTTAAAAAAAAATTAAATTACAATTTTTTTGTTACAAAATGTTTTAACGTTACTCAAGTGATTCTGAAGCAAGATTGTTTTATAATTTTTACTGGTTATTTTCTCTGATTCCACACAATAAACGAAATGTTCTTTTAATAAAAAATGTCAATATACCATATAAACTTTAATCAAGTGCTAATATTTCTGAAATAATTCCTGCCGTCTCTTTGTGCTTCATTAAAATATTCGTTGAACTAATTAAATTTTTCTTTGATTAAAAATATATTGAAAATAATTCTGAAGTTATTTATATTCTTATGTTCGAAGTTGATAAGCTGTAAATCACTTATGTCCTTTTCTGGCCCAACAAAATAAAATTTAACTTCCTTTAACTAAATTCATGAAGCCATTTTTTAACGCCCCCTATTTCGATTAAGATTTCCTATTCCAGTGTTTTTTTAGAGTTGTCATTATAGTACTTCTATTCCAATCTTAAAAGTTTTCAATTGATATCTGTGGATCATTCCTGTCTGTTTTAGCTTCAACAAAATAATATTTAACTTCAATAAAATTCGTTTAACTAATTAAAATTTTGTTTGATTTTACTCCCATTAAACTATTAATTAAATAAAAATTGGCAAACTTTATTAAAATGTCAGCAATTTGTAATATTTTTTTTTACTTCTAAAATCTACTATTTTGGAAATTTTCTATAATTTAAAATCATTGTAACATTACTTAGCAATGGGATTTATTATTCTAATTAAATTTTTAATTAATTAATTAAATATTCTTCAATAAAAAATCGTTTAATAAATTTTAAGTAACATAAAGCTAAATTTAATTAATTCTTCAAATACTGTTGCTCTTAAATTGGCAAGAATATAGTTTTTTATAAAGAGGTCAAATGTCATTTAAGAAAAAATTTCAAGATTTTTTTAATATTTTTAGAAATTTAAATTAAGGCTTTCAAATTAATGTGAATTTCTATTTTTTTATTAAGAGGTCAATGATCAATTTTATATAAAGGTACAAATTTATAAAAATGTCATCAAATATTAGTAATTTTCTATTTTCAAAATCCACAAATATTTTGAAACTTTAATATTATTTAGAAAGTGAATCATTTAGCAGTGAATTTTATTATTTCAATTAAAACAATTCAATTAAATTTTTAACCAATTAAAACTTTTCTTTGATTGTAATTCTTTGAATAAAAATAAAATAAAAAATATAAAGCGAAATTTTATGCATTCGTTAAATATTATTGCTCTTAAATTGATTAGGAAAGAAATTTTTTATTACGAGGTCAAAGGTTATTTTTATTATTAATTTAAAATAACATTAAAAGCTAAACAACACTACAATTTCTTCATTTTTGAGTGCTTTCAAATTGATAAAAATATAGATTTTTCTTGTTAAAAGGTCAAAAGTCAAATTTATTATTAATTTGAATTTATATTAAAGGTTAACAAAGTTCTCAAAATTATTGTTGTATTAACGTCTTACATTTTTGTCACTTTACTGAAAGTTTCAGATCAGTTGAGAGAAAACCTTATAGGAAGGACTACTATTATAACGAAAAAAAAAATAATAACATATTTCAAAAATATCAAAGTCTCATTTAGGTTTAAAAAAAAAAACACCCTAATTATATACATTTGATTAAAAAATTTTATGGTAAAATTAAGCCTGAAATGTTTCGTTAATAAAATAAATTCTAAGTCTAAAATCATAATGTATGTTTAATAAAAACAGTTCAAAGGTTAAATTTTTATCATATTAAGTTTAAAGTTTCATATCACTAAAAAAATAAATATATTAAAAATATATAATAGAAGTTACAAACACAGAAAAAAAGTCACCAAAATTATTATATCAATTACTAATAACTGTAAAAAATTAAAAACAGAAAAGTTTCGAATTAAAAAATGTATTAAATTAATTAAGTAGATGATTAAATAAATTTAAAATTTTAATAATTCAATCAATTAAAAATTGTTTAAATTTACACCTCTCAGCAAAATGATTATATCAATTATTAATAACTGTAAAAAATGAAAAACAGAAAAATTTCGTATTAAAAAATTTATTATCTTGATTAAGTGGATGATTGAATGAATTAAAAATTTAAATGAGAAAGAAATCTTACTTGAATTATATTTTTACTATTTCTTTTATTTAATTTTCGCTTGAATATATTAATTAAATTTTAATGTAAAATTAAACAAAAGTGTTAATTGAAAAATATATCAGGTAATAATATTTTCTGTGAAAAATAAAACTTTAAAGCAAAAATTTAAATTGGAAACTACTTCAAATTCCATGGCATACTAACCTATCCTTCCCCCCTAAAAAAAACCTCTTTGAGCTTTTTTCAAAAATTTTAAAGCTAAAGTTAACATTAGCATTATTTCTATTTCAAAGTTAATTCATTAAAATAAAATAAGTATGCCTTATGATAAGTTTTAAATGTCTCACTACTTTAAATTCCAAACTCTCTGAATATAACCTTTGACCTTTTTTAAAAAATTAAATTTTAAAACAAATCCTTAAAACTTTCAAATCCAACAAAAGCTTTACTTCTATTTCAACATTAAATCATAAAAAGTCCTTTTCGAAAACCCTTTAAAATTCCATAAAAGACTAAATACTTTCAGCAGGTTATCCTGTCGAAATTTCTGTAAAAAATACAAAAGAAATTTTATTATGCGAATAATTTTTACAAGTCAATTTATAAAACATTTTGCTGTATCTAAAATAAAATATTGTAATGTGAATAATTTTTACAATTGTACTTTTTAACAAAGACCTTTATTGTCTTCTTCTTTTATTGTTTAATCAAGTGTGAACTAAAACATTCATTTTAACTTGTAACTATAACATGACTACAGTAAAAAAAAAATCCCCTTTCTTCAAGTCATTCAAAGTTATACAGGAGAACATATGAAGTGTACCTTTAAAATATACTATTAATGCACTCACACTTAAATCAAAATTCTTATAAGTATTTGTAAAGGATATATTTTGTAAGCTTGTAGTTTGGACCCTTTTTCAGAGCATAACTTTAAAGCGTTACCAATTTTATCAAATCGTAACGTAACGCATTCATTTCATTTAGTTTTATTTCTCGAGTGCATGAGTAGTAAATATTTCATACATTTAGACATTAACTTTATGTAAACTGTTTGTTGTTGTGTTTTATTATTTTTTTATTTTATTTTTTTTTTCTTTATATTTTGAGCGATTTATTTCAGAACATTTATTATTGTTTCAGTTTATTTAGTTTTTCGACTTTAGACTGGTTTGCTGTTTTATATTTTTGCATGGGCGTTCAAATTTGTAAAAAAGACTAGTTGGTACTTTATGTTTTGCGGACGGATGGACGGACAATTGTTTATGAGTTGCGTGTGGCACTTTTTGTTGTTTATTTATTTCTTTTGTTTCCTCTTCACTTGTCCATTTTATTAGTGTGTATATTGGCAAAAAAAAAAATAAAATAAAATTGTATAAAGCAACTTACAACTTTATTACCTTTGAAGCGTGTTAAATTGTCTAGAGTAGAAATAAATTTAAACAATGTTGTTTTTAAGATATATTAAGGGGGGACAAAAAGGGAAAATGTTTTGGGTACTTTGTATTTTTAATTCCTAAGAATACAATTTAATAAATTTAGAGTAAATCTCGGAGAATTTTTTTTTAAATGTTAATATTTTTAGCATCTAAAAAATAAATATAGTTATAATTTTCAAGAATCTCATGAGACCAAACCGATTAGAATATGTGGCATTAGAATTTATGTGCCTCAAATTAATGATTTTATATCTATCAACCACTGTCTTGTTTAGATTTGTTTAGAGATCGTGGTATATTTTCTTACGAGGTGCTAATGACACCCACTCTCTTAAAGATAAACTTTATTGCTTTTTAACAGCTTCAACTGTTGTCAACTGTAAAATGTTTAAATTTAGTACACAGAAAAAATTATAACACAAACATTTTTAATAAATTTCTTTTTTTAGTTTCAAATTTGAATTTAATAAAAATTATTAATTATTATAATTACTTTCTAAAAACTACTTTGTCTTATATGCAAATTTGAAAAAAAATAAAAAAAAAAATAAAATAAAAATGAAAAAAAATTAACAATTCTCTGAAAACTTCAAACAATATCAAAAATCTTGGAAAGAAGAATATACATGGAAATTGCATTTATTTAAATACAACAAATTTTTGTATGTGTTTAAGAATACAAGGAGCTTGTTTCTTATCAATTGCTCCTGCAATACTGCAGTTATTCTCTTATAGAAAAAACGTCAAAAATTCCGCATCGACTTTCGCAAAATTTAGGAAAAATAATTGTTAACGTTTCGTTAATCTAAGAAATATCATTCAACTTTTCACACGTTCTCTCACCTTATAGGATGTAATCCGCCAAAACGCATTCCATATTATAGTAGAAGATCCAGTCCTTAAAGACTGAAAAGTCAAGGACCTGTATCAAGAAGGTATAAAACTGGAAAAATATTTCTGTATAAAAATAAGTATAAACGCATTATTTTTACCTTTTTTTTAATATAAAATCAGATGTACTTAATGTCTTTGTAGATGCGTCATCCCCTTTGATTAAAGTCCATTTTATCTGAACTTTCATCGAAATAGGTATAAATGCGTTTAATTTAAAAAGCATTTAACCTTATTTAATGCATCGTATCATATATTAATTATTAATTACATGTCGTACAAAATTTATATACATTAATTATAAATGTCTGTCATTTACTATACAGCATACTAATATTTGTTTACACTTAATCATATTATTGTAAAATATTTCAATAAGACTTATAATTTTGCAATTAATAATAAAAAAGACATTTTTGTATTTTTGTTTTTTTTTTTTTTTAAAAGGCAAATATTCAGTTAATTATTTATTTATATCAAAATTAATATTTTAATTAATTTTATGGCAAATTTTAATAATAAATATAAAATGTTGGATTAAAAAAAAAAAAAAAAAAATTAAATGAAATTTATAGAAAAATCTATTGACACTTAATTAATATTACTATTTTGATGATTGAAACAAAATCAAATAAAATTTTAATTAATACAAACAATTTCGTAATTGAAATTCATTTTTATTTTTTTTTTTCTGTCTACAGTTTTTTGTTTTATAACTTTTTATTTACTGAATCAATTTAGTTGATTTTAAATAGCCATGAACTTAGAAAAACAGCAAATAATTTTTATGAATTTTAATTTAATTTGGTTTAGTAATTTGGCTGCTGGAATGTTTCCTACAGACGGACAGATTGATGGTCACAGCTAGATAGATTAAGAATATCATAAATATGCTTGATACGGTTTTTTTTTTGGAAATTAAGCAAATTATTTATTAATATATCAATTTTCAAAGATTGTACCTTTTTGTTTTTTATTTTATTATTATATATTTTCTGTTAAACCGATTCAGCTTAGAATAATAAAAAATAATATCGATAAATTTCGTTTATTTCTTATCGGTATTTTGAACGCAAGAATATTTCCTATAGGAACGAGAGATATGTCTAAAATGACTAAGAATTCCATACGAATAATTTAATTTCTTTAAGTTGTTTGCAAATTATATAAAATACATATTTTTTTTTTATATTTGGTCCAATTTTTATTTTATAACTTCTATTCCAATTTAGATGATTTTTAGCAGCAAACTTCATAGAATAACAACAAACAATCTGAATGAATATAACTTAGTTTGTGGTAAAACTTTATCCTTGAGAATGTTTCCTACAGATGGACGGTTGAACAAACTTACCTAAATCGACTCAGAATTATATATAAATTAAATAACGTTGCTAAATTTAATATAATTCCTTTGAGTATCTAACAAGCAAAATAATACAAAAGTGATTCGAATTCGTATTACTTAGAAGAAAAAAATTTTTGCTACAATTATCATATTCGTATTGCGGAAGTTTCCCCATCGGAAGAAATTGTGCGTCACAGGCGATACATCTAGGCAATAAGAAATCAATATGCCTGGAAGAAAAATAGGCAAAAAAAAAAGAATACCGCCAAATAATCTTCTGGAAGATATAATAAATATATAGAAAAATTATTACTAAATGATTTTTGAAATAATATAATAAAGAAAACTTTTACATTCTGTAAAGCATGAATGCGCATAAATCTTAACATTATAAAACACAAAAACTAAAACGCTCACATAAAATATCCATTTCGTTGCTAAAATATAAACAAATTTCTACAATAGTTTTTTCATTTTTGAACCATTTTTCGACAACTGAAAAAATTGTGATTGAAAAATAAAAGTATTGCATTAATTTCTTCTAGATGATTTCAATGAGATATAATCAATTTATTGCGAAGGTGATAAACATCTTACTGAAAAAAAGGGGATAAAAATAACACTGTGCGACAAATGGTAGGGGTCAGTGATCGGGAAGGGTTCAAACTACCGGGGAAAGTTATATCGGTAAAAAAGAAGTTATACGTGTCCCGACATTTCGCTGGGTCACATCTAGGAATCGAGATATATCGATTTGAAGTTAGTAACTATCATATAGGGGAAATTGTGACCTTTGGTGGTCTTTTTTTTTGACATAACTCGAGAACCACCAGTCCGATTTTGCTGAAACAAATTTAAAGAAATTAGGAATTACAATTCCTTTAATCTGTTCATACAACGTTTCGCTACATAAGCAAAAGTTTCGCAGTTATAAATAAATATATGAAAAAAAAAAACTATTTTTTGCCTAAAAAATTGAATTTTTTTTATTTTTAATTCATAAAAAATCCAAAACGGTAAAAAAAGTGTCAAGTCCTATTACCTTCACGTAAAGTCACATAACCTTTAAACAAAATGAGATATAGATCATGAAAATCGATGAACGCGTTTCGCTTTTATTCACAATTAAGTGAAGGTATCTCATTTTGACAAGAATATTGATTTTATGTTTCAATGAATTTGGATAATATTTATTATATATTATTTATTATAATTATTAACACGTAAAATTAAAAATTATTACAGGTAATTATTAGGTTATTACATAGATACATAGGTTATAAAAATCGATGAACGCAACTCATCCATGTGATTGCAGTATTACTGCGCTATTATACTATTGAGTACTTATTAATGTAATACAAAGTAGGGAAATAATAATTACGCCTCATTACCAAGAAACTACTTTAATAAGTAGTTGTTATTACCGAAAACCAAAAAGTTTTTGCTGGGTTATTGCTTAATTTCTTTTAAACTGACAAAAATGCAATTTTAGAAAAATATTGCTTTGATAATTTTTGTTCAAATAATAAAAAGAAGATATTGCGTAAATTTCTTCTAAGAAGATATCTTCCAAATGTTTATTAAGTATTTGGTAAATTATATAAACAAATTTTGAAAGGTTCTATACATTTTCTTCCATAACTTTTTATTCAGTCAACCGATTAACTGATTTTAAATGGCAAATTTAATTTAATTCGGTTTTGTATTTTGTGTTTAAAAATATTTTCTTCTGACGTTTGTACAGACACAACAAAATTGACTCATAATTTAATATACATCAAATAACTGCGATTAGTTTTATATAATTCCTCTGAGTTTTTGATGATTTATATAAAGGAATAAATTCTCAAAAGCTGATGCAGTTTTTCTTTTATAACTTCAGTTTTACTTGATCAATTTAGCTGATTTTAAATAACAAACTGCTTATGAAGATAACGAACAAGTTTCGGTGAATTTCACTTAATTTGGGTTAGTTGTTTGGACTTCAGAATGTTTTCTTCAGACATCAAAAATTTTATATTATTTCTGTTTTCTTGCGTAAAATTAAATAATTTTCAAATTACAAAATACTCATTTTCTTGCATCAACTTTAAATTAAATTTAAAATTCCTTAAATTTAAAAACAAAAAACTTATATAACAAAACCTTTAAATGTCATTCACAATAGATATAAAACAACAACAATAATCATTGTATATATTTCAAAACATTTGAAATACAAAAGGGAAGAGGTGTCACTGCGTCAACATATACAAAGAAAAACACAAAATAAAAACTGTTCCATATAACAAAATGTCTGGGCTGACTTTGACACAAACGTAAAACTTTTAACAAAATACAAATTCAAATATATACATATTCATATAAATTTGTATCTATATTTGTCCATGTATATATAAACTCAAATGACAGCCCCTTTTATTGTGTTATATGCCATGTACAAAAGTATTTAGTTAGACCTACATACATATAAAGAGAGAAAATACATATATTTAGCAATACAAATACCGAACAATCATCTTTTTATATGCACGAATAGACAGATAAAATAAAAATTTCAAAAAAAAAATACAGAACAGAACGAAAAAAAAAACAAAAGTACTCTAGATTTTGATTTATATATATACTCGATTCTCGAGTGTAGAAGAGACATTACAGAAATCCAACATGCGATGAGATGGTTGGATTTTGATTGGCATTTAGTAAAGTATTTTTTTGTAGTAGAAAAGTTTTTCCCTTTGCCATGTTGTATGTTATTTTTGTGTTATAATAACGTAAGGCTTAGACAACAACAACAATAATAAAAACAAAAGCAGCAGCAGCTAGAATAACAACAAGAGAAATATATTTAGGCAAAGAAATATATTAGAAGCATTATATATATATATACAGCTATTTAAAGGTGTTTAATTTTAAGAAACTATTCAGCATAAAGATTAATAAGAAAGGAAATTAAACCAACTTTAAGAATGCAAAAATAAAAACTATTTCATATTTACTCCTTTGAGTTCCATATTTACTTTTTTGAGTTCCATTTTAAATTCTAAACTTTGTTTTCTTCAATTTTTTAAAGATTTTTTTAAATAATTGTTTCAAATCCCACTCCATTCATTTATTCTATTCCATTCATTTATATTCTATATAAGATTAATAAGAAAGTATAACAAACCAACTTTAAAAAAGTATAAATATAACATACTTAAGCGAATTTGTTATTTAAACAGAATTTAGAGAAACTATTGTGTAAAATTACATATATTTTAAATATTGTGTTAAATTACACATATCTTAAATTAAGTGTAAAATTACACAACTCAAGGAAATTTACAGAAAATCAACACCTTTTGGAAAAATAAAATTTATGTAAACTAAAGTCCTAAAATATTTTTTCTTTAATTTTTTTCAAAATTCTTTTAAAAATACCTTTCCATTCATTTGTATTCCATTTAGAATTTATATATATTTTTTTAATGATTTTTATATATATTATATCCCTTACTTTAAAAAATAAAAAAGCTGTTTTTATCCTGTTAAGAAAACAAATTGCACAAAAAAAGTATCTAAAGTAACACTGTCTTATAAATATGTTTTTTTTTTTTTAACAAACTGAAATATAAAAATGAAAATGTACTTTAAATGCCTTGAGGTTAAATAAACAATATAAAACCAACAAAACAGAAATAGCATTTACTCTTAAAAGGCAACAAGGAGAGAGAGAGAGAGAGAGAGAAAGAGGGTTATAGCAAAAATACACGCAGCAGTTAATACCTCTATTTGAACGCGTTCGTCAGGAAACTAAAAGGATTTTGTAGAGGATTACCTGAAATTGATATTCAAGTTGGTTGGTTGGTTTGTTTTTTGGCTGAATGAATGTTTAAGGAAACATATAAATATTATACAACAACAATTTGTTGTTTGTGATAGCTGTTGCTCCTGATGATGACGATGATGAAAAAGGTCTTGTTTTCTTATTTCTGTGAAATAAATCGCCTGTTATTCTACTCCTTTTCCATTTAGTTAGTTGTTTGTTAGGATATTTTTATGTTTTCATTTCATTTCAACGCGTTTGTATAAAAATATTATTTTAAGCGATTTATGATTTTTTGCTTTATTATTTTAAAGGAGTTTGATACTTTTTACATAATATATAAAACAGGGAATGTGATACTTTAAAGTATTTTAAGGAAATGTTTTTCTAAACATTACAACAGAAACATGTTTTATTTTAATAAGAAAACAATGGAAAATACTTTTTCCAACTATTAAAAAAAAAAACAACTTAGATATTTTAAAAATGTTAAAATTATTCTAGTCTAGTTTATATAACCGACTATAGTTTAATCTATAGTTGAGGGTATAGTTAAGTCTATAATTGAGATTGTAGTCTAGTTTAAACTACAGTATAGACTATAGTTTGGTCCATAGTTGGATATATAGTTAAACTAGACTAAAGCATGGTCCAGTTTATAGTTGAGACTATAAATTAGTATATAGTTTAAACTATAGTCTGGTTTGTATTTAAGACTATAACTTAGTCAATATTTTAGATTATAATCCAGTCTATAGTTTAGACTATGGTCTACTTTATTGTTTGAACTATGGTCTAGTCAATAATTTAGATTATAGTATTGCATATAGTTTATACTATAGACTATGGATTTATATATAGTTTAGACTATAATCTGGTCTACAGTTTAGACTACAGTCTATTTTATTGTTTGGACTATAGGCTAGTATATTGTTTGGACTATGGTCCAGTCAATAATTTAGATTGTAGTATAGTACATAGTTTATACTATAGTATTATAATTAATTGAGACTATGGTTATATCTATAGTTTAGTCTATAGTCTAGTCTACAGTTTAGACTATAGCCTACTCTATATGTAATCTGTATTTTAGACTAGTCTATTCTATATTCAGTTTTTAGTTGAGACTAAACCTGAGGCTATAGTTAAGACTATATTAAAAAAAAATATTTAAAACCACAGTCTATATTTCAGACTATAGTTTAGTTTATTGTTCAGGCTATAGAGTATAGTCTAGTCTATAGTTGAGACAATAGTTGAGACTATAGTTTAGTCTATAGTTGAGACTACTGTTTAATTGAAACTATAGTATTATGACTATACTCTAATTTATAGTTTAGACTAAAGTCTAGCCTATACTTTAGACAATATTCTAGTCTTTAGTTGAGACAGTAGTCTAGACTATTGTTTAGTCTATAGTTTAAAGTATAGTCGGGTCTATATTTTAATTCAGCATATACCTGAGGCTATAGTCTATACTATATTAAAAATAAAAATACAATATTTGAGATTATAGTTTAGTTTATAGTTCAGGCTATAGTCTAGTCTTTATTTGGGATTATAGTTTGTCTATAATTTTTTAGTCTATAGTCTAGCAAGTTTGAAGCTTTTAAACGTTTATTTTGTCGAACCCATTTTTATAACTTTAAATTAAAGTTGAAATAATATTTCGAAAAAAAATCGTTTGTATTTATTTCATTTGAAATTGCTTGCGTGTTGTCTAGTCAATATTATTTATTTTTTGCCAATCAGATTTTACCAATCTTAAACCTTTGTTTTCTAATGTTTTTCATAGGAAAAATAAAAAGTGTTGTTCTTAGGAAAACTACTTAACTAACATAAAGTCTTGTAGCACATAACTGCAACAAAATAAACTGACAGTTAAAGACAAATGTCAATCACTAAAACAAGTAAATGAATAAAGGGAAATCAATCCAACTTCTAGCTGCTATAGCCTTTTTTTGCTGGTAGCCCAGGGTCACGCTAATTTTGCCGAAAACTTTATTCAGCACAAAATTTGGAGATAAATTTGTAATATTTCTTAGAAGAGTTCAAGCTCAATAACTAATTATTTGCCCGGAATTCTTAAAAGATTTTAGACCTGTAAAAGTTACTGATTTTAGAATAACATAAGTTTTAAAAAATCAATCACCTGACTTTCATTAATATTAATAATAAATTTTTACTATGTATTTTTAATATTGAAAACTAAATTTTAAATAAAACGCTTAAGCTTTAGGGGATTTCCTGAACCGTCCTTGACCAAGATTTTTTGCCTTTAAGCAGACAATCACAAAAATAAAATACAGGAAAAAGTTTAACCAAAAAGTTTTTACGTTTTATATTTTTTATTTATTTCTCTTTTTTTAGTTTTGCCAATGTATTTTTGGTTGATTATTATGGCCTGAATAGTTGCTGCATTAAACTTCCTAGAAATCAGCCAAGTGCAACCAAAATGTAGTTTCAGTTTGTTTTTTTCTCAAGTACTTTAATGTTTGCAAGAAAAAGTTTTTTCCAACTTTGGTTTTTGTGTTTGACAGTTAAGCCATTGATTTTTCTGTGGCAACGTTTGTAAGTGGAGAGAAAAAAGGGGGACAATAAAGAAAGAAAATAGGGAACAAATAGTAGCAGTTATGAGTGGGAAAATTTTCTAATAACAAATATGTTTTGTTTACAGTGATTTCAAAGGTTTAATTATACCGTGCACCATCATAGGTAGGGTGTTTGTAACACCCAAAAGTATTGGTCTGTGACCCATCTTATTGTATACCAGTCGACCTAAAATCATTTAACGATGTCCGTCCGTCCGTCTGTCCGCCCATGTAAACCTTACAATCAAACTACAGGACGAATCCTACTGAAATTGATTATGATCGGTGCATTATTTCACCTAGTCCCCATACGAATGTCACCCCAGAATATAGGGAGAAGGGGACATAAATGTCTTAAATATATCGTTATTTAATTGAAATTTTGCATATATAAATTTTAAATTTATAAATTTTGCTTATATAAGTTGAAATCAACGAGCCAAATTTCATGAAGATCGGTCTTTAAATGACCATAACTCCCATATAAACCCTCTTCCCAAAATCACTTTAACTTGCATAAATGTCATACAAATGTTAGTATCAAGTGTTAGTATTTGACACAAATAAATTTTACATAAGTAGAAATCACAGCGTCAAATTTTATCACAATCGGTTCATAATTAAAAACGGTCTCGTATAAGGTCCAATTCCGGGAACCTCCCTAAAAGGCATATTTCATAGTACAACTTATACAAAACTCTTAATACAAGTACCAGTCAATAGTTGGCCCTAGGTTTCATATAAGAACCCTTCCCGAACTTTGATATACATACAGAACGATGTGGGGTATAATATAGTCGTGCTTGATCGATTATATTTTTTTAACTTGTTTTTATTTGGAGGAAATTTAGCACTTTTTTAAGAAATACTAAGAAAATTAAATAATTAAATAATAAAAAAATAACTAAAGTAAAAATGTATACTAATATCAATCTATTCTAAAATCGCTGTATTTCATTATAAGATTTTGAACCGACAATTTCCTTTATGCTCAACAAAATTCTGCCTATTTAAAACATACAACAAAATTCCCGTAGTATTTACAGCAATAGCAAGGCATAAAAGAGTCCCTTCAGTATTTCAGTATTTCTATTCATGTTCAATGAATAAATGACATTATTTTTTGTTTTGTTTTGTTTCAGTTAACTTTTTTTTCATTTCTTTTTAAAATGTCAAAAACAGTCACTATTTAGAGAGCGTAAAAAAGAAACGAAAAATATAAAGTTTATTTTTTGTTAAACATTAAAAGAAATCGATTTTTTTAAGCACAACACACTGCCTTTGTTGCGGCTCTATACAATTGTTTGTATAAAGTCGGTATTTTTGTTTGAAATTTCGTTAGAAGTTTTTTTTTCTTTGAAATTTTATTTACAAGGAGGAGTATGTCTAAATGGAGGCTGGTAAGAGGGAGGAGAATTTTGTTAAAAATATATACTTTGTTGTCTTGTCAAGCGAACATGTTTTGTGACATTTACATGCATATTTTTGGGGAATGTATAAGAAGAGTTTTCAACGGTTTCCATTTCTTTTTAAATATAAGAAAAATCTTTGATTTGGTTAAAAAATAAAAGAAAAATTTGCTTGTTTAAAGATAAAATTTAAAAATTAAATTAAAAATACTTCAAAATAATATTTTATTTTAATTTATTTTTTATAATGTAAATTTTCTGAAAATTAATTTTTAAATAATTTTTTAACCCTATTTCTTTACATCTCCCTTAAACCTCAAAATCACATTATTCCCACTATATTAACCACTAACATCTTATATGTTTAACTATGCTTGAAAATAAGCCAAAATTGTTTCCTAAATAGATTTTCAATTGTTTTTTATAATACATACATCCTTTTTATTTTTTTTTTTGCTTTGTTTACATCAAAGTTGTTAAAAAAAAAACAGCCCTTTTACTGCATATGAACTTTGCACATTTCTCTCCCTTTTTCTTTCTAAATAACCCACATTTAATGATTTAAATGTTGTTGCTGTTATATGGTTTCCTAACCGTCTTTTAAATAGACTTTAGACAATTTTTGTAACACATGTTTTGAAAGTATTGAAGACTCTTCTTCGAATATTTAAGCACTTGTTTAAGCATCACTTAAATTAACTTCAATAACCATTCACCAACACTTTATTTTATTGCTACAGAAACACACACACACACACAAACACAATACAACAAACATGTTCACCCGGTACAACAATAAAAACAACAGTGACAATAAAAATATGTAACAAAATAACAGGGATGGATTTTTTTCATAAACAAATCCAATTGAAAAATACGAATTTTTAAATAGAAAAGTTAAGAATTATACTTTCTGTGTAAATTTAGGCATTTTGTGTAAAGTTACATATTATGTGTAGAATTAATCCTTTTGTGTAAAATTACACATTTTGTGTAAAACTTCACATTTTGTGTTAAATTATATATTTCGTCTAAAATGGCGCATCTTGTGTAAAATTAAACATTTTGTATAAAATTACACGTTCTGTGTAAAATCCACATTTCGTATAAAATTACACTTTTTGTGTAAAATGGCAGATATTATTTAAAACTACACATTTTATGTCAAATTACACATGTATAAAATTAAAATTTTTGTGTTAAATTAAGAATCTTCAAAATTTAATACTGTTTGTAGATTTACACATATTGTGGAGTTTGTGTAAATTATTTAACATTACAAGTTTTGTGTTTAGATAAATTTTCTGTATAATATTTTGCACTGTGATAAATGAAACGTTTTGTGAAATTAAATATTTTGTGTAAAATTACATATTTTGTGTAAAATTTGCATTTTGTGTAAAATTCACATTTGGTACAAACTAATAGAAATTTGATTGAACTTTTTGTGTAAAGAAGAATTTTTTGTGTAATATTTTATATTTAATGCAAAATTTTACATATTGTGTAGGGTTAATTTTTTGGGTAAAGTATTTTAAATTTTATATCAGATTTTACATTTTATGTAAAATTTATTATTAAATACTATTTGTGTAAAATTATATGTTTAGTGTAGAATTCGTTTTTTTTATTTTTTACATTTTTGGTAAAATCAATCTTATTGTATTTTTCATTATTGTATTTTTCATAATATTTTACATTTTGTAAAATATTACACATTTTATGTAAAATTACACATTTTGTATTAAACAATATTTTCTTATGCAATATTCAACATTTTATGACAGATTCTATATATACTGTGTAAAATTACACATATTTTAAATATTGTGTTAAATTACACATATTTTAAATTAAGTGTAAATTTACACAACTCAAGGAAATTTACAGAAAATCAACACCTTTTGAAAAAATAAAATTTATGTAAACTTGATGTTATATTATCCAATCTGTGTAATATAGCAAATTTCTTGTAAAATTTAAATGTTTACCGAAAATCCATCTCTGCTTTTAACATTGTAATCTAAAATAAGAGTAAATCTTTCTTCCAAGGAAGTTTAAAAATAAAGTGAAGTGGTAAATAAAATATTTTCCATCTTTTGTGCTTGTTGTTATTGTTTTTATTGGAACATGTTCAAAGTATAATTACACATGTTAAACTTCTTCATTTTGGGTGTATGTGTGGAATTGCGTGTGGTTCTACATAAAATAGTAATTATATAATATTTAACAATAGAATACAACAATGAATTTCTTACAACTAGCGGTGGGAGGGTTGTAAAACAGTAATAAAATTGAGAAAAAAAAATTTGTGTAAATGTTTGCGTATGAGTTGAACTAGAAAAAACAAAATACTTGGGGAAATATTTTTTTAATTTTTGTTTATTTATTTACATAAATTTTTGTTATTGTTGTTTATTGTTTACATAAAAGCAAACAACAACAGCAACAATACCAACAAAACACTTGTAGATGAATTGGAAATATATGAATAAATGTTTAACACACAGGCGAAGATGTTGCTGCTGATTTTAATGTTGATTATGATGAACAAAGATAATGTGATGCTGATGAAAAGGACATTTGTTAGGAAGACAAACAAGTGCAAACGGAAAAAAATGATACAAAGCAGCCAACTAAATAAACATAAATACGTAGCAAACATTGTAGGTTTCATTTAGCTTCTTGCTGAATTGGAGTTTATTTGTAATTGTTATTGTTATTATTATTATTGTTGTTGCTGACTGATAAATATTGCTTGGCCGTTTGCTATTTATTATCCTTGTATGTTGTTTGCCTTTACAAGTGAGATGGATAAACAATAAGTGTGTGTACTTACATACACATTCATACGAAGTAACAATGCTTCCTTGAGTACTCTTATAAGTTTTACGAATTTTTTCCTCATTGTTGTCTTTTGATACACTTGAAAAATTATTTACAAGTGCTTAAAAGTATTGTTTGCTTTCGTTTATTTCTTGTTGCTGCGAAACAATGTTTGCCGCTTAAACAAGTGTGTGCTTTATTTTGTCACGGTTTCTGGTTGTCCTGTGAGTTGCTTGTTTCTTGGTGTTTGGCAAACACTTTAATATTTATTTAGATTTTATTTTTTTTCTGAAAAGCAAAAATTCCCAGGCTTAAAAAATACTAAAGTTTGAGGTTCTGTGAAATTGTTTAAAAATTATACGCTTGGTAAATATTCACATTTTTAAATGAGGGAATTTCACAAATTTTACAGTTTCCGACTTATCTCGAATAATATGGACATAAGCCATAAATTATTCAATGAAGGAAATTATTGAAATCTCCTCTGAAACGAGATTTAAATAAGAAAAGGAAAATATTTTATGTAAAATTTTTTGTAAACTTAAATATTTGTGTAAACCTTCAGAATTTGTGCAAAATTGTACATCTCGTGTAAAATTTACATTTTGTAAAAAATTATACATTTTATGTAAAAATTTACATATTGTATAGAAATTTACATCTTGTGGAAAACTAACATTTTGTGTAAAAATTAACATTGCGTAGAACTTTTCATTTTGTGTAAAAAATTTTATTTTGTGTAAAAATTTACATTTTATGTAAGAATTTACATATATGTATATATTTAATGTAAAAGTTAACATTTTTTTTTTTAAATTACATTATGTGTAAAATTTTGCATTTCGTGTAAAATTTTACAATTTATGTAAAATTGTATATTTTGTGTACAAATTTGAATTTAGTGTAAACATATACAATTTATGTAAAAAGTACATTTTTGGAAAAAAAATTATATTCTGTTTAAAAATTTACATTTTATGTAAAAACCTGTATTTTGTGTAAAAATTTACAGTACGTGTAAAAATTAATATTTGGTATAAAATTTTACATTTAAACGTCGTGTAAAAAATTATTTTTGATGTAAAATTTTACTTGTTGTGTAAAAATTTACATTTGATGTAAAATTTTACATTTAGTATAAAAATGTATATTTTGTGGAGAATTTTCCAGTTAATGTAAAAAATTATATTACCTGTGTAAAAATTTTACATTTTTTATAAGATAAACATTTCGTGTAAGATTTTACAATTTGTGTAAAATTTGGCATTTAAAGTAAAAATTTACATGTCATGTAAAAATTTACATTCGTTGTAAAAAAGTTACATTTAGTGAAAACTTTTAAATTCACTGTCGTCTAACAATTTAATGTAATTCTTATAATTCTTATTTTCAAAAAAAAAAAAAAATTTCCTGTCTGGATAAAATTGGACTACCTCTGTTGATTATTGCTCAAATATCGTTTTTGTTTCTTTTTTGTTGCTATAAAATTGAAACTGTTTAATCGCCTGGATACTTAAGTTTAAGCTTATTTGTTTAAACGTTTTTGAAAAGTGATGCTGGCTGGCTGGGTAACTGGTGTTTCACCCTTATAATAAACTTTGAAGTAGTAAAAATATAACAACAACTAGAACTCACCCTAAGAAAGAGTGTTTGCTATTGCTATCGATGCTGTTATTGTTGTTTTTATCTTTATTTCTATTTCAGTACTCACGACACTCACATTAATTTCAAATTAGTTTTGCATCATGTGGTCCATGATGCAGAAAAATCATGTCGAAACTACAATCTATACAAGAACGACAACAACAACAAATACGTAGCATGGTAAATTTTATTTGCAGTCATAGAGAGAAAGAGAGCTATTATACGTGTTCATACAAACATATAAATAAATAATGTAGATATTTGACAGGTTCAGGTTTTCTATGCTACATTATTTCTTGGTATTTGGCATTGGGACACACACACCCATATCCATACATACACCGACTGGGACAAGGTGGATGAAGTGTATTAAAGTGAATGTGTGTATGTTTGTGTGGATATGGTTATTTGAACTGTGAGCCATTTAAGCTTAAGAAAAGCTAAAAATGAAATTTCTCGTATATGAGAAATAATAATAAAAGCTAAAGGTGAATGCGTATCATACGCTACGTCAGTCTAAATTTTATGGGAAACCATTAAAAGCACAAATACTCCAGCAAGAGTAAAATTTCCAAACACTAATAAAAAAGAATTCTTAAGAAGAAGAAAAAAAAATCTCCAAACAAATGTCACTACATAAACTACATACAGATGTATGTAGTCATTTAAACTGAGTTACTATAGCAAACTCAAAAGTAAGCGTTTCCTTTATTGCTTGCTGCTGCCACTGCCACTTGTAGTGATTGTTTGTTGGCTGTTGATTTTTTTTTTAAAGAGCTTGATGATGCCACAGATCAACGGATTTTCCACGTGAATAATTTTTAAATTTTATCAAAAATACCTCCCCTCCTGCTTCGTCTTAGATGACTTCTCAGATGAGTCTGGTTTTATTTGAGGTGTTGTAAAAAATTAGGTTAATTCCTGCTTGTATTCAGGCAAATGTATGAATACGTTACGATTTCCTTTCAACATTCATCTGTTCATACGTAAATGAAGCCTGTCTAAAGATTTATGAACATTTTTTACGAAGCAAGAGCTTTTCGTTGGTTATGTGCAATCCAAAGACAATATTTTTAAAAACGAAAAAGAAAAATTGCTCAAAATATTATAAAGCTGATTCGCTTGTCATTTGACTGACGTATGCAAAATTTTGTAACCATGCGTTGCAAGGTGGTTTTTCTGTTGTTTTTACATGTGTGAATATTAGGGGTAATCGTAGGTAGATGGTTGTTGAAGAGAAATGTATACATTTTGTATACTGTATATATTTTGAGTAAAATTTTACGTTTAAAATTATATAATTTTCATGTACAAAATTTCATTTTGTGTAATATTTTACAATCCGTGTCAAATTTTTTTATTTTGTGTAAAGTTTTACATCATAAATATAAGCAAAATGTACATTTTGCGAAATATTTCACATTTTGTGTAACAGTTTACATTTGGTATCAAAGTTACATTTTGTGTAAAATTTGGTGTTTTGTGTAAAATTTCATACTTTGTATAAAACTGTATACTTCGTGTAATATTTTATATTTTTCGTATATTTCACATTTAGTGTATTGTAGTATTTTACATTTTATGCAATATTTTATATTCGGTGCCAAGTTTATATTTTGTGTAAAATTTTGTATTCTATGTAAAATTACATAAAAATTTTGAGTATAATTACCTAATGTAACATATATCGTGTAAAATTCCATATTTTGTGTAAGATGGTACATTTTTGTAAGATATGTGTATGTAATATTACACGTTTTGCGAAAAATTACTAAATTTTTGTAAATATTTATTTATTTATTTTTTTTTTGTACTTGAATTTTATGTGGTATACACTCCTGTGCAATTTTACATATTTTATTAATTCGTATATTTTGTGCAATATTTAAGATTTTGCATAAAAATTGCAGATTTTATATTTATATTATATTCACACATTTTTGTGCAAATTACACATCTTACGTAAAATTACACATTTTGTGTAAAATATACAGTTTGTGTAAAATTAAAATTTGTGTAAAATAATATTTTATGTAAATTTTGTGTTGTGAAAAAAAATTTTTATGCAAATTGCATTTTGCTAAAAATTACATTTTGTGTAAAATTACATTTTATGTGTAATTACAGTTTGTGTAAAATTACATTTTATGTATAATGCAATTTTATATAAAATTATTTTTTTTTTAATTACACTATATAAAATTGAATTTTGTTTGCATTTATATAGTTGCTGTAAATTTTTAGTAAATAATTATACAATTCTTATTTTCTTGTGTAAAATTACACATGTGGCATAAAATTACATATTTTAGAATTTTTTTGTTTTTTAATATTATTTTTTTTGTAAATTAGATACGTGAACATTATTTTCTTTCGAATAAAATTTTACATTTTATGTTAAAATGTAAAAATTTCGTGTAAAATTACACTTTCCAAAGTTCAATGCATAAATTACTCTGTTTTACATTACATCATTGTGTAAATTTCAAACTTTTGTATAAAATGAAAATTTTCTTTTGCAAAACGACCTTTTTCTTACACAATAAATAAGCTATAGAAATTAAAAAAATGTTAACTTTATCAAGTTCTAGCATAAATTTACAAAATCTTTGAAATTCTAGAGGAAAAAAAATCAAAACATCTGCTTTAGTTACATAACAATAATAATAACTAACTCATTTAAACATAATTCAAGCTATCATAACACATCTCTTGACAATTCCTAACTAACCTAACAAATCAGAAAATATTTCTTTCAAAATCTAAAAATTCCCCAGAGTCTTCAAGAGGTTTTATATTTAATATTATTTAGCTTTAAAAGGGGAGAAAGTAAAATATATTCCTGGAATTTTTCACTTCTTTTATAACGGATGTGAACAGTTGTTAAACTTATTTATTGAAGAGTAAGGCCAGTAAAAGAAAAAGAAACACTTGTTTGCAATTTCCCCCTTAGAAAAAAAAAAAAAAAACAATAAATTACAAGTTTATGATACATAATCTAATCCACAACAGATGAGTCTCATTCAGTCATTCATTATGGTACAAAAAAGTGGGTGGAAAACATTCGCAAAAGGAAAAATCTTAGAATTACCCTTATTTTTTGAGCTAATGATTTTGGCAAAAACATACGCTTAAATAGTTGGCAATTAATTATAATGTTTGGTATCAAATAATAAGTCTTTAAAAGTTACCAAAAAAAGAAATTATTGCTCTTACAAGTTAAAAATGAAAATCTTTTAAAAAATTATCGCCTTATAAAAAGCTTTTTGCTACAATTTTTAAATTTTATCAAATAATTATTTAAACAATTCCTAAAGTTTTTAAAATTATTTGTAGACCGGGGCTTGAATGAAAGCTTTATTTATTTGTTCTCTTAATTCTCTCTGAACTGCTGAGTTTCTTTACAAAAATCTGGACTGATTTATAAGCAAAAAATACCGAAATACTTTCAATTCATTTGGGATTTTCAAAATCTCAGGTAGTCAAAACTTAATTGAGTATTTAGTTGAAAAGTTTTTCTTTTGCATTTTCCCCCTTTAAAATTAATCGAGGGAGCGAAAGCGAATTTTATATAGTCAGTGCATAAAGTGTGGAAAACTAGCTAAACGTGTGTCAATGATTTTGCATACAGCCGGAGACCAGTCAAGCAAACAGATTTGTGTAGCAAATAATAAATGTAAAATTGATAACGTGTGTCAATTTAGAGTTTGAAGACATACAAATCAAATTATTTAACGATTACAAATACAATACAGAGGAATGGGAATATGTTATGTGAGTGAAAGAACGCGTGTTAAATGTCATGCATTAAATTTGCAGGCAAATGAAAAGGCCGACGACGAGTGTTGTATGTCTGTCTGGCTGTCTGTACAAGCAAAAAATCTGTTTTGGAAGTTTACTTAACGGCAGACACATGACTGTTACGAAATCCTTTTAAAGTGGTAAAATGGTGGGTGGTTGGTACACGTGCTCCAGGAAATATTTTTAGCAATACACATAACCACTTATAAAGCCACTAACAACTCACTTACTTATACACTTATTCACTCATTTATGCATTTCGTTACTCATTTGTTTATTATAAGAGAAAACATTAGTTCTATATATCACAACTTATAAACCAGCATTTTTATTTGAAAGAAAAGAGAACTGAAATCCTCTACACGCTGCCAGAATAAAAATAAAAATTGACAGGCGTTCCGGATTAGCTTAACATTTAAGATTTTATTTATTCTCTTGTTTGCTTAGCATAATCATGAGCTTGTTAAACAATTAGGATGAAAAAATAAATTTTCAAAAAATATTTTTTTAGAATATTTCCCAAGACTGAAAGAGTAATAAAAAAAACAACTAAAAAAATAATATATTTCATATTTCATTTAAGGTTCTTTAATGGGTTCGGCGAGTGAAGATGAAGACGATGATGATGATCCACCACATTTAAGGGGACCCCCTCTGGGTCTGGGTATGTTAGGACCAAATGGTCCAGACTCAGCAGGTGGACCATTGGGAGCATCAGATATTTCAGTACAAAGCATGAGCACCGACAGCAAAAACACGCATGACGATTCAGATCAGGTAAGAATATGAAATACATAATCATATGAATACAAAATCATCATAATCATAACTTCCTCCTTAAATGATTAATGATTATGTGTTAAACAATTATCTTAACCAATTTGTGAGTTTATATTTATCAACACTTTTATGGTTTTATTTTCTTTTTATTTTAATCTTAATGTTATTTAATGTTTAAAATATTAAAAATATTTATTTATTTATTTATTTTTTGTCGTTTTTAGGGTTCCTTAGATGGTGATCCGGATGCGAGAGGTGACTCTCAGGCGGAAAACAAAAGTCCTGACGATGCCAACGGTTCAAAAAGAAGAGGGCCTCGCACAACGATCAAGGCGAAACAATTGGAGGTATTGAAAACAGCATTTAACCAAACACCGAAACCTACACGACATATTCGTGAGCAGTTGGCTAAAGAGACGGGGTTGCCCATGAGAGTAATACAGGTGAGTTCAGAAAAGAGAACTTAAACTTAAGTTTTTAAAGCAAAACTATATTATAGGGTATTTCATAGACAAAAATGTCTATGAAAAAATTTTTAAAGCTCATAAATTTTTTTTAATAATTTTTAAAAAATAATTCATAAAGCTTTTTCGCTTAAAGCTTTATTAATTTCACAATTTTTCTTGAAATACTGAAGTCAAAGATGAAGATCAAATAGATCTTTAGAGATTGTATTTGTAATATTTGTAACACACTTCTTAACATTTATGTGGAATATTTCAATTAAAAATGTTTTATCTCTATTCAAATATCTCATAAAGCTTTTGCAACTTAACTAGGAATATCTATTAAAAAAGTTTTATCGATTTTAAAGACTCCCTCTGAAATACAAAAGGGAAAGATCATGATTGAATAGATCTTTAGATTGAAATAAAATTTAAATATTTGAAACACATATATATTTTAAGGTCCGTTTTAAAGTTTTAAGTGCAAACTTAGTTAAGAAACATTTAGGTTAAAGCTTACACTTAAGTAATGTTTCGCTTTACAGTTTAAAACTTAAGTTAACAAGAAAATAAAAAAAGTATATATATTTTTCTTTAACTAAAGATAATAGATATAATTTATTTATCCTAAAATGTTTTGTGCTAGTAGAATTAAAAAGGTGTTGGTATAAAATAAATAACCACAAATAAAATATAAATTTATAGCGTTTTCTGAAACCTTTTTGAATTTTTAAATAATTTCATTAGATTTTAAATTTTTATTTTTTTTTTTTTGTTTATTTTCAATAAATATTTTTTAAGACGTGAAACAATTTTCATATTTTGGAAAAACTTAAGGGATGGAAAAAGAATACTTAAAGTTTCAGTCATAAAACAATTTTAGTAACTTAAGTAAGATATTGCTACTAAGTGTGCAGTATAATACTGGGCCTAAATATTTGTTTTGTTTACCTACTGCAAAGCTTTAAACTATGAACTTTAGTCAAAGCTTTTAAATTTCCACACATAAAGAAAATCAAAATATGTATTTAACAGTATATTTCGAAGTTTTTTTCGTTATTAACTTAAAGCTTTTAATGAATATTTGATTCAAAGCTTTTAATTCTAAACAAATGAGATAAAAGTTGTTATGTAGGTAACTTAAAGTTAGCTGAAAACTTTTGGTTTTTATGAACAATCATTTTTCAATCACTTGAGCATAAAGCTTTCAGATAAATCCATGAAATCCAAAAAAGATTTTTTAGTTATTTTGTATTTTTAACGTAAAATATGTTCTTTAAGTTCATATTTATCTCACAAAAGTTTAAACTTTGAAAGTTATTAGCTGAATGCTTTTAATATTAAAAAAAAAATTATATATAAATAAAAGTAAAGTTTTTATTAAAAATTTAAAGCCATAAAATTTTGACTTTTTTTTATCATTTGACATAAATCTTTTAGATAAATACATGAAAGCTAAAAAAAAGCTTGCCTAATTTGTATACTTGCCTAATTTGATGTTTGAATAAATAATAGACATTTCGTTAAATTACTTTTTTATGTAAAACCTTAAAATTGTTTATTTTTTGCAGATGAAGCTTTTAGGTATACCCTAGAACGAGCTTTTCTATATATTAAATTTTTTTTACAGAAAATAATTTATTTTAATTTATATTAGACAAATAACAGACTTCAATATTAAAAAAAAAAAAAAAAAAACATCTTAAAGGTTTAATAAAAACTAAAGGGTTATATTAAATTTATTTTTTAAAGCTATAAAACTCAGAATTTTTAAATAAAAGCTTTTTTTCATTAAATTATTTGTTTAAAAAGCTCTTAATTTTTTTCTAAATAAAAGCTTTTTAAACTATTTTAAAAATAAAATATAGTTTTCTAAGAATAAATGCTCTATAACTTTAAATTTTAAAAAGATTTTGTTTTCATTTATATGACTTTAAACTATGAAAGTTAATGATTAGAAGCTTTAAAAGATATTTTGATTTTTAAATAAAGTTTTTATTATACAAATATACATATATATATATATATATATATATATATATTTATTTATATATTAATTTTTTTTAAGCTTTCCAATTTTTCTTTAGAAGTAAAAGTCTTTTTTAAACACTAAAAAAATTAAATTTTCTAAAAATAGGTGTTCTATATTTGTAAGCTTTAAAAGCTGTTTATTATCATTTCAACTAGATACCAAAAGCTATAAATATAATAGAATAATTTTCAGTTTCAAACATTTTTTATAACATATACAACCTTTTTCAACTATTTAAACTAAAAAAGCTTTTATTAATAATTATTCTATAATTTAAAAGTTTACAAGATTTTTTTTCAACTTTTTAAGCTAAAAAAAAGTTTTTATTGATAAGTATTCTATAATTTAAAAGTTTACAAAATATTTTTAAGATTTTTAAGCTAAAGAAAGCTTTTAATAATAATTATTTTATAATTTAAAAGTTTAAACGATTTTTACTAACTGTATTTCAAACGAATGCTAAAAGCCTTATATATTGGAAAATATATATATATATATATATATATATATATATTTTTTTTTTTTTTTTTTTTTTTGTATGAGTTTTTTTGCCCCAAAGAAAGCTTTTTATAACTTTATATTTTCAATTAAGGAGAATTGTGTGTTTTTGACAAAGAAAAGTTTTTGAATGACTTTAAAAGCTACTGGCTAAATATTAGAAAAAATATTAGAAAAAAGTATTTTTTATTAAATTATTTATATTATTTTAAGCTCTACATTTTTAAGGTTTTTTGAATGACTTTAAAAGCTACTGGCTAAATATTAGAAAAAATATTAGAAAAAAGTATTTTTTATTAAATTATTTATATTATTTTAAGCTCTACATTTTTAAGGTTTTAATATACATGCGTTTTACTTTAAAAGCTTTTGCTATAAACTATAATTTAATAAAAAAAAATGTTTTTATTAAATTATATATTTTGAAAACTTTTAAATTTTTTGAAAGCTTTAGTATACACGAAAGCAAGAAAATATTTTAACAGGCAATACTCTGTTTTCAGTCCTATTAAATCAAAATAATGACCCAATTCAAACATCAAACTCTTCCGGTTGTAAATTTCTTTAGCTTTAGATTAAATTACGTTCAATCACCTGTCTTTAGATCAAAACACTTAAGATAAACAAGTAAACGTTTAATATATATTTTTTTTAACTTAGATTATATTTAAAATAATTTGATGAATATAATTTTTTGTTAAAAAAAAAATAATAATAATAATAAGTTTTATTAAGTTACGAAAATTGCGAGCAAAAAACCAGCCACAGCACGTTGTTAACATGCCGTCCACTAAACCAGCAACAAAAATGAAAATAAGTGGAAAAATATAATTGGATCATAAGCTGGAAAAAAAATGCTGTTCATGTTTCATGGTGTTTCAAAATTGAGGTAAACAAGCAGCAACTCACTTGGTTGTTGATGATAATAATGACGGACTACTTACATACTACTTGCAACATTCAATATTTTTTTTGGATAAATACTGGTTGCCTGGTCGTTGGACAAAATTTTCATTATTTTTTTTTTTTTGGTTGATTTTATTTTATGAAAACAAGTGAACGTTCGTACGTGACAATTGACCATAATGAAAGAAAATCTTTAAAATAACAAAAAGTAAGAAATTTTCCTTCGTTCATTTAACAAAAAAGAAAGAAAGAAAACTGAGATTATTTTCAAAAATTAAAATAATAAGAAATTTTTTAAACTTATTATTGATTTCAATATCATTTAAATCATCAACTTAAGATTCATTCATTAATTTAATCGTTTATCGTGATTATTTTGTAAATGTGTGCGTACGTAAAATGCGTTATTTCTTGGTGTTAAATTTTGCCGTCGGCTTTTATTTACTCTTTCAACAGTTTAATAATATTGCCACCGATTGTTGCACATAATTATACATAAGTATATAGGCTATATTTATGTATGTATGTGTGCCGGTTTAAATGTTTATTATTGTTGTTGGTTGCGCTTTGAAGGTGTCAATTTTCGGTTAAAGTGTGAACGTCAAAAATGTTCATGCTTTCCTCTTCTCTCATGTTGGCTGGATTTTTGTTTTAAGTATTGAAAGTTTATTAAATGGATCATTATTGTAAAAAATTAAATTGATGAATAGTCTATAATTTTTAGAGTCTTATAGGCTTTATTATGAAATAGCTACTGCTTAAAAGCTTTTAATTTTAAATTAAAATTTTGTGTTTATGACATGAAATAAGTAAAAAGAATTAATTTCACAATTTTAAACGATTTCAATTTAGTAAAGAAAGATTTTATATAAATTTAAGAACTTATTTAAAATCGAATTTATTATTATTATTTTTTTTTTTTTAATAAACAAATTTCCTATATATTCATAAATTGAAAAATTGATCTTCAAAAGCTTTCTTATTATTATTATCATTATTTGTGCATAAACTTTAATATATTGTCTTAAAATTATACTCTTTAGAGTAATGAATTCCTTTAATAAAAGTAGCTTTTGAAAGCTTTTAGTAAAATATATGCATATGTATATTTTTTAATTAAAGCGATACTTAGAAACTTTGAACTTTAAACGTTCTTTAATAACTATATTAAATATGCAGGCCAAAAGCTTTAATGTCACAGAATAATTAATGTTTCTATAAATAAAAGCTTTCATAAATAAAATAACAATATAAAGCTTTAAGTTTTATAAATAAAACTTTTATATAATTGTGAATTTTAAACGTTTTTTAAAGCGTGTTTTAAAGCTTTTTGCTTAAATCCTTTTATATGTAATAAAAATGAGGTGTAAATTTAATTGTTTGTTTATTAGTTTGTTTATTTGTTTGTGTATTAATCACCTCTATGCGGCTGTTTTGGTGAAATTTTCACCAAATTTAACACACAGATAGTTCCAGTGCCGGAGGTGGTTAAAGGATATGTTAGATTTTGATTGGATGTTACGCCCACATTTTACGACTGCTTTAAAAAAACAATTTTTTTAAATTTTGCACGTTATTTACATGAAATTTGATACACAGATAGTACTTGTACTGGAAAATGTTGTAGGCTATGTTGAGTCTATCCGATCCGGATTCATTTTACGTCCACATTTTTAAGACTCTCAAACGGCAGAATCAATTTTCTTCAAATTTTCACAGCATAATCCTGTGTATCTCAATTCAAATATGATATTTTATTTTTCGATCGGAGCAGGGGGAGTAGTGCCCCCCCATATAAAGCAAATATGAATGGAAACCACTAACTTTACATATCGTAATGATAAAATGAAAGTAGGATGAATAGGTTCAGAGGGAGAGGTAGCCTCAAAGCAAATATTAATTTACTCCTGTTTCAAGGAGGAGTATTAGAGCGAAAGTCTTAAAAAGCTGTAAAAATTATTTTCATATAAAATTTCATATAGGGTGGGTAAGTCGAGGGGAGAGTAGTAGCCCCATGTGAATTAAATATTAGTTAACACATCTAAAGGGGTAGCGAAGCGAAGAGCGTCAGTGTATAATAATTTTAAAATAAAAGCTTTTTAAAGAAAGTAATATTTGAAAGCTTTTCAGCAACTACATGATAAATACTGATAAAAAGCTTTAAATAATAAATATTAAAATAATGATTTTTTAAAAAATAATTGATTTCTTTTTTCCATTTAAAACTTTTCTTAAAAAAATGTTTTAAGTAAAGTTTTCAAATTTCGGCTTTATATAAATAAAACTTTTAAAAGTTTGAAAGCTTTTTTTTAGCGTGCTTTTTACTATAAATGATAAAATTTTTATAAAAAAAATTCCACAAACTATTAAAATAAATGCCTTCTCTAGAAGGAAAGCTTTTATATAAATATGAAAGTATTTTTTAATACTATTGCTAAATTTAAGAAAATACTTTTCAGTTTAAAAATTTTTAGAAGAAAAACTTTTCAAAATGTTTTCATAAATAAATAATTGTTTTTAATAAATAAGTTAGAACTTTTTTATTTTTTACATTTATACTAAAAAATATTCTAAATTATTTTCCAAACTACAAAAATAAGTTTTGTCATACATAAATAATTTTGAGTTTAAAGCTTTTAAGCTTTCGTACAGAAATAAAAAAATCTAACATAATGATGCTGTTTTATAGCAGATCCCCTTTTTAAGAGTCAATTGCAAGTTATATAAATCTTTATGAAAATAGAATTTTCCAATAAATTGGTATAACATTAAATCAAGAATTAAGCTCTCATCAGGATTTGAAAAGTGATAAAATTTAAAAACATATGGAACTTTGATACGGCAAAAAAGGTTCCGTATTCAAATCTTCTATCCAATAACCAGCGTAAATAAAATTGTTCTTATTGAACGAAAAATAAAATAAAATAAAATAAAAAATAGCAAAAGAGAAAAAACTTTAAATGCTTCCACAAAAACTGATGAACCCCAACAAATGATTTCAAAACTAAAAAAATAACCCGTATGAATGTTAAATCATTAACTACAACATAATAAACGTAAAAATAATATCGAAAACAAGTAAATATTTAATGCACACAAGTTAGTGGTTGTGGTCAACCGTAACTGACAAATGTGGCTGAAGTTGTCAGTTACAGTCAAAGAGAATAATTTTATATTCCTAACAATAAATATAAAAAAAAAAATTGCAGAAAAAATACCCTGCAGTTAAAAACCGGGAGCAGCAATAAAAACTTTTACAAAAACAGCTTCCAAAAGCTGCACTTACCTTTTGTTAGTTCCATCACTAAAAATAATACAATTATTAATAAAATTTGTATAAATCAACTGTTTAAAGTCCATTTATTATTTTAGTTTGTCATTGAAGTAACATTTTACATACCACTGGTATACACAAAGGTAGCTAGTGTCTTTAATAAATTAAAGAAAATTATTAATTTTAAAACTGTGAGGTAGATTTTTCAGACATTTTACTGCTAAAACATTTATCAGCATAAAAAACGCATAAATCTTTTAACAACAACAACAACCAAAAAACATTAATATTTTTCAACTTTAAGTCTAAGTTAAAATATCTGTTGCATCTTTTAAGCTTTCTTTCATCAATAATAAATAAATATTCATAAGAATACAAAGAGTAACATAACAAATCGAGCTGCTTCTTAGACAAGCCATTATACGAGTATGATTTTGTTGCTTTAACATTTAAGTGACTTTTTGAAATGCTTGAATGGATTTCAGAAAACAAACCTTTTGCGTTTTAGTTTTTTTTTTTTTTTTGCTCTAAAACGGAAGTTGTCTCAAAAGAGTAATCATTTAAAGCTCTAAATTCAACTGAATTTTAGCTTCGTTTGCATAACTAATTGTTGAAAAAAAGTTTTTTTTTTTGAAAAATAAAAAATCGAAATCCCCAAAAAGATATTAAATTTAGAAACGCCCACTCTAGACGTTAGAAAACCATAAAATATTCAAGTTTATTTAAAGTTTACGAAATGTGTGTATAATAAAATCAGACTTTTATGGGGTTTTTCTTGAATAACAAGCATTTAAATGTTAAAATTATGTATCTGTAACAAAAAAACTTTAGATGTATATATAAATATTCATATTAAATAATAAATTGTGATAATTAAAAATCAAGATTTTGGTCAGAATCAAAAAAGAAAACTATTAAAAGAGAGAACTATTAAAAGAAAACTATTAAAAACATTTTAGAGAGGAGTAAAAATGAGTTTAAGTTAATCATTAAAAATTGGCAAGTGTATGTAATAAGTTCTTAGCTTTTAAAACCTATTTATGGAAGGTGCAAATTGCTATTAAAAGCTGCTTTAGAGTATTCAAAAGTTGAAAGCTTTTTATAGGTTTCATGAAAATCTTTAACAAACCACAACGCCCTCTGTGTTTCAAATTTCGTGTCTAGTAAGAGCACTATTATTTTTAGATATCAGCTGATGTTTTATTTTAAATTTTCCATAAGTGTGGAAATTCACAATTCAGTGATTAACAAGTTAGAATCTTATATACCCTTCACCCGTGTAGGGATATGTTATATGAAAGTGAAATATCTTATATTGGAGGTAATTACAAATAAATTTACTTAGACTATAGCCATGTAAACACTAAAAAGTTTAAATAATTTGCATTTTCATATAAAGTTGAAATAGAATCCAGATTTTATAAATCCTTATATCCATATTTATATATTATAAAAATGAGGTGTAAGTTTGTTTGTATACCAATCACGTCTAAACGGCTGAACCGACTTTCAAGCAATTTGACACATAGGTAGTACCAGTGCCAGAGGTAGTTATAGACGTTGTTAGATCTCGATTAGTCACACCCATATTTTACGCCTACTTAAAAAGAAAACTGTTTTTCAATTTTACACGTTACTATTGAAGTTATTTTTATGAAATTTGAAGCACAGATAGTGCTTGCACTGTAGAATGTTATAGGTTATATTGGATCTTTATCGGATATCACGCCCACTTTTTTAAAACTCTCAAACGAATGGACCATTATGTTAAAATCGGAGCAGGGGGCGTAGTATCCACCATATAAAGCATATATTCTTTATGACATATCTAAAGAACCACTACAGTGACACCCTTCAAATTTCATGAGAACCTTTATCCTATCATATCCCAATGATGAAATGAAAATATGACTGTCCAGAGTGAGAGGTTAGCCTCCATATAAAGAAAATATAAACTTTCTCATTTTAAAGACTATTGCAGTAAAAGTCTTAAAAAAATTAAAAGTAATTTTCATATCAAATTTCGAATAGGATAAATATGTCCAGGGGGAGTAGTAGCTCCCATATAAAGTAAAGTAAAACGATAAATAAAGTTATCGCATTAAATAGGACAGCGAAGCTCAGGGAATTTTACAAAAGTTCGCACATATTTAAGGAAGATATAATCATTTCGGTGCAGAATAAATATCTTATAAATGTAAGATAACACTAAATTAAAAAAGGATGTGGTGGAAAATTTAGGGACCGATTTAACTGATTTAAAAAACCGAAAAAAAATCTGTGATAGATTTATGCAAGAATGAGGCCCATAGCTTATAAAGGAGCTTCAAAAAAATCTAATAACACGTTTTTACCTATAACTCGATTCATATTGAATGTATTTTTCAACACAAAAATTCTTTAAAAAAAATTGCGTTTTTTTTTTGTGAAAGAACGGAGTTTCTTGCTTATGCCTTAATATATTGTTGTTGTTTTTCAGTTCAGATTAAATTCATTTCTTCAGCAGAAAAATTGAGAAAAAAAATTTCCGACCTTGTTTGGCAAAAACGAAGTCCCTAGCTTATATAGGTGTTTTAGAAAATCGAAACCCGGTTTGAAAAATTGGTTTTTATAATATTTTTACTATTTTTGAACCGTTATCTTGAACCGAATTTCAATAGAAAAGTTCTGGAAAAAATTTCAGATCTTTTAATGTAAATATATATCATATATCTATGTTGTCGGGAGGCTTCGCAAACGCCATTTAAAGCATTTTTAAGTTGAAAAAATCTCAAAAAAACGGTTCGTATATCCACCATTTATGTACCGATCTTGCTGAATTTCAATAGCAAAATTCTCGAGAGGATTTCCGTCGGACGGACATCATCCTATCGACAACATTTCTCATAAGGATTCAGAAAATTGTGGAAATTACAAGCGGAATGACAAACTTATATATATATCCTTTACACCTGTGGTGAAGGGTATAAAAAACAACATAATTTCTACTTACCACTATGCACTGTGTTGTAAATAGTTATATATTCCGATATGCTATAAAAAGCTTAACTTCTGCTCTATTATTAAGCCAAGTTTTTTTTTTTTTAATCGTATCAGTTATAAAGAAATAAATGTTAATAATTGTGGCTCTATAAATAAAGCGTTTTAAATTTATTTAATAGGTTTCTTTGAATCTGTTTTTTTTTTTCAAATTGCGGGTACATTAAGAGCACTATTAAAAATTTAACTCTTCATCTAATAATATTGCATGATTTATATTAGTCCGTTGAAAATTTCCTGTTAAACTTTATTTAAACAAAATAAAATCCTATAAAAACCCATTTTCAGTCTTCAACCTCATACAACAATTTTATAAATTAATAAAAGATCCCACACAAAATGTCAGTCCAGAGAAAGAAGAACTATGAAAAGAAAAAAGGAATAAAAACCGCCAACAAAATAGTTACACGGTTGACCACAAAATACAAAATCAACATGAAATGTGCAGTCAAACAAATGAACACAAACACAATTACACAAAAAGGAAAATAAATTTATTTATAAAATATAACATACAAAATTAAAGGAATGAATATTAATACAAAAAAAGATAAAAATAAAAAATCAACCCAAATCTTACATTTAAAAAAATACTTTGTGACAAGTGATCCAACATAGTATACCGAAAAACATCTTAATCCATAACAAACCTCACCCACATTAACACCGGTATTTTTCTTTTTTTTTTTTTTGTGTTATTATCAAGCAAACACACACATCAAACATCCCTTCAAAATTATAAAAAAATTCCATGAATCATTTGGAAGTACTTATTCATATATAAAAAAAGAATTGGTCATACATAAGTGGCAAACAGGCAGGCAGTAATATATACATACATATATATGTAGTTTCAAACAGAAGCGGCAAATGTTAAAAACACAAACATTAAAGTAAAGAACATATTGATATTTTTATTATAGGCATTCGATACACTTGTAGCTCTATGAATTTTGTGAAACAAATTCCTTTTGACAGCCTAGCGACAACAAATATTGAGGAACAAACATCTGTAGTTTGTGACACATATGAGTAGTCAACACCTTTTTGAACTAAACCGAAAAGTAGCAAAAGTAACAACAAAATATATGAAATAAATTTATAAATAAAGTCATCATCATTGTCATCTTTAACGGGGGGATAATGACAGATTGTTGACACTTTTTGTTTTAGTTTTTTTTTTCAGTTTTTGACATAAGAAAACATTCTTATTTTCAAGAATTTTAATTCCTTTCCTTAAAACTCTTTCTTATACCCTACACTACCATAGATGGTTGGGGTATTATCTTTGTAACGCACAAAAATATTGGTCGTAGAAACACTCTTAAGTATAGCAGTCAACTCAGAATCACTTTCTGAGACGATTTAAGAATGTCTGTCTGGCTGGCTGTTCGTTTGGCTCTCCATGTAAACCTTGTGCACAAAGTACTAGTCGCAATTCTAAAGCGATTTGGATTAAATTTGGCATGAATAATTATTCTGGCACAAGGCCGAAGCCTATTGGTTATGATCGGTCCATTATTTCACTTAGCCTCCATACAAATATCTTCCTGGAATATTTAACGTTCATAAATCCTTTAAATATAGCAATATTTTAATGAAATTTACCACAAGTTAGTTGTATATATAAAAATAAATTTTAGTGACAAATTTCCAGAAGATGGGTCCATAATTCTTCATAGCTCCCATATAAACTCCCTTCCGAAAATCATTTTAACGTGCATAAATCTCATAAAAATGTTAGAATCAAGTTAATATTCAACACAAATAAGTTTTATATAAGTATAAATGACAGTGTTAAATTTTATAAAGATCAGTTCATAATTTACCATAGCTCCCATATAAGGCCCACTTTCGGGAATCACCCAAAAATTCATAAATTCATAAAAAAAAGTTAGTATCAATCTAATATTTTATATCTTTTAAACTTAATACAAGTATTGGTTTTCAACTGACGATCTAAGGAATCTAAACCCCCCCCCCCCCCCCCGAATTTTTGTGTAGGCTATCATATGTTCGGGCTTGACCAACTATATTTTTCTTACTTGTTTTAGCTGGAGTTTTTTCTTGTGTACAAATGTTTCTTTTAATATTCTTAAATCACCTCTTTTAAGGACTAAATGTCAGATTTATATGTGATATAAGAAAAGTTGTAGCAAGAAGCTGTTTCTCAAAGCTGGGTTTACTGAGCTGTATAAAAATTTTGTTTATATGTAGTGAAAGAGGACTACAATGTTGAAGGATTAAGCTAAGATGAACAAGTTTAAGGCCAAAATACTTTTATTTTTTAGAGTTTAAACTTTTGAGAGTTTAAACTTAAAAAATAAGCTCTCAGTGAAAGCTATATTTTACAGTAAATAAGCTTCCAACGAGAGATATATTCTAAAGGAAAATAGATGTATAAATACAACAAGTCCGGTGCAGAAATTTCCTTACAAATTTGTATGAAAAAAGGACACTGCGGCTCAGTTAAAAAATAAATTTTATTTTAAATTCTCTCCAGATTTTTTGTTACTTTTATTTTCTCACAAAAAATATAAACATATTTTTTAAAATTTTGTATGAATTTTGTAAATAAAGTTGAAAAAAGTTTGAAGTAAAGAAAAAAATAAATGAAAAGAAAATAAATAAAATTGTTGTTTATTTTCCGTTGCCTTTGTTTAATTTAACAATGTGGACAATGGAAAGGGATCCGGACTTGTTATGTTTATACATTAAGTTGTCAATGAAAAATTTTTTTAGAAGAAAATAAGCTCTCAATGAGAACCACTTTTTAGAGCGAAATCAGTTCCCTATTACAGTTGTTTTCTATAGGAAAATAAACTCTCAATTAAATAAATTTTATCTAGGAGAAAAAGCTCTCAATGAGAACCATTGTCTAGACCAAATCAATTCCAAATTAGAATAGAGGAAAATAATTTTACAATGAGAATTACTTTTAATAAAAAAAAGTGAGCTGTCAATAAAAGAAATTTTCTAGAAGGAAAAACGCTCTTAATGAGCACTATTTTCAAGAGAAAATAAGCTTTCAACCGTCGCTATTTTTCAGAGCAAGATAAGCTCTTAATAAAAGTTATTTTCAAGAGCAAAATAAGCTCTAAATTATAGTTATTTGCTATGTGGAAATAAACCCACAATGAGTTATTTTCTCTACAGGGAATTAAGGTCTTAATGATATTTAGTTTCTATAGGAAAATTAGTTTTCCTAGAGAAATAATTTTATAGAAAAATAATCTTGGAAGACAAGCACTATATTGTAGTTATTTTCAATGGGGAAGTCAAACTCTCAGTGAGTGCTACCTTCTATTAAAAAATAAGCGAAAACAAACTCATAATGAGGGCTATGAATGAAAGCTATTTTCTAAGGAGAATTAAGCTCTCTGACAGACTTCTTTAACATCACATTTTCTTCTTTTCAAAAATATTTCTTCTAACATAATTTCGATGTTTTGAAAAAAAAAAAAAAAAAATGCTACCATGTACAGGTAATAATCATTATAAAGAAAAGAACTACTCTATTATATTCTTTTACAACTAAAATAACTAAAGAACATAAAAATGTATAAAATATTAAAAATGTACTACAATTTAACCATTATGTATCATCAATATAATGGCCAATTCAACTATAAACATTAAATGTTTAAAATTTAACAAAAAAAAAAAAAAAAACAATGAAAACAAAAAAAAAATCAGTTGATCTGTACATGTAATAGGCGGAACTAAAGAAAAAGACTTGAAGAACACCGAATTGATCATCATCATTATGGGGATAATGATCTTCAACTACATGCTGTTTGCTCTTTATACAAGTAACACTTAAAAGCAAAGGTTTAAACGCTTTGTTGAATGCTGATGATGGTTTTAGCGTAACAATGTTTATAAAAATTGTTTAGAAATTACTTTAAAAATCAGTTTTCTTAAGATATTTTAAGATTATTTTAGCTATAATGTTGGTATTTATTTTTATGGTATATTTTTACTATAGAAACTGTTGAAATATTTTAAAAAATTGTGGCTAAATATTGTTATTGTTTTGTCATAAACAATTTCCTGGACAATATTTTTAAGGAAAAATATTTTTCCGAAAAATCGTATTTTAAAAAGATTGAGTAAATTATTAGTAGTTTAATTTAATCTGTGGTTTTACCAACCAGAAAATATTTATTGGCTTAACAAAATATTTTTCATTTTAAACAAATTTTGGTTTTTATAAACAAAAATTTTTCACCAACTTGTTACTTGTTTTAATTGTAAAAATACACCTGATTTTATCTTAAAAAGTGTTTTTTTATTTTTTTTTTTTTTTGTTTCCTCTCCTTTATTACACCCTAAACGTGACACATATTTTAAGGCCTCAATTATGAAAATGTTCTGGCAAAACATTTATCATAAAAATACAAACATAAATGCCAAATTATAGGTTTTAAATTCATATGAATTCTCTTCTGTCTAATCAACACATGCCCTTTTAAAGCACTCATATGTCTGTCGTCATTTAAAATAATTTACCATAATTTGAAGCCACCAAATTGAACTGATTCAAATGGTGCCTAAATGTAGCCTAAAGGAGAGGTAAACAAAAAAAAAACGAAAACAATCACCCTAATTATAGGCAAATGTTTTGTGGGTTTTTTCTTGTTTTTTTTTAAGTTCTTTGGAGTGGCAAAAGCATTAGAGCGCCTCAATTATATTTTGAAGGTTTTTAACAAGTCCTTCCTTTAAGGCGGTAAAGAAACCTATAATTTTCAATAACCGCTCAAAATTTGCAACAAGATAATGGCATTTTAGGAAGTTTATGCTTTAAGGTTATATATTTGTGTTTTCCTCAAAGATTTTTGTGTACTCAAAATAAAAAATTTGGTTTAGTTTTTTTTATTGTTGGAGAATACTTTTTTTTTTTTTTTTTTTTGTTTGAGGCTGGAAGTTTAGTAAAAAGAATATCTTAATTATAGTTATTTGTTTATCACATTTAAAATAAAACAAAGTATTTATTTAGATAAAAAAAATATTTTGAAACTTAAACATTTAGACTTTTCTTTTATAAAAAAATAAACTCTTAATGAAAGCTATTTTTTGCAGGAAAATAAGTTTTCCCTATCAGCTATTTTCTACAGAAAAATAAACCTTTAATGATAACCTTTTTTCTAAATCAAAATAAGCTTTCCATAGCTTCTATTGTTTACACTTTAAAAAATTCATATAAAATTACTGCTATAAAGTGGGTTTTTAAATAAAATTACAAAAAATACTTAAATTTAAGCATAATATGTTTATCAAATACGAGTAAAATTACATTAATTTATCTGCAAACGACCGATTATATGATACCCTACACCATTGTGTACGAGCATCAAAATTCGGGAAGGAGTCTTATATTACACCTGTGGCCAATTTTACTAAATGTAAAATAAAATATACAAAAGAATAATGCGTTGATACTAACACCTAGATGATTTTATGCATTTTAGGGCGATTCCTGGAAGTGGGTTTATATGGGAGCTATTGTAAATTATACACCGATTCTCATAAAATTTGGCAATATAAACATAAATAAACTTATTTGTGTCGAATATTAATTTAACACTAAAATTCGTGTTTGATTTATGCACGTTAAAGTGATTTTCGGCAAAGGGGTTTATATGGGAGCTATGTGGACCGATCTCCATAAAATTTGGTACAAAGATTGATACCTGTACAGAACTTCTTTGCACCGAATGTTTAAACTCTATCAGGGGGGACATTTGTATGAATGCTAGGTGAAATAATGGACCGATCACAACCAATTTCAATGGGCTTCGTCCTTCCTTCCTGTATCATGAAAGTCCCACGTGCCAAATTTCATTGAATTATCTTTGAAATTGCGCTTCGTACTTTGTGCACAAGGTTTACATGGACAGCCAGCCGTCCAGTCCAGCCAGACGGACAGACGGATCGTTAGTTCGATTTAAAAAGTGATACTGAGTCGATTGATATACTTTAAGGTGGGTGTTGGATAACTTTTTCTATGCGTTACACATATCAGCACAAACGCATAATACCTTAAACATCTATGGTAGTGTAGGGTATAAAATTATTTAAATTTGTACTTAAAAAATAGTTAAAAACTGAAAAACATTTAAATCATATTTGTAATTATTTATATAAATTATTGTTAATTAATAAATCATTCCAAAAAATCTAAAAATTAATTAAGCAAAACTGTTGCAATCTAAAGTGTGTTGCAAGTGTATACAGGTAACAAAAAATTGAACACAAAAAGAAGAAAAATTCCTATTGTTAAATTGTCTTGAGGATAATTTTTGTGGTTGTTTTCCTTGGAAAGAATGTGTATAATTTCTATTAGTTTACCTTTACTCTCATAACATGCATCTAATATTTTGTAAGTATCACATTATATCTGTACAATTATTAAAATTATAAGATGATTTTGATTTTTTTTTTTCGCTAATGCTTTTATGAAATGGAGTAGATCATAGCGATTTGTTTTAGGCGATAATAGCTGCAGCTCGCCGTATTGTGTTATCGATCCTAAATTGTTATATCAGGCTCTCTTTTTACTAGTCATTCATACCTAATTAACATATGTAACAATTGAAGCAACATTTCTAATTCTAGAAAATCTGATCTTGCTTTATATAACTAGAAATGGATCTAAGAACGTCGGGAGTCGTCTAATAGCATATCTAAATGGGGTTGTTCACATTCCTGCCTAAATTTTGTTACTGATTAAATATTTTAGTAAACTAGCGACATGAACAGGGATAAGAAATGCAATTATTAAGATATGTATTAGTGAATAAAATAAATATAATTTTAGAACATAAATTATTATTAATGCCCCGATTATGTATGTCGATTTTTGTTGTTTTCTGACTGAAATGCTATTGAGTGTTTATTTTCATATTATCTTTATCACTATACGAATATTTGGGTTTTTGTCTACGATAATGAAAATTTATGTTATTTGGCTCAAAATTTGTTATTCTTTACGTCAATAAATGTCGACTGAAGTGTCGAAATAGTCACCTACAACTTTTCTGTAAAGAGTTAATTACTCTCTTTAAAGTTATTTACGAGTATGTTTAAATGTCTTAAATAAACTAATGAATAATTTTCAGTGTGATAGTCAACTTAGATAAAATCTGAATCTGAATTGCCCATATACGAGGACATATCAATAAGTCCGTGACATTTCGAACTTCTCTCGTAGTTATATGAAATGCTACTACCGTCAAATTTTGAGCCGGTGTCGTCATTTACTTTGCGTTTAACAGCTGTTCAAAACGTACAACCTCGTGTATTTTTCTAAAAATGGAAAAAAATGAATTTCGAGTGAGTGCTCATTAAACATAATTTTTTGCGAAAAAAAACCGTCAATCAAATCAAGGAAAAGCTCGATAAATACTATGGGGACCCTGCGCCATCGATATCAATGGCAAAAAAGTTCTTTATTGACTTTCGTTGTGGTCGCACAAGTACAAATGACGCTGAACGTTCTGGACGGCCAATTGAGGTCAGTACACCCGAAAATGTCGAAAAAATACACAATATGGTGTTGGCTAACCGAAGAGTAAAAGTTCGTGAGGTTGTTGATGCCATATGCATTTTAAATGATCAGCTGGGATTTTAAATGATCAGAAAGTTGTCTGCAAGATGGGTGCCGCGTTTGCTCTCAATTGACCATAAACTTAAACGTGTGACAACTTCAAAGGATGGTTTGGAGTTGTTTAATCGCAATCCGAATGAGTTTTTGCGGCGCTTTGTGATTGTGGATGAAAAAGGATCCATGACTGTACTCCGGAGACTAAACAGCAGTCTAAACAATGGGTTTCTCCGTGTGAACCAGCTCCGAAGAAGGCCAAGGTAAGTTTGTCGGCCAATAAAGAGATGACAACAGTTTTTTGGGATGCACGCGGGATAATCCATATCGATTACCTTCAAAAGGGAAAAACAATAAACGGCGAATATTACGCCAACTTATTAGACCGATTTAATGAGGATTTAAAAAGAAAACGACCCCATATGCCTAAGAAAAAAGTTCTTTTTCATCAAGATAATGCACGGGTGCACACGTGTGCAGTTTCAATGGCAAAACTCTATGAATTAGACTACGAATTGGTACCTCATCTGCCATCTTCTCTGGATTTAGCCCCTAGTGACTACTTCCTATTTCCAAATCTAAAGAAATGGCTCGGTGGAAAGAGATTCAGCTCCAACGATAAAATTATTAACCAAACAAATGCCTATTTTAAGGACCTCGAAAAATCCTATTTTTTACGCAAAGTAAATGACAACACTTGTTCAAAATTTGACTGTAGTCTATTAACAGGTGCTACTTGATGCGAATAGTGTTGCATTTCATATAACTACGAGGGAAGTTCGAAAAGTCAAAGAGGTTTTTTGGCGGTTTTTATTGATTGTATGTTGAAATGATTTTTATTAATTTGTAAAAAATGTTCATGCACAAACTTCAAAATATAATAGGAAATATTTATTTCTCAAGCATCCGTTCCAAATATCCGGAGAAGAAAAAGTTTTTCGCTCATGTGAAAAATTTATATCGAAAAATTTTTGCTGCGAGAAGCAAGTATTCAAAATTTATTCATTTCTTGACACCATTTAGATAACTTTGCATTTCTAGAAGTTAACGGCAATTATTTTTGCAGCTATTCAGGACAAATAGTTAAAACAAGAATATGAAAAATTAAAATAGGAATATGAAAAATCTACAAAATAATCCACAATTTATTATATTAATATTTATATGAATTGTTTTATTTATGTTTTTCTTTATCATTGTCAGTTTTTTGTATTCAGCATTTTCATATTCAAAAAAGTAAAATTATGAAGAATATTCTACCAAAAAAAAAAAAAAAAAATTTAATTTATATCGTTCTAATGTTAGCGACATCCCGTTTGAAAATAACGTAATCTCATGACCTAAATCACGTAACTGAAACGAAAAAATTATATCGACTTAGAAAATGCTATTTATGAGAACTTTCCATTTATAGACGGAACGTAAAATAGAGATAGAGAATACGGATATAAATCTTTTCAATGCTTTTTGTAAACATTTCGTATGTGTATATATTTTACTTGAAGTCATAAATATTAGAACAGTAAGTTTTCATATTTATACAAATTTTTTTAGACACAAAATGTGTAAACGTAAATGAAACTAATATGTTGCTAAACACTTCCAAATACATAAATAAGTAATTGTACATAATTTGTGTTTATTATTTTACATATCAAATTGGTATTTTAGGAACAATAAGATTTTTTACCCTTATTATAGAAGGAGTCATTTAACCTACTATAATTGTAGTAAATTTACAGGAAAATTTATTAGAGTGTACAAGAAAACAAAAAAGAAATCATAATTTAGCTCTATCTCTCTCTCTCTCTTTCTCTCTCTCTATCTCAACTTTATATTATGTACATATTTCAAATTTGAGTTAGAGTTTTCTGCCAGAATTTCTATAAAAGTTTTACTTTTTATCTTTCATTATTGCAAATTTTAAACCGATCTATTTTGATTTTATAAACATTTATGTTGCTATAAAAACCATTGAAATTATTCTGAAATGAAAAGCAAGAAGTTAATTTCGCGCTTTCGCAAGGCCATCGGTTTTTAAGATGGAAATTTTAAGTCTATAGAATGGAAGGCGAACTCTTTCTCTTTTAATAACGCAAATTTTATATAGATCGAAAAAATAGTTAAAAATACCAAAATCGTCCAATGAATATCGGCCCATAGCTATACTACCTTAACTGTCAAAAGCATTTGGGAAGCTTATACACAAACAAATAACTCAGTATTTATGTAATAATAACCTTTTAACTGTGAAACAATCTGTTGCATTACTGCGTTAACTGATGTAGCCGAGGATATTAGACATGAAGTTGATAATGGATGTGTTGTGTTGTTGGTGTTACTGGATCATTCAAAAGCCTTTGATACTGTAGATCATACGATATTGACTCAAAAACTTGAAAAGTTTATGCATTTCTCCTTCACTTCCTGTAAACTTATTGCTTCATATCTTGAAAATCGAATACAACGTGTTGAAATCAATACCTCAACAACATCACTTTTTCTTCCACTTATTAGGGGTGTACCACAGCGATCCATTCTTGGACCTCTTCTTTTTCAATTTACGCAAATGATCTTCCCTATCAACTACTTTACTGTGACATAAGAATGTACGCTGATGATGTCCAGCTATATATTAATAACAAAAATAAGGACTTTGAAGAATGTGTAGCAAAACTAAATGAGAATTTAGAACGAGTTTCGATATGGGCAAATATAAACGGGCTAAGCTTAAATCCTATAAAATCTAAATGTTTAGCAATACGTAAAATATCACAGAAAAATACTAGATACATTTATCATGGACAAAACATACAACCCGTAAGACCTCGAGTAGAAAAAAAATTTATAGATTTTTTATTTTTTTCTCTTTAAATTCAAACTTTGATCTGGTACATATAAAGCATATGAACTGCTAGGATATTAGCTTCAGGATAATATAATTTGTTTTAATAGAATCAAATCTTCAATAGTTCAAAATTGTTAGAATTAGGGCATTTTAGGTCAAATGTAAAATTATAATTTTACATTTTGTTTATATTTTTACATTTTGCGAAAAAAATTAAAATTTATGTAATCTAATACTTGATGTATATTTTTATATTTTGAAAATGTATACACTTGGTGTAAATTTTAACATTTGGTAAAAATTTTTATATTCTGCATAAAATTTTGTAATTTCTGTAAATTTTTACTTTAGGTGCAAAATTTTATATTTTGTATAAATTTTTACATTTATGTCAAATTCTACATTTGGTGTAAAATTTGCGTAAAATTTGCTGTAATTTTTACATTTTGTGTAAATTTTTATATTTTGTGTAAATTTTTACATCTGGAGTAAATTTTTGGATCTAGTGTAAATTTTTGCATTTTTTACATTTGATTTTACGTTTGGTGTACATTTTTACATTTTGTGTCAAATAGTACGTTTTTTTAAATTTTTACATTTGGTGTATATAATACATTTTGAAATTTATTTTGAGTCAACTCTCGGGCTTCTTAAAACTTCCTAACCATTAAAAAGATATCAAAGCAAAACTTCCTATAAAAGCTTAACCGCTGCTTTATCATTCTTTCATGTTTTAAATATATTGGAGCATTAGTTAGCAATTTAAATGTTTATAAACATTTATGTTGCAAGAGAGAAAAAACTAATTACTTTGAACGTAAAGAGATATGTTTGGGGTTTCGTAAAGCTTCTTTGGAATAAAATAGACATAAAAACAAGTTTGTCTATAAAAACTACTTTTTATCATTCTTCCAAGCTTCAAATTAATTGTAACATCAGTTTACAAATTTTGATGTTTGCAAACATTTATATTGCAAGAGAGAAAAAATAATTACTTTTAACGTATGGAGATTTACTTTAGGTCTTCTTAGGTTTGAATTCTCAATTAATATTATAAGACCGTTTCACTTCGTTCATTAATTTTCAAATTCTTGTAAAAATTAAAAATGCAGTTTAAATATTCTATATTTATAAGAAATTATGTTACGAAGGAAAACTTTGAGTAATTTGATATGAAAGTGTTTAACTTAGTGTTTCATTTAAGCGATTCCTGTTTTTGAATTTATAATATCGGAAAATAATGTTTATAAAATCTTCTTTTATCAGTATTTTAATTTGTGTATAGATCAAAGTTGCAGTTTAAAAGTTTAATATTTATAAACAATAATATTGTCAAGAACATTAGAAAAAAGATCAAATTGGTTAAATTAGATCTTTCGTTGCAACATTTTTGTGTGTGTATTGCATTTCTACAAGTAATATTATGAAAGTCTAAAGATCGGTAAAGATTCATAAACATTTATATTGTAACTCAGAGAATAAAGATTTCTAAGTCAAATTTGTTAGTTTGCAGAGTTTTCTATATTACAGATTCCATATTTTCTAGAAACAACAATTCATAAATTTATATTTATTGGGAATTATGTTTTGTCACTCTCACCACATATAACAAAGACATTCTTAATTAAAAAAAAAAATAATTTTTAAATAAATTTATTTCATAACTATTGACGTATGTAGGTCTTCTTTTCATTTCCTACCATTCATTAATCACTTTACAACTTCTGTTCATATTAAAACTATATCAAAACCTAGATAGAAAAAAAAAACGGATGCTCAGCTCAACATGTCTGGCGACATTTAAGCTTTTAAATTGATAAAAAAAAAAAGATTTTTTTCAAAATTCTTTTATCTTGAAATAAAAATCTTGTAGTTGAATTTGTTGTTTATAAACAAACATCTATAATAAAAATAATAAAAGAATTAACAAAAAAAAAAAAAAAAAAATAAAATCAACAAGAAAACAACGTTTTAGAAACGCCTGCTTAAAAATTTTATGCTTCAACAGAGCAGAGTTATAATGTTGGCTTGTTGTTTGGTTTTGTTGTAGCTTTAAGCCCATACTTTACATAAGTTTATTTTACTATCTTGACTTGGCTGAAAGATAAGCTGGGGCTTAAAAGAATATTTGTAATACCAACAAACTTTATAGATTCAATTCATATATTTGTTTATTTTCATACTTAAAATTTGTTTAGTGGTGACAACAACAATGAAAAGTTGGCGACATCTTAATGACAACAACAACGACTAATATTAAAATTTATATCTTTTTAATTTTTTTGGTTATAGTTGTCGTTTGTTGTCGTATCTCTTTATTTTTTAAATATTTAAGACAGCAAAAGACGATGTCTTTATTTTTTTTTTCCTGTTTCGATTTTGTTAGTAATTTTCTGCTGTATATTAAATATATTAAGTATAAGATTTTATTAATTTTATTTTTATTATTCGTTGCTTTTTAATGACAAAAGGAAAGGGAAACTGCGGGCTTTTGGTTTTTGGATATTTATTTACGAGTGCATGATGGCGCCAAGCTGAGCAATATTTCAACGTACCATTTAAGCTTTGAATAATAAGTGCCATAAATTGAGCAATGAAATCTTAAATAATTTTTTGTCTTTTTTTTTTTTGGTTTTTGTTTATACCACAAGTAGATTTTGAATTATGTTAATTTAGCTTTTTTTTTTGTGTATTTTTTGTTATTTGTTCATTAGAAAAATAAAGGAAATTAGTCATGGTCGAAAAAACAACAACGAAAATGCCAAAAAAAAAAAACAATTTCATATAAATTTCAAGTTTTGTTTTATGATTAATATCTTAAAGATACAAATGATTTGTTATGAATTCAACCATCCAATTAACATTAAAAATAAGAAGATACGACACATATATTGTTTTAATTTTTTTTTTTTTTTTTGTTAAAGTAGAAGAAATGGAACAAGAATCTTGGAGAAAAAAATCACCTGTTTTTATAAAAGGAAAGAATTCATAGAGAATACATAACGGTCAATTTTATTATTTAACAAAAGTTATTTTATAATAATTAGTTTATATTTTACACAAGCATGTAATTTGACACGGAAATTTTTGAATAAATATGCAACTTATAATAAAATCTGCATATTCATATAAAATGTGTAATTTTACACCAAATATGCAATGTTGTACAAACTTTATAATATCGAAACAAATGTGACATTTTACATTTACATAGTTTTTTTTTAATAAAAAGTGAAATGAAACGGAATACATATACCTACTTACATTTTTAAAGTATATTACATAATACTATTTTTAATTTTATCTACATATATGTGTAATTATATATGTAATGTAATTTTACTTAATATATTGAATTTTGACATAAAATAAGTAATATTTAATATTGCATGTAAATAACGTGTTATGCTACATGAAATAATAACTTTTTTTGCGTAAAATATGTAAATTTACACAAAATGCTAATTTTACAAAAATGTACATCTACATATTGTACATCTACATATTAGAATTTTCAAAAAACAAAAACCCTATTTTATCTCAAAAAAGTGAAATTTTAGACGAAATAAAATATTTTACACTTTATATCTAAATAATGTGTAAATTTACACAATAATGTATAATTTTTGCAAACATTAATTATACGCAAACAGTAAACAATAAGAAATTTTATACGAAAAATCCAATTAATCGCAAAATTTTGTAACGCTATACAGAAAAATTAATAGTGTAATAAAATTTAATATCACTAATTTTATACAACAGTATAAATTTCACGTAAATTCATGCAATGAGAAATTTTACATAAAAATTAAGTTTACACAGAATTTAAATTACACATTTTTTCTAAATAATGGGAACTTTTGCACGAAAAGTTTAATTTCATGCAATGAGAAATTTTACATAAAAATTAAGTTTACACAGAATTAAAAAATAATACACATTTTATGTAAATAATGAGAACTTTTGCACGAAAAGTTTAATTTAGCTCAAAAATTTTAATTTTACACAAAATAAGTAATTTTGAAAAGTAAATGTAATATGCAATTTTAATTCAGCATCAAAAACATACATAATTGTACACAAAATAAAATATTTTATAGTGTAATTTTATTTAACAGCAATGATTTTCAAAAAATTATACGTAAATAATGTGTAATTTTACATAAGATGTATAATTAATGTCAAAAAAAAATTAATTTTACACAAATTATTTTACATTTTACACAAACAATATATTTTATCGCAAAAAGTATTATTTTATACAGACATTTTACAAAAAAAAGGTGTAATTTTACTCAAAAACTGTAACTATTCACAATAAGTGTAATTTTACACAGAATCTTTAATTCTACAAAAAATGTGTAATTTTACACAAAATGTGTAATTTCACACAAAAAGTGTAATTTTACATAAATAGTAAAATTTTATACTAAAACTAAAATTTTACACAAAATGTGTAATTTTACACAAAAAGTGAAATTTTATACTAAAAGTAATGTTTTACATAAAAACTATAATATTGCATAAGAGGTATAATTTTACACAAAAAGTCTCACTTTACACAAAAAATGTGTATTTTACCCTCATATCCAACTTTACACTGACAGAGTAACTTTTCAGGAAATATATAATTTGATACCAAATGTCAGTTTTGCATAATTTAAAATTACAGGTTTAAATGAGTGAGCAAAATTGACATATGAAGACTCTCGTTACTACAGAATTGAAATAAATATGTAAGCAAAAAAATTGTTGTGATGCCAAAGCAATTTTATTTCTATTATTTAGCAAAAATAAAAATAAAAAAATCGCAAGAACATTTTCTTTATTTTTGTAATGATTAGCATTCATTTCGCACTAAAACCATTTCTTTTTTAGTTCTTTTGATTTAGTTAAAGATTTGTAATTATAAATTTGCAGCTGATTTGTTTTTTTTTTTTATATACAAAATTAAACAAATTTTTTGCATTTAAATTATTTACAGCCTTTCTCTTTTCAATTTTATGCATTAAGTTAAAGAAAAAACCCTTAGATAGGAATTAAAGAATATCCAAAAATAGAAAGTTTTTATCAACTACATAATACAGTGAGTAACAAAGAATGGTTAATTTTGCTTATCGTTTAACTGAATCAAATCAATTTTTACATTAAAGCAAATAAAATATAGTGGCTTTTAGAATAAAAATTTTATCGGCGTAGTCACATTAATTTAATGATTTAATATTTTTTTGGTTATTATTAATATAAGCATTTTTTTAATCCCTTAAGTTATAATAACCAAAAGAAATTTTGATTTGCAACAAATAAATTTAATAGACACAATTAAATTCTTATTATAAATATTTGTTGTAGCAACCAAAATTCAACTGAGAGAATGAAGTTAATAGAATTTAGAAAATAATACTTAAAGCGACTAATTTTTTTATAAAAAATTTAAATTAAAAAAAAGTTTGGTAAGATCATTTAAATATTAGCTGAAAAAAAGTATAATATTTGAAATAAATTCTATAGAACTAATTTATATAATTTTATAATAATCGTGTAATCTCTTTAAAAATTCAATATATGTAAATCTTATTTAAAAAAATATATTTTCTGTCATTCTTTTTTTTTTTCTTCTTAACTTTACAATCATGACTTTTATTAAAACTTTAATAGAAATTATAATTCTAAGGAAGTTCAATAACTAATAAAAAAAATCTTAGCTATGTACATATTGCTATAATATTATCTCAAGATTTTTAAAGAATAGTTAATAGCAATTTTTGTTGCTATTTTTTTTTCAAAAACTAATTAACTTTAATCGAAATATGTTGAGCTGTAAGACAGTAGAAAATATTTACAATAATGAAAATTAGAAATGATTTTGCGGTTTAAGTTAAAAACAGCAGCAGCAACAACAAATAACAAATTATTTGTTTACAACAAACACAACTTATTGATTGACTAAACGTCCGTCCTTCAGTCTGTCAGTCAGTCAGTCAGTCATTTAAACAGTAAAGTGAAGAAAAGATAAAGTAACAATAGAAATAATTTTAGAATGACTTGTAATTTTTTTTTTTTTTTTTTTTTTTTTTGTTATTTTTCTATTGATGTTTTATTGCGGTTTATTTTTCCTTCGTTTATATATTTTTCATAAACTATTTTCAAAAGTCACGCCTTTTGCGGGCGGTTGGTCGTTTAAATTTAACTTTGTTACAACCGACGAATTGGCTTCTGATAAAAATAACACCATAATGATGATGTTCCAAAAAAACAAAAGAAAGACATAAAAATAAAACAGTAGAAAAAAAAGAGTAACATCAGGCGCCTTTAACAAAAAAAAAAACCCCTTGAACCGTTCATTTATACATCCATCCATCTAATTTATAATTTTGCTTATTTTTTGGTAGCTTCAAATGAAATTAAAAAAAAAAAAAGCCAACAAGTAGTTTAAGTAGTTTGTTTGTCTAATACTCGTATCACCACTTAATAGTTCATTGATGAGTTGTTGAAATTTGTAGATGATTTTTTGATCAACTACAAAAAAGAAATGCCGCTTTGGAAATGATGATCATCATGGCGCTTAGTGGTTTCTTATTGAGTTTAGAAATAAATGTGTTAAATTAACCTTCTCTTGGTATATTTTATTTCATTTATTTATTTTCTTCGTAATTTGCGGTAAATTTTCATAAAAAAAAAAAAATCATGTTTTATGATCTTCAGCATGATACTGTCTGTGTATGTGTTTAATTTGTTTATTTTGAAAAGCGAAAAATCCGAACATATAATGATTTGTTTTTATTACAAAATAACAAGCAATTGGGATTTTGGTTGCTTTTTTCTAATACTCCTAATTATTTGTGGTCAAATACTAAAAATAAATATTCATCGTATCTTTAAGATCTGCTTTGGTTTACTTTATTATGAAAATAATAATATTTCCTTAAAATTTTCTATAATTCCTTTTTTGTTATTTAGCGCCAAAAAACCAACAAAATCCCTTTTTTATTTGTTTCAATGGAATCTTAGGGCTTTATATAACCTGCTGATTTTAAGCTTTGTGCGGCATTAGCATCACTAAAAGCTCAGCATATGAAGCGACTGTGACGATTAGTTTTTCTGTTTATTAATAAAAATACAGCAATGGACAGTTGATTCCTTGACTGCTTTTTATGAAGTTCCCAAGAATATAAATAATATTTTTATGTCTGGCAGTTAACAGAATCCTACTGTGTGAAGTGGGTTAATAATAACAAATTTTATGGATTTTCAAATGAAGTTTTGGCTTGGGAAAGATTTAAATAAAATTGTGGTAAATTTTAAGGAAAGTAATAAAGTAAAAAGGGTATAACAAAAAATAGTGTAAATAGGGCTCATAAAAAATTGCAAAAAATTTTAATTTACACAAATTTTATATAAATTATAATTCAATTTAAATCAAAAGTTTACATACAAAAACAAAATATAAAATATAATATTGTACATACAATAAAATTTACACCAAAAAATTGTAATTTGACACCAAAATGGAAGCATAAAATATTAAAATTTTTAGAAAATTTCTTAATTTTACGCCATATATAAAATAATTACATCATATATAAAGAATATATAAAATAAGATAAAAATTTTACATAAAATGCAAAATAATTATAAAATTTTCCATAGTGTCAATTTTAATACAAAAAGTACATTTTTAAAAACTACCAAATTTTACACCAAATGCGTAATTTAAACACATTATTAATTATTGTAATCATTATAACAAAATGTAAAATTTTACACTAACTTGTATCAATGTTAAAAATTTACACAATATGTGACAATTTTAAACTTTACTTATACACAATGTGAAAATAATGCAGATGTACTTTTTTTAAAAAATTTACATAAAGTGTAAAATTTTACATAAAATGTAAAATTTTATCAAAAATGTAAAATTTTACACCCAATGCAAGATTTTACATAGAAAGTAAAATTTTAACCAAAATGTAAAAATGAAAAATTTTACAAAAAAATTAAAAATGTATAAATTTAAAAAAAGAATGAAAGTTAAAATCTTACAAAAATTATAATTCACATAAAATATAAAACTTTAAAAATCTGAAAATTTTAGGCAAAATATAATAATAATTTACACAAAATTTAATATTTCACATAAAATGTAAAATTTTACACAAAATTTTACAAAAAATATACATCAATTTTAAAATGATGTATATTTTTGTAAAATGTAAAAATTTATATATTCGTACAATTTTACACCAAATATAAAAATTTACACAAAATGCAAAATTTTACACAAAAAAAATTATATAAAAAGATAAAATTTTATACCAAATGTAAAAATTCACATAAAAAGGTAAAATTTATACCAAATGTTAAAATTTATACCAAATATTAACATTTACACAAAATGTAAAATTTTACTTAAAATGTAAAAATTTGTAAAAATATGTAACAGTTTATACCAGATGTTAAAAATTTACACCAAATGCACATTTTTTCGCAAAATGAAAATTGAAACCAAAAATTTAAAATTTTTAAAAATTTACATCAGTTGTAAATGTTTACACCAAATGTAAAAATTTACATTAAATGTAAAATTTTACTAATTTACACAAAATATTATTTACACTAAATGTAAAAGAAAATACATGAAATGGTAAAATTTTATACTAAATATAAAAATTTACATAAAATGTTGTATTTTATATCAACTGTATGATTTTACGCAAAATGTAGAACCGAATACAAAAATGTAAACCAAATGTAGAAATTTATACCAAATGCAGAAATTTAACTAAATCTAAAAATTTACTCCAAATGTAAAGTTTTACTCAAAATGTAATATATACACCAAATGTAAAAATTTTAAAAAAATTTACTATTTGACACAAAATGTAAAAATTTACACCAAATCAAATGTAAAAAATGCAAAAATTTACACTAGATCCAAAAATTTACTCCAGATGTAAAAATTTACACAAAATATAAAAATTTACACAAAATGTAAAAATTACAGCAAATTGAAAATTTTACGCAAATTTTACACCAAATGTAGAATTTGACGTAAATGTAAAAATTTATACAAAATATAAAATTTTGCACCTAGAGTAAAAATTTACAGAAATTACAAAATTTTATGCAGAATATAAAAATTTTTACCAAATGTTAAAATTTACACCAAGTGTGTACACTTTCAAAATATAAAAATATACATCAAGTGTTAGATTACATAAATTGTAATTTTTTTCGCAAAATGTAAAAATATAAACAAAATGTAAAATTATAATTTTACATTTGACCTAAAATGCCCTAATTCTAACAATTTTGAACTATTGAAGATTTGATTCTATTAAAACAAATTATATTATCCTGAAGCTAATATCCTAGCAGTTCATATGCTTTAAATATACCAGATATTTAGTTGCAACATAAACTTTTACTATATTTTCTGTTTTATCTAGTCAAAGTTTGAATTTAAAGAGAAAAAAAAAAAATAAAAAATCTATAAATTTTTTTTCTACTCGAGGTCTTACGGGTTGTATGTTTTGTCCATGATAAATGTATCTAGGTATTGTAATTTACAAGTAATAAAGAAAATTGCGATTTTTGTTTCTGTTATTATTGCTGCTGCTGTTGTTATGTGTTGTCCCCCAGTCAGGCTCTTTAGAGAGTCATAAATATTGCACTTGTATATTTATGATTTTACAACTAAAAAAACTTGGTAAAAAAATACAGAAACAAATTAAAATAAAAATGATTATGCTACTAACAACAACAGTAGAAAAAATTGCAAAAAAAAAACTATATATTCGCATTTATTTTGCAACAACTATTTGTTGTATGTATTTTTATTTTTTTGGTTTAAGCCTTTGGTGTCCGATAAATACAAACCAGTCAGCAGCACTAAAAAAACATCTATTTACAAAACTTTTTTTTATTTTTTTGCACTTAACATTTGTTTGACTGGTTGTTGTTTGTTGGTGGGTCGTTTGGTATGTTTTTTTTCTGCGTTAAATGTCGAGTTTGCTTCACTGATGACTGACTTTGTTGGATAGATGGACAGATGGATGGATGGAAGGTTGGTTGACTGGATGCCTGTCCTGATTGTATGCTTGGCTCAGTTGGTTGGCTATAAAGCTATAAAAAAGAAAAACAACAAATACCTACCACCACCGCTAATACCGCCACCACCAGTAGTAGTAAGTAGTTGTAGTCTGTTGTGGCGGCTGCTGCAGCTACCAGCAATGATATTGCTCTACAATTGTTGTGGCATTTCAATATAATAAACATTCAGAAACATTGTTAGCAAGATAAAAAACACAAAACAACAACTAAAAACAAAATAAATAATGAAAATAAAAAAAGTGTTAAAAATGACGAGATATGATGAATTGTTGTGTGTGTTGTTGTTAAAACATATAAAAAACTATGATTTTAATTTCATATTTTTTTCCTGATATTTCAACAGCCTTTCCCCGCCCTAAACTTTCTTTGGTTTAAACAAAAAACCCCTTTCAATTCTTTAGCATTGACCCAAAGTTGTGCATCTCGCAAAAAAAATACTTTAAAGTATCCAATCAACAAACAACAGCTAGAAAAAAGACAAGCGAACATTCATTATTTGTGGATGCTGAATGCTAGGGTATTTTAAATATTACTTTTTATACTCTGAATATTTTTTTTTCAAGCATTTTTTAACTATTCTATTTATAACGGTTAAATACACTTTAAGGGAATTCAGGTAGAAATTGAAATAATTTTACACAATTTGTGTAATTTTACAAACATAACATATATAATTTTTCAAAATTTATTTAAGTATATATAATTTGTTAAATTTTTAACAATTAATGTAGTTTTACACAAATTATGTAATTTAATACAAATGTAAACTTTTTTCAAAAAGTAAAATTTTACACGATTTTTATGTAATTTTACATATCCTGCAAAATGTTAAATTTTATTTCAAATTTAAATTTACCAACAAATTTGAATTTTTCATAATCAGTGTAATTTTACACATTTTGTGTGTAATACTACACAAGACGTGAGTTTTATTCAAAACGTAAAAATTAAAAGGACTTTCAATTTTGCACCACTTGCATGTAGTTTGTCTAGAAGAAAGTAAACTTTCACAATAAATTTTTTATTTTACATAAACATTTTCAATATATTAAACAAACAGTAGTTTTACACAAAATATAGACAATTTTGCACAAATTTTCACCAAAAATATTATTTGAAAATTGTACACAAAATTGTATTATTTTTCACAAGTTAGGACATTTGACGTCAGCTTTATACTTTTACATAAACTATTTTCCTTTAAAAGTGTAGTTTAACAGCAAATGAGTAATTTTAATTTATTTTTAATTTATTTAAAAAAAAAAAATATATATATATATATATATATATATATACTATCTTATATAATATTACACAAACTAAATAATTTATATAAAATAAGTGTTAAAATTTTTAACATAATTCTACACAAAAAATTGTAGTTTTACACGAAACGTGTAATTTTACAAAAAAAAAAAAAATAAAAAAAGTACTTTCACCCAAAAAGTTGGATTATGTATAAAATGTGCACAAAAGAATAATTTACACAAAATTAAAATTTGATACAAAGAGTGTAATTTTACAAAAAAAGTGTAATTTCACACCAAATATCTTGTTTTATCAAAATGTATAATTTGATATAAAATGTCTTATTTTCCTCCAAATATGTAATTTTGCACAAAAAAGCGTAATTTCGCACAAAATGTGTAATTTTACTCAAAATGTGTACTTTTACATAGAAAGTGTAATTTCGCACAAGAAGTGTAATTTCATACAAAAAATGTAATTTTACACAAAAAGCGTAATTTTATGCAAAAAATTATTATACAAAAAATATTAGTTTTAACACAAATACTCATGTTGGATAATTTTGTAGAAAATTTATACAAGAGGGTAAATTTTAATTTAACAAAAAATATATAATTTGTACATAAAATGTTTAATTTTTCCATAAATATGTAATTTTTCTAACACAGTAAATTTTTATACTTTTCCGAAAATTTTCTTCTAATTACAATAGTTACTATTTCTCTCAGTGTATTCATACATATCTATTTTGCAAAAGAAATTTTTGTATATATTGTAATATCGCCTTTGGTATTATAGAGTTTTTCATTTGTGTATCTCTATCTACACGAATAACAACAGAAAAATAACAACAACTTGAAAGAAGAAAAAAACGTGAAAAAAATAATAAAAGCAATTTTTATTTAAATCTATATAGTTTTGTTTTCTTTCTTTTTTTTATCCCATTTATATGTATGAAAAAATAAGAGTTTATATTATTATTTTTTCCAATTTTTTTTATTATTCTATCCAATGTTCGAATGAAAAACAAATATTATGTGTAAGTATAACACATACATTCATAAACATTCAGAAATAAAAAATTCTGGGAAATTTAAAATGCAAACTGACTAAAAATGCAACTGAAATTTAAATATTTTCTGAGATACTAAAAAAAATAGTTATATACAAAACAATTTTGTATTAATACAAAATTTAAATTTTAAAATAAATTATTCAATAATTTATTCTTAAAAAAATTAGTTTTTTTAACCTCAAAAGAATTATGAAATACATAACCTCAACTGAAGCGTAAATCAAAATTCATTGAGCTTAAATGTCAAAATTTGTTTTATTTTTGAGCTAAATATTTAAATGTTTTAACAAAGATACCTTATTCTTAAAAAGAAAAAACCTAAACCTCGGCGCATATTGTTAAGCTCTTATACAAATTTAAAGGCTTTTTATACAATTTTTTTTTTTTTTATAATTCTAGATATTGACTGGTCAGCTTAAAATTCGCCAAACGGCCATTCAGCCAGCAATTTAAACATTGTCATTACCTGTTCATAAACTAATAAACACAATGGTTTCTTAGCTTTTTTTTCTCCCAAAAGTGTGAGTCTGTTTAAAGCGGCATTTAGATCAGGATCATAAAAAACTATAAACTTTTTTTATAATCTTGTGAGCGTTGATGATGTGGATAATCATAAAATTTGTATTATGGTCATTTATGTGTTTTTTTTTTTTCTTCTTTTTATGCTAAAAATATTCTTATTCTTTACGCTGTGCTGTTGTATGGGTCGTTGTATGGGTCGGTGCCATAAACTCAGAATAAAGTTCATAAATTTGTATGTGTGTTTTTTAAGATTGTTTTTGTGTCTTTTGAGTAGTAAAAACAAATGAATTGTATCATAAAAATGGAGTGAAATATCCCATGACGATTTTTTTTTAATGAAATAAAAAAATATATTAAAATTTAATAAAACAGTAAAATTATTATTTTGCCGGATTTTTTAAAGAAATTTAAAGAGTTTAGAATATAACAGTTTATATAGTTCAGTTTTTTGATTATTTTAGAATCTTCTTTCTGCTGTACAGAGTATCTTAGACGACCTAGCTAATCTCCAAAATATTTACGAACATTTGAACTCGTTTTCAAAGCATTTTAAACAATTTAATTCTCCTAGCAAAAAATATTTTAGTAGCTATTATTCGTCTTAAGAAGATTTAACTCAAACTGAAAGTACGAGGGCGGATCAATAAGTCCGTGACTTTTCGAACTTCCCCCGTAGTTATATTAAATGCAACACTATTCCCATCAAGTACCACCTGTTAATAGACTACTGTCAAATTTTGAGCAAATGTCGTCATTTACTTTGCGTAAAAAATAGGATTTTTCGAAGTCCTTAAAATAGGCATTTCTTTGGTCAATAATTTCATCGTTGGAACTGAATCTCTTTCCATCGAGTCATTTCTTTAGGTTCGGAAATAGGAAGTAGTTACTAGGGAATAAATCCGGAGAATATGGCGGATGAGGTACCAATTCGTAGTCCAATTCATAGAGTTTTGCCATTGATACTGCACACGTGTGCACCCGTGCATTATCTTGATGAAAAAGAACTTTTTTCTTGGCCATATGGGGTCGTTTTCTTTTTAAATCCTCATTAAATCGGTCTAATAAGTTGGCATAATATTTGCCGTTTATTTTTTTCCCCTTTTGAAGGTAATCGATGTGGATTATCCCGAGTGCATCCCAAAAAACTGTTGCCATCACCTTATTGGCCGAAAAACTTACCTTGGCCTTATTCGGAGCAGATTCACCCGGAGAAACCCATTGTTTAGACTGCTGCTTGGTCTCCGGAGTACAGTAATGGATCCATGTTTCATCCACAGTTACAAAACGCCGCAAAAACTCATTCGAATTACGGTTAAACAACTCCAAACAATCCTTTGAAGTTGTCACAAGTTTACGTTTATGGTCAATTGAGAGCAAACGCGGCACCCATCTTGCAGACAACTTTCTGATCATTTAAAATCCCAGCTGATCATTTAAAATCGAAACCACACTACCATATGAAATACCTATGGCATCAACAATTTCACGCACTTTTACTCTTCGGTAAGCCAACACCATATCGTGGATTTTTTCGACATTTTCGGGTGTACTGACCTCAATTGGCCGTTCAGAACGTTCAGCGTCATTTGTACTTGTGCGACCACAACACTTTTTTACCATTGAAATCGATGATGCCAGAGTCCCCATAGTATTTATTGAGCTTTTCCTTGGTTTGATTGAAGGTTTTTTTTTCACAAAAAATAATGTTTAATGAGCACTCGAAATTCACTTTTTTCCATTTTTAGAAAATTACACGATCTTGTATGTTTTGAACAGCTGTTAAACGCAAAGTAAATGATGACACTTGCTCAAAATTTGACAGTAGTCTATTAACAGGTGGTACTTGATGGGAATAGTGTTGCATTTCATATAACTACGAGGAAAGTTCGAAAAGTCACGGACTTATTGATCCGCCCTCGTATTTTAAACGAGTTAAACCCGACTATTCATCACTAAAGCATTTTATTTTAAATAATTTAAATATAAATATATTTAAATTACCTTCAAAATATTCCAAACTATTTAACACACCTTTAAGGTGTTTTCAACGACCTAACTCCTCTTCAAAGTATTTTAGACGAATTAAATTGACTTCTAAATCGACATTATTTGTCCTAAAATTATTTAACATAACCTCCGCGTATTTTGATTGAGTTTATTTATTTTCAAAGTATTTTAATCATTATTATATGAGTATTTAACAAAAACTCAAATGTTTTATACGATCTATTTTATTTATTTATACGTTTCAACTCGACTTAAGAATATTTTCGATGATTTAGCTAATTTAGTCTCTCAGCGTTCCTCTTTAAAGTACATTCGACAAGTTAACTTCAAAGTATTTTAGACGATTAAATCGACTTCCAAATGGACATTATTCGTCTTAAAACGATTGAACTTAGTCTCAATGTATTTTTGATGACTTTAGTCTTCTTAAAATTATTTCATTAATTATTATTCGTCTTTAGACGATTTAGTACAATCTCAAATGTATTTTAGACGATTCAACTCGATTACAAAATATTTTTATTGATTTTTCTAATACACAAGATATTTCAGAAAATTCTTTTAGATTTAAAAGTATTTTCGATGATTCAGAATAGTTTTTACGATACTACTCGCCTCTAAAATATCTTAGATAATTTTCTTCATATTAAAAATATTTTAGATAATTTTCTACATATTCATTAGACGATTTTACTTGACGTCAAAGTACTTCAAACATTTGGCTTTGGCATCTAAGAGTTTTAACATAATGTAAAATTATTATAGAGATTTAACTTAACTTCAGAATATTTTCGACGATTGAAATAGTCTCTTAAATATTATATATAATATTCCTCGTATTCAAAGTAATTTTGACGATTCTGCTCGATATCAAAGTATTTCACAATATTTTACTTGACGTCAATGTACTTCAAACGTTTGCCCTTGTCTTTTTTAACACAATATCAGAAATATTTTATACGATTTAACTCTCTTGAAATTATTTTAGACGACTTTTATTAGTTTAAAACAATTTCAGAGAATTTTACTTGAAGTAAAAGTACTTCAAATATTTGCATTTAGTTCCCAAAAATTTTATCAAAATCTCAAAAGTATTTTAATGGATTTAACTCGACTTTAGAATATTTTTGATGACATAACTCATCTCTAAAATATTTTAGATGATTTTCTTCGTATTCAAAATAATTTAAAAGTATTTCAGACGATTTTACTTGATTGCAAACATTTACCTTTGGCTCCCAAGAATTTAATCACAACTCAAAAATATTTTGAACGATTAAACTCAACTTTGGATATTTTTGACGATTTAACTCGACTTTAAAATATTTTAGATGATTTTCTTCGCATTCAAAGTATTTTTTACGATTCTTCTCGCTTTCAGTCGATTTTACTTGACGTCAAATTACTTCAAACATTTGCCTTTGTCTTTCAAGAATTTTAGCACAATCTCTAACGCGACTCCGTATTCAACGTATTTTAGATGATGCTTTTCGATTTCAAAGTATTGCAGAGGATTTTACTTGACGTAAAAGTACTTCCAACAATTGCTTTAAATATTTCTCTAAAATATTTTGACACAAACTTATAATTATTTTAGACGAGTTGACTCTAATAATAATAATAATAATTATAATAATAATAATATTTTAGATAATTTTCCTCGCATACTTTTCGTTTTCAGCCGATTTTATTTAACGTCAAAGTACTTGAAACATATGCCTTTGGCTTCCACGCCTTTACTGTTAACACAAACCGTTTTAATGATTTTGTTTGTCTCAAAATACTTGTTACAATTTTTTTCCCATTTTCAAAGTATTTTTATCTCATCTTCAAATTAATTCAAATGTTTTAATTTGACATTAAAGCACTTCAAACCATAACAACTAGAAATCCAACTTGCTCTCAAAAACCTAACACAACTGTCAAAAAAAAAATCCTAAGAGTAGTTTTTTTTGCTGAGCGAATTGAAAGTTGTTTTCTATGCTTGAAACTATTATATTTTTCTTATAAGAATTTGTCAAATATCTCCTTCTTATTTTCCTTAAAAATCTTTAACTAATCTCTCCTCTCTTCTTTCAATTTCTTTACAGGTATGGTTTCAAAACAAACGCTCAAAAGAACGCCGCATGAAACAAATTACCAGCATGGGAAGGCCACCGTTCTTTGGTGGTGCCCGCAAAATGCGTGGTTTTCCTATGAATCTATCACCGGGTGGTTTAGATGATGGTCCCGGTTTTCCCTATTTTGCGGCGGAGGGGAAATTTGAATTTGGCTATGGACCTCATTTTCATCCACATGATGGACCTTTCTTTCCAGGACATCCTGGTGGACCAATGCCTTTTAATGCGCCTGGTGAGTTATTAAAAGAATTTTAGCCTCCCACAATCATAATAAATAACTAATAATAAACTCTTTTAAAAATATTGCTCCCTATTTTTCCAGGTGGACCAATGGATCATACGGGTCCAATTCCTATGGTTAATGAATTTGGCCTAACACCTGAATCACAATTCCTTAGTCAGACTGGAGGACCTCCCATGAATATACAATCGGCGGGAGGACCTCAACCACCTCCGGACCATCTGCTGGCCGCTCAGCAGCAACAGCAGCAGCAACAACAACAGCAACAACAGTCCCAACAACAATCACAACAAAATGGCCCGCGTTCCTCATCACCTGAATTTATGTCAGCCGCTAATTTCAGTGAACCTCAAAATATGCAAAACGAAACGCTTGTTTGGTAATATTCAAAAGAGTTGGCAACACGTTTGCTGCTACTAAAAACTCTCGCCGAATATCAGCAACAAGAAGATGTGGTTTAACTGAGAAACAAAACTGTGTATAAAAACATAGGTGACAACAGAGAGGGCTGGTCCTTGATTTGCAAAAAAAATTAAAACACTCAAAACACCGTTACCACACATAACAAAAAACATTTTTGCTAAACTATTTTAATTCTTCTAAACTAAAATAAAACAAAAATTGTAAAAATTTATGGCAAAAATTCTACCACAAAAAAACAAAAAAAAAATATTAAAAGAAAATTATGGCTGCTTAATTTGATATTAATTGCTGAAGCAAATAAAATATATAAATCTAATAGAAAAAAAAAACACAAGAATTAAAAAAGAAAAACAAAAATAACTAAAAAATTATTAAAACAATTGTAAATTGAATTTATCTATTTATTTATGTATGAATGTATTATATTAACTATATATTAAAAAAAAAATGAAATAACAAATTATAATAATAATAATATTATTAAATGGTAGACTTTTTAATTTTCACACAAATTAAAAAGTTTCTAAAAACAATAAACTAAAATGACTTCAATTCAAAATTGTATAACAAAAACAAAACCAGGCATTAATATCTGATATTAAATTAAGGGAAGAAATTGAAATTAAAGGGAGGAATTTTTAAATAATTTTATATTTTTAAATTTACTCAGATTTCTCTGTTGATTTTAAAATTAACTTTCATTTAATTTCTAAATTTCTTTACACAGTTTCTACTTAATTCAGTTTTAAGTGATCAATGAATATTAGACGATCTTACCAGTGTATTTCAGTTTAATTTTCTTTTCTTCAAATTGCTTCTTAAGACTAACGTATGCAAAAAAAAAAAAAAAAATATGGAAAATTTTAAGGTAATATAAAGTAGAAACTATGATATTTAAAAACATTTTTATACCCCACACCACCAAAGGTGGTTGAGGTATTATGTGTTTGTGCTGATGTTTGTAACGCACAGAAAAAATCATCCAACACCCACCTTAAAGTATACCAATCGACTCATTATCACTTTCTGAGTCGATGTCCATCCGTCCGTCTGGCTGGCTGGCTGTCCATGTAGACCTTTTGCACAAAGTACAGGTCGCAATTTTGAAGATAATTCAATAAACGTAGGACTTTCATGACACAGGGACGAAGCATATTGAAATTGGTTATAATCGGTGCATTATTTCACCTAGCCCCCATACAAATGTCTTCCCGGAATAGAGGTTTAACGATCATAAAAGCCTTATATATATTTATATATATGTATATATATATATATATATATATATATATATATATGTATATATATATATGTATATATATATATATATATATATATATATATTATATAGTATCAATCTTTATGCCAAATTTCATGAAGATCGGTCCATAATTAACCATAGCTCCCATATAAAACCCTCTTCCGAAAATCACTTTAAAGTGCATAAATCACATACACATGTTAGTATCAAGTTTATATTCGACACAAATAAGTTTTGTATAAGTAGAAATCACAGTGACAAATTTTATGAGGATCGCTCCATAATTTACCATAGCTCCCATATAAGCCCACTTTCGGGAATCATCCTAAAGAGCATAAATTCATCTACATGTTATTATTAACGTAATATTCGAATATTTTATTTTACAGTTAGTAAAAGTATCGGTCCACAATTGACCACTTGTCTAATATAAGACCCATCCATGAATTTGGATGGACGTGCACAATGGTGTGGGGTATCATATGGTCGGGCTTGACTGACTATATTTTTCTTTCTCATTTTTTTGTTTTTTTTTTTTTTTTTTGGAAATACAAAGGCATTTCCAAGTTTTTTATAAAAAAATTGTTAAATGTTCCTCAGTGATCAAGAAGTATTAAAAAATTAACTCAAAGAAATAGATCAGCATGAACTAAGTTGTAAATTTTGTGAAGAAATTCTATCTAAGATGAATTTTGAAATTTTATAATGAGTCAAATTTGAAAGTAGAGGGCAAAGAATGGGTATAAAAATTTCAATTAGGAGTTTTCTAAATAAAATGCAACCAATATATCCAAATATTTAAGAAAAAAAAAAAATACTTTTGGATTGTTTTTATTGTAATTGGCGGTTAGAAAAAATTTTGTTTTTAGAAACATTTGTTTTCAATGGTGGATTTGCATAAAATGTCAAAGTTCATAATGAATAATTTATTTAAGATTTTGAAGAACTAATCAAATATAACATCAAAATTTTAAAAGAGTTCATCTTCTATATTTAATGCTGACACACTATGTTAAAGTAATAAACGACATTTTGAAGTGCAAAAAATCAAAGGTTGTGGGTAAAAAGCAGGCCACCCACGGCTACTCAACGTAGATCCACATAAAACTTTCACAAAATTTTTTTAGCGAAAGGTTCTTAGAAACGAACGCAGTGCAAAAGTTTAGATTTCTCATTCAAACATCTAAAATATTTATTAAAACTCATCGAAAAAATGGAACTTATAGATCAAGTGCGAAAAAAAATTTTAAAAGCGAAAAGATGTTGAGTCAATATTATTTTGTTGATTTAATCTAGTCTTGTATATAATTGAACAATAACTATTAAAATCAAAATCCATCTTTAAAGGACTTTAAATTCGTCTGTAAAGAATGTGAATTCCATTTTAAAGGACTTCAGACGAAAATTTTCGCCTATAACGTCTATTAGGCGAGTGATTTTATCCCTGGATTATCTTCAAAGTATTTTACATGAATCTAACACTTTATAGAAGATTTAAAAATAATTTTAAAGAATTTTATTCGTCTTTCATGATTTAATGACAATTTTATTAATTTTGAAAGCGTTTATATTATTTTATTAACTTTTAAAATGTTCTTAAATCGTTTACAAAGTAAAGATGGAGTGTAACTCATTCCTTAAATTACTCTGTAGCTTTTATCAGAAAAGTTAAAAAAACTGGTTAAAGATCCACGTAGTAAAAAAAAAGTTCCTAATAGGAACGCTGGAGAAATATGAAGGCAAAAGATTGGAAGAAAATTACTAAGACTAATTTTTGTTTTTAATATGAATAATGCCTGGTCACGAATTACCTATCATAGATGTTATGGGAAATGTATCAGATAAATATGGTGTAAAATGATCGAAATTGGTTAATAAACTTTTAGTCTAGCAAGATTTTTGTACATGTGGGGAAAAAAGCACTTCTGTCATAACAAATGACACTTTTAACAGAGAAATGTACGCAAATAAATACTGCCATAAAAGATTCCTTTCTACCATTAGAAAACAAAACGAATTCTAATTTTTCTGGCCTGATCTCTCTTCACATTATGACAACAAAAAAGTAATTGAGTGGTATCAAACAAGTGATGCTGCTATCTATCAAAGGAGGCCAATCCACCAAACCATAGAATACAACTAGAAGTTTATGTGAGAAGCACTTCGAAGTAAATTTTCAAAAAAAAACTCATATTTTTCAAAACACAAAAACAAAATATATGTGACTACACGTATTTTGTTGTTGCATGAATTAGATTTTTGACAATTGAATCAGGTTTTTTTCTCTCACATAAATATCTAGTTATTAATCTATGCACTAAACTGTCTAGAATTCTGTCCATTTTAAATGTATTGGATCATACTAAAAAAAAATACTTACAGGTGACAAAATAATAATAAAAATAATAATAATAATAATAATAATAATAATAATAATAATATGTAGTTTAAAAGAAGTGGACACATTCCAACACAAAGTCTTTATTTAAGAACAAAAAAAATTTACTTCTCTTCAAAATATTTTTCACAATTTTGCTCCTTTTTAAAGTACATAAAGACATTTTAACTTAAATCCAAGGTATTTCAAACGAGTTTTAAAATTTTCAAAGACTACTTTATTTATCTCCAAATTCTTTAAGGCGATTATATTATTCTTCAAATTATTTCTAACGATTTTACTCCTCATCACGCGATTTAACTTGTTTTCAAAGAATTTTAATCTTTTTCAAAGTTTTGAAGAAATCTTTAAAATATTTCAGAAGATTTTATACATATTCAACATATTTCAAATGTCTTCAAAGTGTTGCAGCTGTTTAAAATCGATTTCAAAGTCATTTAGGTTTCAATTTTTTTTTTTTTTTTTGATTACTAATTTTAGATGATTTTTCTATTCTTTAAAGCGTTACGTATGATTTAACTTATTAAAAAAAAATCTGATATTTAAACTGTTTCAAAGTATTTGGGAAAGATTTATCTACCTTTAAAGTTGTATGTTCAATGAGAATAAGAAAAAAAATATGTGGGGAATGACTATTCCACAGAAAAATTGTAAAAAAATTGTACTCATTTCTAGGCTTTCTTATCATTACGGAATGATAAATAGAACCAAAAGCATTGGAAAGATCAAGTGAAGTGAGTACACTAAGTTTACCATCATTTACATACTCTCGAATATATTTGAAGAGTTTTAGGCAAGTTAACTCGCCTTCAAAGTATTTCAGATAATTATAATCATTTTTGAAAAGTATTCTAAATGTATTTCCCTTCTTTAAAGTGTAACAAATAATTTAACTTATTTTCAAAGTATTTTGTATAATTTTAATTGTCTTAAAAAAAATCAAAGAATTCTTTTGTCCTTAAAATATTTTAGAAGATTTTACACAACATCGAAATATTTTACATGATTTAATAATTCGCCTTTAAAGTATTTCTGTCGATTTTCAAAGTATTCTAGATGATCTTTCCCTTTATAAAATTCTTCAGCAATTTTTTGCACAAATTAAAAATATTTCACATAATTTAATTCGTGCTTAAAATATTTCAAGGAAGTTATTACTTATTTCAATTCGAAACAAAATTCTTTCGAATTTCAATGTATAAAACATACAAATTCGAACAATTTTTCCGTCGAATTAAGTTACAAAATAATAATTATATTTTATTATAATAAAAAAAACTTTAAAATGCTTTAAAATAGCTTGAAGATATTTTTAAGTTGTGTAAGATCCCCTGAAATGTTTTAAAGATAGATCAAAATTCCTAGGGCATTATTTTATAACTTAATTCGAAAGAAAAATCATTTGTATATTTTATACATTGAAATTCGAAGGTATTTTCTTTCGAATTGAAATACAGAATAATCCCTCAGGAATTTTGATCTATTCTTAAAATATTTCAGAGGATTTTACACAACTTCAAAATATCTTCAAGCTATAATAACTCGCCTTTAAGGTTTCCTTATTAATTTTTGGTAATATAATTCGTTTTTTTTTTATGATTTATGGAAGATTTCGCAGTATTTTAAACTGTCTTTAAAGTTTTTCAGAGGATATTAAATGTCTTCAAAATTTGCCTGAAAATTTGATTCAAGATTTTTTAAAGTATTCTGGATGATCTTTTTATTTTATGAAATTCTATTTATGTTCAAAGTATTCCAGATTTTACTTCCCTTCCTTGAATTATTTCAAATGATTTAAATTAATTTCAAAACATTTCAGAAAATTTAACTTATTTTTATAGAAATTAAATTTCTTTTTAGAAGCATTTTAAGTTATTTTTTCAATATTTTAAGCATTCTATTAGTGAATTTTTCCTTGACAAAACTTCTTAAAATCATCCTAATCATAAACCTAAAAATAAATTATTTTCTTAATCCCGAATTAGAAATATGGGAGCGTAAATTCTCTTGAAATCTAAAATTTTTCTTAAATTATTTATGAAAACACTTCCATGTCTTAATACTGAGATAAAAAATTCTCACTCTTTAAACTTCCTATATTCCTTAAACAATTCCGTATGTCTGTAGGCAACATTCTCACGCTAAAGCTACTAATAAAAAATTATATGAAATTCCGCCAGAATATTTGTTGTTTTCCTACGCATTTGGTTAATTAAAATCAGCTAAATCGGTTCAGCTTAAAAAAAGTTGTAGAACAGAAGGTAGATCAACCTCTGAAAAACATAGATTTTTATATAATTTAAAAACTATTCAGTAAAAGAGAATAAAATTTACTCAGTATATTAAGTCCATTCTGAATTAATTAATTATGTATCGATTAAAATATTTCTATCAATTCTTCCGTCTGTGGAAAACATTTTGATGACTAAATTACAAACACGAATTATATTTAATTCGTTCAGATTGTTCGTAGTTTTGCTAAGCAGTTTGGTATTAAAAAATTAAAAAATAATAGAAGAAATAAAGGAATGACCTTTGAAAATTTTTGATTTTTTTAAATATACCCAGCTAAAACTTCCATTGCCAAATAATAAGTTAAAATGCAACTTAACTCATTACTTTAACACTGTGATGCCATTAGAGGCAACTAGTTACCATATATGCTTCCAAATAGGATCTTAAATAATTAATTACTGTAATAGAAATGCATATAAATCTAAGCAATAGTTACACAACTAGTTACATGTAATGCAGAGAACAGTTAACTGTTGACACAAAACAACTTCTAGATATTGCAGACGAGATGTCAATATTGGTGTAACGTTGAAAAGTATGTCGTTTGGTAACTATATGTCGTTACCAAGTTTTTGCTGGGTAATTAGCTAGTTATTCAGCGGAGTTAAATAAAATTTACCCAGGATAATTAAACTTTTTATATTTCTAATCAAAATTAACAGTTTTAAACAACATCGGGTTAATGACTCAAATATCTAATCTGAATCAAAGCCAATACCATTAAGCATGATTCTTCTCAATATTCCTGAAAAATATATTTACTTTCTGGATTTGTTGATTTATTAAAAATATATTATTGTTATAGGCTGTCAAACAGTCAACATTTTTTAAATCCTCTTTAATATTTATTTTTCCTTTCTTTTTTTTTGTTATACATATTTCCAAAATTATTTACTTTTTTTTAAGCCAACAAAGTCCCTTATTTATTAAAAACACCCCTCCCTTGGAATTATTTTCTACTTAAAATATACAATATATTATTTTTTTTCCTTGTTTGTTTGCAAAATTTGTTTAACTTTTGGCAAAAATCTCATTACCATCAATCATCAAAAAGCCATAAAAAATATTCAGACAAGTACACTGATTCATTCAAGTAAACATTCACTTTTTTCCAAAAAAAAAAAAAAAAAAAAAATTGTTTTAAAAATTTTTAAACAGACTTTCAATTTGAAATAATTTTTTTCATTTAAATTTCAAGCTCCCCTTATTAACAAACTTCCTAACATTAACTAAGATATTAATGCCCATAAACTAAATTTTATTTTTTTTTTTTATTTTAATTTTATCTACAAACAAATTTAACTAAAATGAAATGTATATTTTAAAATTTATATAAAGAAATAATAATAATAAAGGTAACACAACCCACAAGTATAGAAAATTAAATAAATTAAATAAAATAAAAAAAAAATCAAATTTAAAATCAATGTATCTACTATAATATAAATTTAAATAATATAAAAAAAAAACAAATCTCCAAATAAATCAATTAAATATTTATAAAAATGAAAAACCACTTGTAAATAAAGTTAAAAAAAAAATAAATCTAAATTACAAAGATAAAAAATAAAAAACAAAAACTAAAATAAAAATTTAGTGTTAGCTTAGTTATTAAGTCATTATTATTATGATTATTATGATAATTATAATAAACATTTATCATTAATTATATATAATTATATATATAAAAAAAAACAAAAACAAATCAAAGAAAAAAAACTAAGAAAAGAATAATAAATAAAGAAATTGTTATCTAAAATCATAAATAACAGTTTTTATAACAAAATCTATAAACAAAATAATGAATGTTTTACTGGGTTATGTTCTTAAGGGTTTAAAGAATTCTTTTAGGCATCTCGTCATCAAAAAATTTCAGATGATTTGGCTTGACTGTATTCGTTTTTAAGGATTTAAGACGAGTACATTGTAAAAAAAAAAAATTTAAAATAAATAAAATAAAAAATATAAAAATAATAATAATTATTATTACTTTTTGATTTTTCGTCTTCTAACGGTTCATTAATGCGCTAATGTGTTGACTTTTTCCTGTATTTCCTATATTTAGGAAAATATTTATTAGAACGTAAGCAAAAAGATTTTAGATATTTCCACTTCAGTTAAACAGAAAATTGCAATTGTGTTGGTTAGAATTCTTCCGCTGGGATTTAAAGGATTAAATATATATGCAATCAATTATGGGCCGATCCCTATACAATTTGATTACAATAAATTAGATTAGGTTAAAAAGGGCGGCGTATTCACGCCTTCACACAGAGACTATCCGGCCTATTGTGATCTCTTTAAAAATACCAGAGAAAGTTAATAAAACGAAGAAAGAGAAGATCCCTAGTAGAATAATGCACAAGAGTAGAAAGAAAGTAGAAAGAAAGGAAAAGAAATATAAGAAAATAAAGGTGTGGAACCCTAGACCCATCAATCAACCCCTACTACCTATAAGAAATTTTATCCCCATTACGAAACCTATAAGGTTGTCGAGTTAACTACCCGCAACCTCCTCCAGTTCGTGTAGAATATGGCTTCTAAACTACTTCAGTCTACTACGCTGAAGCTCCACTGTCTCTAGCTTCTCTACATCAACGCACGTCCTGCAAAAATCTGACGCGCCAGTGTCCCACTTACTGGTAACATCCCCTTTAGCGAGGTGACCGGTAATCATATCAACAATGATCCTTAGATTCCCGTGGCTCATGCCCAAAAGATGAATCAAATCTGCTGGTTTAAGACTAGGCCATAACGCTCTATATACCCTGCAGTCCAGTTCTACTCCTCTAAACATGATTTGTTCTTCCTAGAATCTATTCCCTTATGGCCATGAAATATGACCCAATCGGAATCCTAACCGATACCTCCACAAAAGACTTGTCCAGCTCCGAGTCCTTACGAGCTAGCTCATCGGCTATTTCATTGCCGAGAATATCGCAGTGACCAGGAACCCAACAGAGTCTTATTTTGTAGGCAACCATTAGTCTTCTAAATTCCCTCCTACATTCAAGCACCAATCTGGACCAGACACAATAACTTGTAATTGCCATTAGTGCTGCCTGACTATCCACATAGATAGTCACCTCAGTGTCCCTCTCAACATTCTCCTCTAGTAATCCTAGGGCCTTGTAAATACCTAGAATTTCTGACTGAAAAACGCTGCAACTATCTACAATATCGTCTGATATCTGTTCCCATGAAGTAAACACCCGACTCTGTGCGTACTTCCATCTTCGAGCCATCTGTGAAGATAGCGCACCCTCCGTGGAGCTTTTCCGCTCCAGTCCAGAGGTCCCTATTAGAGATTTCAATAACGGGAGTAGCCTCGAAGTCAATTATAGTACCGACATAATCCGTTTAGGCGGCTGAGGATAATGTTCGATTATCAAACTTGTCCTTCAGTCTTCAGTGTGCAGAGCTTAGCACAGCCATTCCTTTCACGAACTCCTCAATTGGAAGAAGGTGGAGAATGATGCCCAGTGCTGCCTGAGGTGTACTTCTCATGACACCCGTAATGCCAATTGAAGCAGATCTCTGAACTTTGGAAAGAAGGTTCCTATACATCCACATATTGTGGTACAAATTAATATAATTAATTCTCTATCATTTTCAATAAAAAAATTATAAAAATTATTTATAGTATGATAAGACATTATTGATTAGACATTATGATAAGATTGGATAACTATATGATAACTTGGGATAGGTTAGGTTAGATGTCTTATTGGTCGTGTTGTATTACCCTAATGGATCATGTGAATCTGTTCTCATATGTCCGAGAATAGCTTCGAATCGAACTAACCTGGCACACGAATAAAAGAGCTGATCCGTCTGACAACAATTGCAGAGAGATCAGATATTCAATGCATATATGGACTACCAAATTCAGCAGTCCTTATATCCGCAAGAGCAGAACAGTGACAAAGAAAATGTTATACTGTCTCTTCCTCCTCCTCGTTAAAGCAACTTCTACAATAGTCATTAAAGGAAGTTCTAGTCTCCTAGTGGGTGTACCAGCAATCCAGTGCCCTGTAATAATGACTACAAGTGCAGTGATCCAGCAATTTAAAGGAGATGTTCTTCCTATATGCGGGAATAAAGACACCACCCTCAATCCCTTAAGAAGATCAGTGTAAACCTCAATCGATCCGTCTTTTATAGTGGGATCAGCTGAGATAGAAAATGGGAATCCTCTTTCCAGAAAGGGTTTGGGAATACAATAATCAATATTGTCAGGGATGTCATCCGAAATTCCCAAAATAGTCGCATGGCCATAGCTCCTACCGTTCCATGCACCTATAGTACTGAGCCTAGTCGCCGACATGATGGCGATTTGTTTGGCCATTAGATCCACTGGCATCCAGTTCATCAGAACAAATAATGCCTTGGATAGTGTTGTACGTAGCGCACCTGTAATTAGTAGCGCTGAGCTACGCAGAACCTTTTCAAAGATTCCGCAAAAGGTGGATTTTGAGATCGCTTTCCACCATATTATTACTTCATACATAAGTATAGGCTTAATCACAATGTCGAAGAACCATTTTGTATTTTTAAGATTTAATCACCAAGATTTCCCTATGGCCTTCCTACACATATAAAGGACAATATTTGCTTTTGAAGCTCTAGCATGGGTGTTCTGGAGCCAGGGCAGTTTGGATTCCATTATTATACCCAGATACTTCGCACTATCTGACACCTTTAATTCAATTCCATTTAGGCAAAGGAGGGCAGTTTGGATTCCAGTATTATACCCAGATACTTCGCACTATCTGACACCTTTAATTCAATTCCATTTAGGCAAAGGAGTGGGGAAGATGGTATTTTCTATCTCCTTGTAAAGAGAACTAATTCTGTCTTTTCTGGATTCACACTAAGGCCGCTACTTGTACTCCATTACATGGAATAATAATATGATAAAATGGAATCATAATATAGTAATGTGGTATAATAACATAAGAAGATAGAATAATAATATAATAACATCAAATCATAATCTGATTGAATGGGATAATGATGTGGTAAGATTGATCAATTATATGTAAAACTAGAATAATAGTATGAAAAACAAACCATAAAATTGGACACAATATAACAAAATTTAATTATAATAATAATTACTTATAATCATTTCTATTTTTCGCTATGATCGTATATTTCAATCATAACAAGTTGCTCTTACTATATTATGGTCACTACAACTATAATTTTTCTCTACGTGTGGCAAGTAAAAAACATTTTCCTAATTAAGAAAATTAAATAAAAATTATTTTATTTAGTGTTTATGTCTTTTCTGTTAAATATTTGACTAGTCTAAACAAGGTTTTACAAATCAATCAATTTCAATTTTCTCTACATCTCCTCATGGTCTCACTTTAAATTTCTTATACGTTGTTGCTGAGACTTTAACTAATATTTTGGGAAAATATTTTAAAAATGGAAGATATGTTTTTTCTTAATATCCATTATACAAGGACGAATAATGATAAAAATATCGTTCTCTTTTTAAAGTTGACGCTTTTACAAAAATAATTAGAAACTTGATTTATTAATCGTCACCTTGAGCATAAGTTTATTTAAATTGGTCAACTAGCTCCGAAGATATATTCATTTGAATTTGAATTATTTAACAAAAAGTCTGAAGAAAAGAGAATTTTGAACCGCAATAAAAATTAAACTACAACGAGTTTTGAAATGTTGACGTAAAGAGTGTGCATATAAGGTTTTTAATTTCCCGGGAATTCCCGAGTATTCGGGAAAAATACAATATTTTTTAAATAGCATAAAACTAAGTAGATAGATATATTTGCTTACATACAATTTGTAAGCAAATATATCTATCTACTTTGGAATAAAATATATGTCTGAAGATGATTTGTTTAATGTAATAAATTTGTAATAGGTATTAAAAATTGCTTTTAATAAATATTTCTGTTAGGTTACAAATAAAATATACATTTATACCTGTTTTAAATTTTTAAATTTAAAATACATTTTACAGAAAAAATTTTTATGAAAATTTTATTTTAAAGGACATTTTAAATTGAAAAGTTGTTTGTGAATATGGCTGTTAATATTTTATTTGTAAATTCACAATTGTATTAAAAATATATTTATACCTACATACATATATTTTTAAAAAACTAAAAATTTGTTAATATTTAAGTATCTGGTCATCATCGACAATAAAAAATATAAAGAAATAATTCTAAATATAATTTTTTTTAGGAAACCTTAATAAATAAGCATGTCTTCGAGAATAATTTTTTTTTGAAATCTTACTTGGACCCCGATTGATTTCTCCAAAACGTAAATATAATATTTTTTTCATTCTTAAATATAGAAAATTAATGTGTACAAATTGTTGCAAGGTGAAAGGTCAAAATAAAAATTCTTACAAAACTGTATTGTGCATTCGTCTAAAATTGGCAAGGTTTTCTAAGTTTTGCATTATAATACACTCGTGCATATTCCTATAAAGGCATTTTTTTTTTCTTTAAGGTATATTCATTTCCCTTAATCAAAACAATGTTGTGTTGTTACAATAACTAGCGGTATAATGGTACTTTTTTATTATTATTTTTTGTATTGCTTACAAGTAGAAAAAAAAAATAATTCCGTTATAATTTAAACATTTATATATCGATTTATAAGAATGGTCGGAATATATGTTATTTTCAGGCGTGGCAAAAAAATAATTTTTGAGTTTTTAACTATTTTTTCATTCTAGAGGGGGTTGGTTGGTTGGTTTACTTGGTAGCCCGTAACCTTACGGGCAATCAATTAGACTCATTAGAATCCGTTTTGATGGGACCACACTACTCGCCAGGTGAATGAGTTGTACTGAGTCTGAAATGAGATAGAAGTGTAGGGAAGAACAATGAGAACATAAATTAATTAGATCCAGTCTGTAGCATTGAGATATTTAATAATGTCACTGAGTCTAGTGTCAGATATCTCACAGAGGTTGTCTAATTGGTACCTTCCCAGAAATTTATGTCTGATTGTGCCAATGAGTTGCATTGAGCGTCTTTCGTTGTAGGTATGCCACGTTTCCTTCGCGACTCTACATTTGTCCAGATTTCGCCATCTATTTTTCGCCTTTTCTAGAAAGTGTTTTTGGATTCTACTTTTGACCGTTTTAGAGGGGGACTGACACAACTTATTTTTATATTTTTATGGAGACCAACCCGCCCTACTATACACATCGTTCGTTCCTTGAAAGAACGCCCAAAAATTTTCCTTAGGTCTTCGGATTTTGAGAATATTTGGCATGCGCATACCCTATAGAGTCATTTTAATAGCTCCAATTTGATTTTTTTTTTCGATTTTAAATGTTTGAACAGTAAAATGTTTAAAAAGTGTGTAACTTTAAACACCAATATCCCTATGAGCTGTAAATGGATTTTAATGATTTAAATTATATATAGAAGATGAATATGTCCTCTTTAAAAGTAGTTATTTAAAAATAATATTATCACTTAAAAACGTATTCATAATGCAAACGCGATTTTAAGATGCATTTTTGAAAAATTTTAAATTTGGTCTACCTATATTAAAAAAATTAGAATGTTTACAAAAAATTCCAATATAAAATGTTCTGGGACAAAATGATCCACTATTTAAAAAAATTAAGAGAAAATATATATATATATTTATATTGAGTTTATTTTAAATTTAATTTTAATCATAGCGTTTCATAATTTCTTATTTATGGTATAATAACCTTTTTAGATATATTTGTTTTCAATATTAATCAAAAATATTTAAAATGAAAAGGATAGACATTTCTTAAAAATGCATCTGAATTATACTGTGGGACTCAAGGAATAATTTTAATTTTTTTACTTTATAAATTTTTATAAAATTTATATAGAAACTTTTGATTTTACATTTAAGCAAGTTTTCAATAAAATTTTTTATGATTGTTGATTTTGAAATTATTTGAGTTGGACATATTTTATTTAATTTTGTGAATAACTCCACAAATTTGGTGACCCCATTTCCTTACTACATTCTCCGACTATTCCTGCTGATCAAACACTCCGAACAATCCTAATATAACAAGACATGTAGCACGCAACATTCTCTAAGATGAATTTGTAATACATTCAGGACTCGCAGTTACGTCAACAGCATTACACCACAAAAGCTTCCACCACTTTCGACAGAGCAACCACAATTATGGTTCATTCAAATTGAATCATTATTTCAATTATCAAGAATTTCTCGAGATAAAATTAAATACTCTCATGTCGTTTGCTTGAAGTTTGGATTCTTCATATTTAAAATTTGTTAGCGACATTTTGTTATCTCCACCAGCAACAAATAAATATGAATCCATAAAAAGCCGATTGATTAATTCTTTTTCAATTTCTGAAGAAGCTAAACTCAAAAAATTATGTAGTGGATTGCTTATTGGAGATCAGCAGCCATCACATTTTTTACAAACTAAGAAAGCATTGACAGCTGGTAACAAAGTTGGCGATAATGTTTTCAAGACAGTTTTTTTAGAACAGCTTCTTGAAAACATATTTTGGGAAAATTTGGCAACTAGTAATTTAAATCTCATGGAATTAGCATTACAAGCTGATAAGATAATGAAAATTGCTCGTCTTTAAATATAAATTAAAAAAAAATATGTAGCAACTTTTGATTTTAATTTTAAATAATTTTTCAATAAATTTCTTTTGTAATTGTTGATTTTGAAATTATTTAAGTCGTAAGTGTTTTATTTAGTTTTGTGAATAACTCCACAATACAATATCATTTACAATATTTATTATAATAAACTTTATACTGGTTTTTAAATCAATAAAATCCGACGTATAGTTAAAGAGTTTTGAACAGTTAAATTTACATATAACTGAATGAATGAAGAAATAAAATTAAAATAATAAGAAATTATGAAAAAATTAAATTTTCTATGGAAAAACTGGTGATAATTTTTCTAAACAAATATTAAAAATAGTAGATCACCTTGTTTCAGAACAATTATTATTTCATTTCATAGTAAAGATATTGCTTTTAAACATATTAAAAGAAAAATAAAATAAAAGGGGTAGAAATTTGTCAAAAATGCATTGTAAGAATGCAATTTTAATTTTTGAATAAACAATTTAACTTTGCATTATTGCCTTTAAAGAGGTTTCAGTTGGACTTCATTTGAGGCTGGAATCATTAGAATCCATCTACAGCGTAAAGAGATATTAACATTTAAAGTTACGTACTTTATCGAATTTTATAAAAATTAAACATTTATAAAAATTTAAATCGTGAATAAATTCGCGATTTTTATGAAATTCGAAAAAATAATAATGAGAAAGATTAAATGGCTGCATAGGTTATATGCGTAACAAATATGAAGAAAATCTGATGACCCTTTTTAATAAAATAGACATTCTTTATAAATCTCCCGCGGAATTAACGATACACAGAAAAAATTATTGCCGTATACTTTTCAATTAACACAGTTGTTTCATTTTGTATTTAAATTTATACAAAATAAAAATAAAAATTTCATTTCTCACTTAAATTTTTAATTCATTCAATGATCTACTTGATTGAATTGATAAATTTTTTAATTAGAAAAAATTTTCAGAGTTTCATTTTTTACAGCTTTTAGTAATTGATATAATTATTTTGGTGAGAGATGCAAATTTAAAAAAGTTTTTAATTGAATAAATTATTTACTAATATATTTGGTGATTTGACTTTTTTCTGTGTAAAGTTTATTCGGTATTATATACTGATCTTTAAATAAATCTAATCTGGAACTATGTTAAGATCTTAGATTAAAACACATCTAGTCTATATATGATCAATTAAAGATAATTTTATATATAAAACTAAATAAGAATTTATAAGGTCTCCCTACCATTTTCTTCAGCTAGAAGATCACTTTCTTTGATCTTTTATTTGATCATAATGAAATTTAAGTTTTGTTAATTCACTGTTCTGAACAATATTTTCTTCAAGTTTAAAATTACAAATTTTAATAAATTTTTTTTAACAAATTTATATTTTTTACTAGTATCCTGGGTCCTAAAACCCAGCTAAAGTGGTTGACTTAATAGAACTTTTCATCGTTGTTTAAAAAGAGTAAATTTGTAAATCAAATCATTTCAGAAGTACACTTACCTCATACAAATTCCACCTTAAAAATCAACTGAAATGAAAAAAAAAAACAAAATTAGTCAAAAGTAAAATTTTACTTTAAAAATATATAAAATAAAAAACACTATAAAAATTACAATTAAAAAAACTTAATTAATCTAAGTCAATCTTTTCGCCACATTTTAACTACAAAGAAACACTAAATTAAAACAAGCATAATAAATGAATAAACTAGACAACTACTAGCGGCTTAAATACAAAAGGATCAATAATAATTTCTTTAAAAAACTCATCGAAAAATAAAACTTACAACATGTGGTTAATGGTAAAACAGATTATCTGGCTATAAATATTTGATCTATTAAATGTTGATTTTTCAACAGCAGCAGCAAAGGCAGGAAAGACTACATTAAAGAAAGTGCGTGCATTAGAGTTTTTGCTGCTAAGAAAAAAAAAATCTAAAAACAACACATGTGTATTTCTCACCTCAATTCTTGGTACAACAAGCGAAAGAAATACCTAAAAACAACCACAATTTAACTGCGAGTCAAAAATATAATAAAAACAAAATAAATAAAAAAAAAAGGTGTAGAAACCCACAATTGACCATCTCATGGATTTTTATTGTCTGAAAATGACATAAACACCAATCGGTCATCATGCATGTTGTTCTCATGCTGTCTTGTGCTGCTCATAGTTCTTTCATTCTTTCAGCCTGTCAGGTTTGCACAGGTTTTAACAGCTACAATAGCAACAACAAAATTCAACAGAAACTATCCATAAAATTTAAACCCAAATACTCGTAAATCACCTTCAACACATCGTTTACTTGTTGTATTATTTGTTGTATGGGTATTGAATGTATGTTTGTTGGTCGATGGTTTGTAGCATCTAGTGTGATGTTGTTCTGGTATTGTGAGGCCATCAACTGACTGTAGCATTAAGTGTTGTTGTAGTCAGTGTGGCAGCAAATGTGCTGACTGTTTGTCTGTTTATTTGACCGCTCAACAGTGTGTAGATTTAAGAAAAATGGAGGATAAAAATCTCCAAATCAATCAGTCAGTACAGCTTACAACACAATCTGGATCTTGTAAGCGAATAATTCAAGGTCTGTTTTGAAAAATCTTCTAAGACTAGTACGCGAAATATTATTATGGACGATGACGAGCCGATATTATGAAACTGAAACATACATTCCCGACTATAACATCAATATTTTCATTGATACGAACCGTACGACTATGGAGACTAATAGTGTTGATCCCTAATTCTTTTGGCATTAAATCTAAATATATTTTCCAAAATTTTCCCTTAAAATCCCCCAACTGAAACTGAAACATACATTCCCGACTATAACATCAACGTTTTAATTGATACGAACCGTACGATTATGGAGACTAATAGTGTTGATCCCTGATTCATTTGGCATTAAATCTATAGAATATATTTTCCCAAACTTTCCCTTAAAACTCTTCCACTGTTCTCGATTGACCGTTTGCTTTCACAAAAACAACACTTCAACAACATGTTAACATGAACATAAACGTACAACAAACATTTGACGATTATGATAAGATGACCGACCGACTATGGAAACAGATCAGAGAAGAGTGTAAATACAATCGTATAAACTATAATGCGTGCATGTATGTATGTTTGTAAAAGTGTTAAATGTTTTCAACTCAAACTAAAATTTCGACATTATGCAACAGTGTTGCCAGTTTAGAATTTTTAATGCTAAATCTAGCTTCTTTATTTTGCTTTTAGCCTCAAAATTTTCGTTTTAGCTTCTAGCTTTTTTTAGCCTTTTTTTAATTCTTAAAATTGTCTTAAAAAGGCTAAAATTTTTCTACTTCAACAAAGAAGAAAATAATTTCTTATTTGCTTTTACTATTTTATTTCTGCAGAATTATACATTTAAGCATTATTTATATCTAACTAAAATTTTCGCCTGCGGTGCTTCAATCTCCAAATCAAATACAATTCTAGCTTGGTATTCGCGAATAGCCATTATCGCGACGGCTCGGTTATCGCAACGGCTTAATTTTTAAAATTGCAGATTCTGTAATCGCGACAGCTTACGAAAAGTGGGTTCTATTTTCGCGACTTTTATCTATTTTTCAAATTTTATTACAATGCACAGTGGGGCAGAATCGAAATTTTATGGAAATAAATCTGTAACTTCTGATCGGCTGATTGAAATTTGGTTAACGAGCTTTTATTTACATTAATAAGATCCACATTTCTTGCAAATTTCATTTAGATATCTTTATTTTTGGACTCGGTAAAGATATCGACTTCAATTTTTTTTATTCAATAGAAAAAAACTAATAAAATCGGTCGGAAATACTAGGATATATATGAAAAAACTGGGCCAAGAACATACAAAATTATGGTGCTTAAAAATTCGAACGCAAATAACTTGAAAACTATAAAAGATAAATAGGACATGTAAGCATGTTTTTTATAGGTCTTATCAGGGCCTACAACAATATATAAAAATATTTGAAATCGGACGAGAAACAAAAATTTGGCAAGCGATTAAAAATGTTTTATGTTTTGAGCCCCCTTAGCTCCGCCCCTGAGGGGTTTGCTCTGGCCCCCTTCCAAACTTAACATTGTAGACTCCTCTGCTATGCCTATACCAAATTTCATGAAAATCCAACTAGCCGATCAGAAGTTACAGATTTATGTCCAAAAAATTTCGATTCTGCCCCACTGTGCAATGTCTATAACCAAAAACGGGAAGCCCCCTTCTTTATCTACAATTTTATCAGTTTATTCGTGTCATTTGTTGTGTAAATACGTTCTTAATATGGAAAAAGTTCAGCATATTTTAAAACCAACGATTTCTCAAAAATTAAAGATTTTTAAAAAAATGTAAAAGTGGAAATTCCATAAATTCAATTTGAGTGAACTACAAGCAAGAAAACGAAGATCTTTCAACTATTGGTATACTTGTAGCTCAAATTGGTACGGAATATCTTTTCACGATTGCTGACCCAAACAATTGGATTCAAGAAGAATTTCATGTGAAAAGTAATGAGGAGCAAATAGAATTATCATATACAGCATCGGAGGATTTATACGATAGTGGCCATGAAGAAAATAAAATTAAAGTGAACGTTTGTATAACATCGATGCATACAATGGACTTTGGAAAATGATAGGCCGAAAACAGCACTATATTAATTACGTGATTCAGCTGTTATAAAAAAAAAAATGCCAAAAAAGCAACTCAAAATCTCCAATTTCTTTAAAATTGTTTATAATGTAAATAAGTCAATAAAAACAATTATAATTTTAAAAATTACATAAAATTTTTCAATAAAATTTTAGGTTCTGTTATCGCGAAAATTTAGTTTTTGCGACAGGTCTGGTTTTTAGTAAGTCGTGAAAATCGAGCTTGCACTGTATAACTTAACTAATTTTATGGATTTACTTAATCAGCTATTATAGGCAATTATTGTTTAATAAACTTCATTAACCATAGAAAATACTTATCAATATAATTTAGAACGAGATCTTATAAAAGCGAAAAAATCCCTCAAAAAATTTGGAAATGATTAATCAAAAAGGAATTGTAATTCAAAAATGACGAAAAATTACGCCAAAACTTTGTGTCATTCTTTATATGAAATATTTATAACCCAAATTTATATGGAAATTATATAGGAGATTTTTTACTAAATCATTTTGCTGCCAATCGTTGCATGTTTTGTTCATAAATTTATTACAATATCTTAAAAAAAATATCAAAAACTAATAATAACAATGTTTTTTTTTATTTCCCCCGAGATGTCTGAATTTAGGCTAATATATTTCATTATACATATCAAATTATGGGTAAATATGTCCATATTCATATCTTGTTCATATGTTTTACATGCTTAAAAAATGGAAGATGATTTGCTAAAAAAATATATATATAAATATCAGCATTTAAGATTAAAAAAAAGTTTATATTAGATTTGAATATGTAAAACAAATGTCTCGCTTTAGATATCAATGTGAATATTGAAACGCGAAAAGTATCATTTTATTAGTACTCCAAATAAGAAATCAGAAGCCATTGAGAGTCCTAGCACGATATTTACAGAAAATATACAGAAATACTTCAACGTTTAAATATATTTTTTTCACGAATTTAAAAGAAAAATTTTTTGTGATACACTTCGCGGTCGCGAAATATCATAAAAACATTTTAAAGGTAATTTTATTAATTTTAACTATAGACCTCGATGATTGTTGTAACATATATACTTTAGAAGATATTCATATTTTTATAAAGAAAATTTATCTTATTTTAGAAGTATTGTAAATTGTCCAACATTAGTTTAATTGATGGTACTGATAGCTGTACAGAATCTAAAAAAAAATTTGATAAATGTGGACCTGACGGTGTTCCAAGCTGTGTTCTTATGAAATGTTTACATTCTCTTATATCTCCAATAACCTACATATTCAACATATCAGCATTTAGTGGTTATTTTCCTGAAGTTTGGAAGAAATCTTATATTATACCTTTGTTTCAATCAGAAAGCAGATTCAACATTTCCAGTTATGGAGGTATTGCTAAATTAAGTGTTATTCCAAACTTTTCAAAAAGATAGTTACTGAAATCCTTCCGGATTAAGTTGTTTGGTTTCCCCTTACAGCATGGACTTAGAAAAGGATGTTAGATTACTACTAACCTTTTGGAGTTCACAACCTTAGTTATAACTGCATTTGATTCCGTTTTACACACAAACACAATATATATACAGATTTCAGTAAAGCTTTCAATAAAGTAAATCACGATCTCCTATTGTTCAAATTGGATAAACTCGGATTTTCCTGTTTTTCCTTAAGTGGATTTCTACATATCTTAAAAGTAGATGACAATGTGTATTATTTAGGAAATGTACATCGAAACCAATTCCTGTTTTATCCGGTGTTCCACAAGGTAGTTATCTCGGTCCCTTATTATTCTTAATATTTATAAATGATTTACCAGCTTGCATTAAGAATTCTAGAATGTTAATGTATGCTGATGATGTAAAGCTGTTCCATAGCTTTAACTATTCCTATCAATGTTCCTTACTCCAATCAGATCTTGGCAATCTTTATGATTGGTCTATGATTAATCTAATGGATCTGTATATGGATCCAGTATTCCACAATATATGAATATCAACTTGGACTTGTCGAGTTAATCTGGATGTGTTGCTTGATTATAAACTATACTTTAATTCCCACATTTCGCAAATCGTTAATAATGCAAAAGGAGTTTTAGGTTTCCTCAAGTGCTGGGGAAGAGAATTTAATGATCCTGACGTTTCCAAACAATTTCTCACATTTCTCGTAAGACCAATCCTGTAATATGCTTCCGCGGTCTGGGATCCTCAATACGAAGTTCATAAAGCGTGATGCATTTCGAGGTTCCCTACTTTTTTAAAGAAAAAACACAGAAAATTCAAATTTAATGGGGAATGTTTATTATCATTTGAAAGAACATTCTTTGGCATTTATTTTTTGAAGATTATGTTTATCAAATGTTGGCCGTTGCTACGTCGCAGATGGTTTATTAGGCAATTTTGTTTGTTTACATACCCATTGAGCCAGAAATGAGCCTCATCGCTGAAAAAAATTGCCTCGAAAACGTCGGATCTTCTTAGAACTTTTCAAGAGCCCATAGAGCGGAGCGATGTCGCTTCGGAAGGTCGAGCGGCTTCAGTTGTTGCACAAGCTGTATTTCGTACGCTTTCAGTTTCATATCTCGACGTAAAAAGCGCCAATTCGGTCCATACGTCAGTCCGAATCGACTCTCCACGGTCTTCGTGTACACTCTCAGCTACGGCCGCTATATTTTCTTCACAGCGTACTGGACGTGATCTATTCGGTCGAATGTTATCCAATAATGAATGCCGGGTCTCAAAATGGGTAACGGTGTTGCGAATAGTATGCTCAGTAGGCCGATTATGTTGACCATAAGTTGATCGAAGTGGACGAAGCATATTCCTCACAGAACGTGAATTTTCGTAATAAAGTTGAACGATTTGTAAGCGTTGTTCAGGTGTAAGTCTTTCCATTATGAAATGCCAAACAATACTAAATAAAAATAACATGATAGCATGCCACGACGCACACGTTATCTGTCAAAAAAAGGCTATTGAAAAAAGTATCTCTACTTTAATCACCCATTATAAAGAAAATTGAATGGGTCCAGAAATAATTTCTCTTATTATGTCTTCGTAATCTTACATAGAATCCTAATAGTAATTTACCAACATATGAAAATCGATTAAAACTTATTGATCTTCCTACTCTTGAAATTAGGAGATAATATATTAATATCTCATTTGTTATTAATTTAGTAAATGGTTCAATTTATTCCGAGTTTCTGCTTCGTAAGATCAAATTCGTAATTCCAAGTTATACTTCTTTAAAAATCGAATATATTCGAACCAACTATTCCAATTTTGATACCATGAGACGTATGCACATATTGATTTCTCAGTAAATCCAATCCGAATTAAGAGGAGTATTTTTAACTTAGTTAAATAATATGATTTTATTATTGAATGATTATGAAAAACATTTTATTATAAATAGCTTTAAGAATAATAGGTATACTAACCTGTAAGAAATTGTAATTTCATTACAATTATTAAATTAAATAAATAAAAATTACGAACTGTTGCGAAAATCAAGCTAAAACTCGGTATTTGCGTAACCAGTGTTAATGTTTATATTCTTGCCAATTTTCATTAAATAAAAATAAATAAGTCTTTAAATAAAAAATATTAGCTTTTTTCTAGCCTTATTTTTTGGAGCATTTAGCCTTTTTTGACCTTTTTTAAAGTTCAATTTAGCCTCTTTTTTCCCACCTCCTGGCAACACTGTTATCCAAAGCCTCAGCAACAACAACAACAACAAACGTATTCAATAGATTTCGTAAACATTCAGCCACCAACTAGTATATTACAATTTGTGTTTAAACACACTATAAAATCATCACATACTGACAAACTAAAAATCATTTTCCAAACTACCATTCTAACACATCTTATAAATCGATATACAACAATAGATTAGATCTTTAATGTTACTTTTTCGTTTCAAATGAGGGCTGCAACTCACATAGACACAGGCACACAACAGATTTCTATCAATCATAATCGACCATTTGTTGTTTGTTGCTTCCTTTGGTCGTTTAGTTTGAAATTACAAACAAACTCTTCTTATCCAGCACATTCTGAAATAAGGAGAAAAAGTATAATTTCGTTTATATTTTGAAAATATAATTTCTATGGTTATTGTTTGTTACATTATGAAAAGCTACTAAATTTAAATTGTTTCTTTATCACTTTTATATTTGATTTGCTAACATGAAAAGAGATTATGATTATGTATTTGAAGTCATATGTTGAAAATTGCAACCACTTTTTAACAAGTTTTGGAAAACGATTAACAACTACTCTTATTGTTTATCTACAGTTATTATTGAAATGAATCAAGGATATAATTCAATGGTTTGATTTCACTTAATCCAAGTCATAAAATTGATCATCTATTTATTCTTAAAAGGCACGATTGTTAACGTAATTCATAACAATTAGGAAATGATAAACCGAAAATTTTAATTAGAAGTTTGATAGCCTTTATACAGCACATTTTCAAAATATGGTCATATACATTATAGATCGGTAGACACTAATACGATTCTGACAAACAAAGTATTCGTTTGTCAAAATCGTAGCAGTAGAATTCAGAATTGATCGTTTCGCCAGGTTATAGTAGCTCACAATGGTTAATTCTCTTTCAATATCACCAAACAGTCAACATAACCCTGTTTGCGGTCAATCCAGGCTTTGAAGTCGTTCTTACACAGAAAAAAGTCACCAATCACTAAATATAATAGTAAATAATTCATTCAATTAAAAACTTTTTTAAATTTGCAACTCTCACCAAAATGATTATATCAATTACTAAAAACTGTATAAAATTAAAAACAGAAAAAATTTTCCAATTAAAAAATTTATCAAATCAATCAAGTAGATGTTTGAATGAATTAAAAATTTAAGTGAGGAATAAAATTTTACTTAAATTTTATTTTTATTTTATATTTACTTGAATATATTAATTAAATTTAGATGTAAAATGAAACAACTGTGTTAATTGAAAAATATACTAGTACGGTAATAATTTTTTTCTGTGTAGAGAGTCACCGGCCCAGTATTGCCAGAAAATTTTGGAAGTGTTATATTAAATTCTTAAAAGTAATACTGTAGAATCTGCTAAATTAAAAAATGATTAAATGATTTTTTGAAAAATGTGCCATCAAGAATTTGCAAAGGGACAAATGAAATTAAAATCAATAGGTCCAATGCGAGAGAATTGAAGTGTAACTTCTAATCGGCTGAATATATTTATATAGAATTTCACATAGTCTCAAAGTAGGTTACCTCTGACATAGACAATATTTAGCTGCATGCAATTTTTTGTTTCTTATACGATTTCACAGATTTTTATATCTTCTTAAAGGTCTCCATAATGCCTAAATATATTAAACTTCAAAGTAGTGTAGTTTTGGTGCTATAAAAGATATTGAAATACGTCAGCTAAACTCCAGTTTAGCCAATTTTTGCAAATAACCAAACTACCATAGCAAGGGTTTGTAGAGCATACAAGGAAATGGAGAAATATGACATTAATTTTTCGCGATCGTGGTGAATTTTTTTTTTTTTTATTTCGTAATATTATTTAGTATCAAAAAATTTATATTTTTTGCCAAATTATAAGAGATTTTACTACTTTTCGGTATCTTCTTTGGTATAAAATAATTAAAAAGTATCTGTGCAATTTTTGTGAAATCGCGATTTAATATAAAATTTATAAATGTGAACACGTTTTACTATTGCACAGAAAAAATTATGGCTAAAATTTTTCTAAATAAATCATTATTTGGATTCAAATTAAATTTAATAAAAAATAATATTTGGTTTTTATATTTTATTTTATTGGTTGTAAATATTTTCAAACTCAATATAAAAGACAATATCCTCTGTATTTTGACAAGCTCAGTAAGAATAGCAAAATTACTAAAATACTAAAAAATAGAATTCATTTATGTAGATGAATCCAATATTTGCAGGCGTCTAGCTGTAAATTATATTCATTTAAGTAAAGATTAATATTCATGTATTTTATTCTAGACAAGACGGAAATCTATAAAATATGGATCTGAAAACGAGCAACAGTTTATCATATAATGAACTTAAGTAGTGTTGTTTTTTTTTTATACTGTACACCAACATAATCATCTCGGAATCCATTTAACTATGTCCGCCCGTATGCATAGCCGTTCGGCTAAAGCACTGGTCGGCACCCAGAGGCAAAGAGTATTCGCTCTTTTCACATACACAATACGAACGTCAATAAAAAATTTTAAAATTCGAAATAAATGGACAAAGCTCACAACAAAGATTAAAAGAAAATAAAAATTTTCAAACTCAGTTCAGTTGGTCTGGTGATCAACCACTGCATTTGTGTGTCCTCCTCTTTTGCCTTTCAATGGACAATAGGTCCATTTAAGAGAATTTAAATCAGCTGCTTTTAGATTATTTCATAAAACTTGTTATGTGTATTTGGTTTTGTATACCTAACACGATTTAATTGTTTTGTCAATAGAAATAGTTCTTCAATGCTTATAATTGTTTATAACCTACAACAAAGGTGCTCGTAGCAATATTGTAATGGTGTTTGCAAAGAATTTTATTTAATTGGAGATGATAGAGTAACTCGCTAGGAATCAAAATGCTAGATCAAAATTAGAAAATGTCTAATTTTTTTTAGGACTGAATGCAGAAGGCGTAGGAATGTCTCTTACTTTCTAAGCTTATAAGAGAACTTTTAATGCATTATAGGTAAAATATGCAATATTTTTAGCAAACAGAGTTAAAAATACACACTTTTGAACATTTTATTAAAAAAAAAATATTAAAAAATAGTTTTGCAGCAATTTTATTTTCTTCTTAGTATGGAAAAAAAAATTCACTTGAAGTTACCAAAAACTCCTTCTTTTAGACTTAAATTTTTCTGCGAAATTACAAATATATTTTTTTCATAACCAGCTTATAATGCTAAAGATACTAGAATTATGATTTTCAATTGCTAATATTTTATCAAAACTTTTGAGAGGCGTTATTACATCGAAAACACAAAAGGAATAGTTTCTTGGGACCTCATATTTATTTATTAATTTCAGTCTATGGATACAATATTATCCTTATAGACATCAATGATAATTTAATATTGATAATTAAATTATTTAAACAAACTGTTTAACAAATTTTTAAATTAAAGATTTGCTATACTTAATTCTAATTCATTAGAATATTTATTAAATAATCTCATAGCTTTTATTAAAGGTTCATTCAAAGTATATGTTGTTCTATGAATATCTATATAAAAGATATAATTATTTTGCCTTAGAGGCCTAGGAGGTATATATAGTTTTATGGTATGAAGCAAATCAGGACAATCAATTAATCCACGAATTATAGCATATAAGAAATATACAGAAGAAATTTTACATCTTGTTTCTAAAGTTTTCATAGAAATCAAGGCACACTTAACAGGGTATATAGGAATCGAAATTTGAGGGTTTACAAATGAAAAGTTTAAAAATGAAAGAGCAAACTTTATAAATTTTACTTGAATTTTTTTAATTCTATTTGTGTAAAATTGAGTACAAGGGCTCCAGATAAATGAAACATATTCTAATTTAGATCTCACAAAGGATGTATATAGAACTTTTTTTGTGTAATGATCAAAATTATTAGAATTACGGAAAAAAAAACTTAACATTTAATAAGCTTTAGCTATAATATAATTTAAGTGATTATTAAATGATAATTTTTTATCAAATAATACCCCTAAATCTACAATTTCATCCACGGATGAAAGTAAATATTGATGTATTCTATATCGAGTTATAACAGTGTTACAACATCTTTGATAAGTCATAGTAAAACATTTGTTTAAATTAAAAGGTAAACCATTACGGACTGACCAAGAACTCACCCTATTTAAATCCTCCTGGAGATTAAAAACGTCATTGGCATTATAAATTGTTTTAAAAATTTTTAAATCATCAGCATACAATAAATAATGAGACTTTCTGAAACATAGGTCAATGTCATTAATAAATATATTAAATAACAGTGGACCCAGAACACTACCTTGGGGAATACCAGAAGTAGGAATAAATGATGTGGAACAAACACCATCAAGAGAAACCACGGATTGTCTATTCGACAAGTAATAACGAAACCAAGATAACATTCGGGAATGAACGCCCAATTTATATAATTTTAATAATAAAAGTTCATGTGGTACTCGGTCAAATGCCTTAGTAAAGTCCGTGTAAATCGCATCAATCTGCAATCGATCTTCAAAACTATCAACACAATACTTGGTAAAAACAGCCAAATTAGTACAGGTTGATCTTCCAGTCATAAATCCATGTTGAGATAAAGAAATATGCCACTTTACATTAAAGAAAGGCTTATGATAAACAATATGTTCAAGAATTTCTGAAATATTGGTTAATTTGGAAATTGGTCTATAATTAATGACATTACTTTTATCACCAGATTTATAAATAGGCAAAATTGTAGTAAAAATTTGGATTTCCGAAATCCATAATGGTGTTTATTTCATTTAAATCAAAATTATCATACTGCAAATTTTCATCATTAAAATTGGATTTAAAATAGAATGCGAACAAGTTCAGTGAATCAATTAGATTATTTGAAGTTAAGTTATTATAGTTCATACATAAAGGGATGTAAGAACAATTTCTTTTAGAATTTATAAAAGTTCAAAATCGTTTTGGATTGTACTTTAAGTCGTTATTAAGATTCATAATATACTGATTGTATAGAAATTTATTGAGAAAATTAAATTTTTTTTCGAATCGAAGAAAGTTTTGTTTATAAACATTATTATTTGTGGAATTATATTTTTTGTAATATTTATTTCTAAGATTTTTTAATTTTTTGAGTCCTTTGGTATACCATGGAAGCTTATGTACCCTAGGATTTGCTAAAGGAATATTATTTTGAAAAATATTAAGAACATTTGATAAAAAAAAACATCATAACATATACTAACAATTTTACTTTCTAATAAATCAATCCAATTGACATTTTTAATTTAATGTATTAATGTCACATTTATAATAATTATAACGTATATACACGCAGAGAAAGAACACTACAACAATATTATGTTCTAATTGTTAATTTTCTTGAATTTTAATAACTCTGTGTTCATGATAACAATGTTTTTGTTTAAATTTTGTTATTTAATGTTTATACTCCATAAAAGTTTTAATATGGTTGACTGTATGTTTTTAAATATTTTTTACCAGAAACAAACTTTTATTAATATGAAAAATATCATTACTTTTATAACCATTAAATATTTGCAGCCTTTTTCCTTGTTCTTAAACCTTATTCGGTTTTTAAACCATGTTATTATTATTATTATTCCTATGACAATAAAATGTTTCAAATAAATATAATACTTATCCTTTTCACAAACTTAGTGGAGAAATTCATAACTTGTTTATTTTTAAATATATTTTGTTTTTAATGTTTGTTTTACAACTTCATTATAATTCTCATTTAGTTTATATATGAATAAATATAAATGGACCAGGTTTGATTATACTCGGTGTAATTCAAGCAATATAAGACATTGAATAACTACCATTAAAGGGTTTAGTTAAAAAATAAATATCTTGCATTTTAACCACATATGGTGGTACAAATTAATATAATTAATTATCACATAATACGTAAATATATATAATAAAAAAATTATATGATAGGATGTTATCATAATATGACAATGCGGTATAATAACGTACCAAGATAGAGTAATAATATAATAACATCAAATCATAATCTGATAGAATGGTATAATGATGTAATGAAAAAACAAACCATAAATTTAGGCACAATATGACAAAATTGAATCATAATAATTATTACTTATAATCATTTCTATTTTTCTTCATGATCATATGTTTCAATCATAATAAGTTGCTCTTAGATTATGGTCACTAGAACTATATTTTTTGTCTGTGTGTAAGTGATTTGTTAAATTATCGGATATAATATTTGAAAATTGGATATTGCACAATTTTCTCACGTAATTAGGGTTAATGGAAATATATAATTATTAAAAGAATCTCAAAATCCTCAATTAAGAAAAGCTGCTTTTCATTCGATCAAAATTTTTTGAACAACGTATTGCGGTCTTTATATTCCACAATGAAAATTATATAAAACAAGCATAACATACATAACTCATGCATTAAGTAAATAATCCGATGTAACTATTAATTTTAATTCAAAGACAAACAAAAATTTATATATGAAAGTTCTATGAATGAAATGAGCAAATAAAATTTTTACCTTGTTATTATTATTTTTTAATTATTTTCTGAAACGGATATTTTTCCAAAGTTATATATTTTGGCTCTCGTTAGATCTATGAATTTGAAAATTTGGCCCTTTCAAATATTTTTCGTGTCCATTCCTAATTTAAATCAGTTTCTTCAGAGTATAACGTATCAACAAACTCAATTTTCTCATTTGGAGATTCCGAAACTCACACGTGATTGCTGGAAATCCAGTTGCCAGTGAGACCTCCATAATTATAGCATTTTTGTGATATGAAATTAGATATTAGAAGGCATTACAGAGACCATCAAGAAAAATTATTTTGCACACCAAGCTGGCTTACCATGTCAGTGCTTAGAAGCTGTTTTGTGTTTAAGAGGTTGTCGTAAAAATTCTGAGAAGATTATTGTTAGGATGTGCAATCACCTCTCAATTATTAGCTTTAATCTTAACTTTTTTTTTTTTTTTTTTTTATTTTTAAGCATTCAGTACAAAATTTCTCTAAACTATCCCAATAAGCATTCAAAAAACTAAAATTCAAGTACTTGAAATTTTACTTGAATTCAGCTTGAATTTCAACTAATTTCTTAAGCGTTTTTCAAGCAAGAACTTGCTTAAAATTAAAAATGAAATTTGTGGAAAAGAAAGAATAAGAAAAAATAATAATAAAATTTATATATTTTTTAATAATCTGTTTATTATTAGTAAAAAATGTTCACTGCAAGGACAGCATATCCTATTTTCAACCCAAAAATATCAAATCCATTCAAGAACAATTTTTTCCATTCAAGAATTTTGATGCTCAAGTGGAATAAATACAATAATCATAAATAAGATGTACTAATAATGTGTTAAATTTTGTCTTAAGGTTTTTATGAAATGTATTTTTTATATTTCTTTATGTTGTACATTTAAATTAATTTTGTAAAATGAAAATTGCAAACAAAATGTTTCTTTTGAGTTTATAACAATTAGCAAAAATTAAGCTTAAATTCTGTTATGTTTACTGCTTGAATTGCACTGTTAGCAAAGGCTTTATTTATATTGTGTGTTAAGCCATCAATTCAATTAATTGTTTCACTTGATTTTCACTGTGATTCAATAGTTGAATGTAAATGTATTAACATTGTTATGTTCGACTTGAATTCAAGTTTCCTTTTCACTGGAAAATACTATTGAATAAAAGTGTAATAAAACTGTAATTCAACACTTGAAATTTGAATTTATTACTGCAATTCAACTTTTGCACTTGAAATTTTATTTGAACTTAACTTCAATTCCAACACTTTTTTAAGTATTTTTCAACTATGAACTTTTTTTAAATTATGTTCACACTTTTTGTTTAATTTTTTTTAAAAGAAAAAATTAAAAAGAAAAATTTTAATGGATTAATTTGTGAAGAAGAAAATAAAATCAAATTTCTAATTCAAAAAAAGTTCTTTGTGTAAACATAAAAGTGAATAAGGTAATAAAAAATGATTGCTTTGTATCATCAAGACGCAGATGTCAATTCTACAACAATCAAATGCGGATAATAATCACAATTTGAATGCTCAAAAATTTGTAAATAATCATAAATGTAATGGAGCGGATTAGTTAAATTTACATAAATAAAATTTAATGTTTTAATAAAATTATTTTATTTGTATCATCAAAATGTTAATTTTTGTGAAATAAAAATTTTGAGTTTATAATATTCAAAAATATTGCAGCTTGAATTCTATTATGTTGATTACTGGATTTGCACTTTTAATAAAGGCTTGATTCATATTATATTTCCAAGCTTGAATTTAACTAATTGTTGTACTGGAATTTTAGTGTAAATCAATACTTGAAATGAATTGTACAAAAATGGTTATGTTCTACTTGAATTCAAGTTTCCTTTTCACTGAAGTAATGCTTTAAAAGTATATTGTTCTGTGAGTTCATTTTTAAGATAATTTTAAATAATAAAATTTAGTTTTAAAAGAAAAAACTAAATTTCTTTAAAAAAAAAACAAATCCTAATAAGCATTCTACCTGGAATTCAAGTATAAGAAAATTTGAATTCCAGTTATAAATACAAATTTCAAGTGTTGAAAATGTTATTCAATAATTTATTAGTAAATGAACTATTGATTAACACTTTCAACACTTGAAATTCGTATCTATATCTATCAAATTTTCTTACACTTGAATTCCAGGTTAAATGTTTATTGGGATTTCTTTTTTTTAAAGAAATTTAGTTTTTTCTTTTAAAAACTAAATTCAATTATTTAAAATTATCTTGAAAATGAACTCACAGAATAATATACCCCTAAAGCATTAAATTTAAAATTTTAAACTAAAAAATACCTCAAATAATAATAAAAAAAAAAATATTTTAAAATTTCAATTAAATACATTTCCGCTTACAATTCAGACACAAAAAAATCATAGGTAAGTTATTCTCTTTCAAGATAAAATTTTCCACTAGTCTATTACATGGCCGAATTGTGTGCTCCATGATGATGAACTAATGAAAATATCAAATCATCAAATAAAATACTCAAACTACATTCGCGCGGCCAAATAGCATACATGCAAACAAGAGCAAAAGAAACATACTCAAACTGCAAAACAAACAAGTAAGAAAGATACAGTTGGTCAAGCCCGACCATATGATACCCTACACCATTGCGTATGTCCATCAAAATTCTTAGAGGGGTCTTATATTAGACATGTGAACAATTGTGAACTGATACTTTTACTAAGTATAAAATAAAATATACGAATACAGAATATTACGTTAATACTAACATTTTTATGAATTTATGCACTTTAGACTGATTCCCGAAAGTGGGCTTATATATGAGCTATGATCAATTATCTTCATAAAACTTGCCACAAATATTGACACTTATAGAAAACTTGCTTACACCAAATTTCATTAAAATCTTGCTATACTTAAGGCATTTATGATCGTTATATCCCTATTCCGGGAGGATATTTGTATGGGGGCTCGGTGAAATAATGGACAAAGGTTTACATGGTCAGCCAGCTAGCCGTCCAGCCAGCCAGACGGACGGACCGACATCGTTAAATCGACTCAAAAAGTGATTCTGAGCCGATTGGTATACTTTAAGGTGGGTGCTGGATGATTTTTTCTGTGTGTTACAAACATCAGCACAAACGCATAATACCCCAACCACTTATGGTGGTGTGGGGTATAAAAATATGTAGTAATCTTTCAGTCAACCACCTACGCATCGCCAACTAAATAAATGTTTTAGATTGTCAGTCATGTAAATTAAATGAAACTGAAATGAATGATTGAACGAATACTCGTTCCAAGAGATTCAACAGATTTTGCGAAATGTGACAGCGATTAATGCCAAAGTATTTGTGGAGTAAATGGAGAAATAAAAAAAATAAATAACAGGAAAATAAAACATAAAAAAAAAAATCTTAAATTATTTAGTTTTAGTAATAAATTGTTAAAATTGCTACTCTTAAAATGTCTTTAAAGAAAATATTAGAATTCCCAGCATTTACCAGAAGAAACATTCTTTTATTGCAAAAATTTAGAAATTAAGAAAATTTGTTTCAGTGATTGTGAAAAAAAAGAAGTGTTTACTGTCTTTTGCTACTATGTATGAGAAGCAGAAGAGAATCAAGCTTCTTTGCCACTTTTTAATGGTTGAGAAATTTTCTTGTTGTTGATGTTGGTCTGATGATGAATTTGATGTTCTTGCGCTTCATTACACAATAATTTTCTTATTTTCTTTGGAAGAAGACATGTTTCTTTACTTCATTTTGGCCTTTTTTTTTTCTTATTAATTTTTATGTTGTTGTGATTTTCAATCTGAAATTTAACCATACGAGCCATACATTTTTTACTTCTCATACGTTTATTCGTATTCGTAAATATATGCAGATAGATACGAGTAGATACTTTTCTGATTCATATGGAGATTGTTGTACTAACGAATATACATTTTAAATGAAAATCTGCTTGGGGACAGAGCTGGAATGTTGCTGTGATTACCTTTTACCATTTTAAATTGAAAATTTTGTATTTTTTTACTGTAAACTATCAGCAACAATTAAGTTGATGATGTGTTGGTATTTTATTAAATCTGTTATGGAAAATATTAGATTGTGAGAAAGGATGTTGTAGCTTCCGGTTCATTTGTTTTGTGTTAATTTGTCAAGTGAACATAAATAAATTTAAAAAGAGTTTAGGAATATGAAGTGATAGGTTAGGAGTTATGGGCAACTTCTGCTTTAGTGGGTTATTGACGTGATATTAGTGTGTTTAAAAAACCGACATTTTCAAAAAGAAAACTCGGATTCGAAAACGGTTTTACTTAAAAAAAATCGCTTAACTGGTTTTTATTAAAAATACAAATATATTAAAAATGATTAATATTTTTATCAAAAGAGAGTACACTTATAATCAGTACTGCCTGGAGATAAGAAAACATGAGCCTAAATTGAACTTTAAAAAAGGTAAAAAAGCCTAAATACGCAAAAAATAAAAAAAAAATAAATAAATAAAAAAAAAATAAGGCCAGAAAAAATTTATTTTTTTTTTTTTAATTCAGAAACTTATTTTTTTCGTTCTCATTAGTTTTTGATATTTTCTTAAAGAAATTGTAATAAATTTATAAAAAACATCCAGCAAAATGACTCAATGAATAATCGTTTAAAAAATTCCCATAAAAATTTGGGTTACACTTCTTATGAAAAATTGCCCAATATTTTGAAGTGATTTTGCATAATTTTTTAATTGTAATTCCTTTTTGATTAAACATTTCTATATTTTTGAGTGATTTTTCCCATTGATAAGATTTTTTAAAAAATGGTTGATGAACGCCACAAAATTAGTTAAGGCACTTTTAATTTGGAGAATGAAGCGCCGCGGTCGAAATTTTTTATTGGATATAAATAATATCGATTTTTTTATGCTAATAAATAGACAGAAATGCTTAAACGGTTGATTCTGTGAAAATAAAATTAATAATGGCAAATAATAAATTATTTACTTCATTGCTGAAATACTAATATTTTAGCCTTTTTAAGGCAATTATTGAATAAAAAAAAAGGCTGGAAAAAAGCTTGAACTAAAGCAAAAATTTTGAAGCTGAAAGCAAAATAGGCAGGCTAACCTGGAACACTGATTATAACATATGTCATTTGTAATGACAAGTAATATAAAAATAAAAAGACATAACGCCCTTCTGTAGCTAAAGGATAATGTTCAAATTTTGTATTTTTTGAACTGAAATCTGATAATGCATCTTCCGATCCAACTCTACCTACGTACCTATTTATTGAAATTGACCTTTGTCTTGTGACAAACGAAAATACAAAAATTGGCTTCTTACATAGATTTTGTTAATAAAAAATATCTTAAATCTTTTAAAAAACATACAAATCTCAGTTCTCAGTACGTCTGGTGTTACTCAAATCTCAAATTAGAAATTAAAAAAAAAACTAGACCTAAAGCTTAATTAGTTTATAATGAAAATGAAAAATACCTTCAAATAATTCAGTACAATAGACTAAAAAAAATTTCAGTTTCATACAAATTTAATTTTTAAACTATTTGATAATTTTAATGCATAAATAAGGTTCAATTAACAAATATAAAAAATAGGAAAAATAGGTTAATTTAATGAAAAAATAAAAGAAAAACATTTCATAAAAAAACCGGTTAACCTTGAGAAAAAAAACCGGCCTGTTGAATTATTCGAAACCGGTCGGTTTTTTTAAAAAGTAAAAACCGGATAACTGGTTTCCGGTTTCGGTTTTTGACTACACTACATGACATAACACCCTATCATAGAAGTTGGATAGTTGGTATCACAAATCATTCTTATTTCGACCTTAAATCAATTTTAGGAACATATAAGGTGTGCGTTTAAATAAAATATAACATACATATTTCTAAACAAAATGTGAACGGAATAAGCTAAATTAATTTATTGTAGCACTTTTTTCTGCACATTCTTGTGATGTATAATTTTTTATGTAAATTAGTTGGTAACTAGATTTTATTTTAAACTTTTTTGGTATGAATTATGAAAAAAAGTTTTAAAGAAATTTTATCAAATTTTCGACGGTATCTTTCTATAAAAATTTTAAATTTATAATCGAAACTGATAATTTCTAGGGCCTTCATAAACTCACAATCAACACAATTCTAGTCTGTCAAGGAACTAATACTTTGCAAAACAAAAATAACAGTATCCATAGTGTAGCATTTCTGGGTGCTTCTACTGTAGCAACAAAATTCTAAATTAGTCCAGAAAATGGAAAAATCCTTCTGATAACCTTCATATACATATAGAAAGCCTGTAAAGGTATATATTTTTCTACTATATATTTAATTTGACTTTCCTCCGTTATTACAATTAGAGTATTAAACGGTTCATCACTATGTCAAATACTTAAGTATTTGTCCAATGACGATAACGCGATAGTAACAATAATACTTTCGTAAACTCTGACCAAGGCTGGCAACTGATTCAAGAAGGTAAAAAGGTAACGATAATGGTATTTTCGGTTATTTCGGTAACGTTTTAGTTATTTAAAAAAAATGTGTTATTGTGTTTTCCAATGTGAATATAAGGACTCTATTCCATTTTGGTTATTATTTTTTTAAATCAAAATTTTTAATTTTTATTAGTTTTAAAAATGCTATTTAATCTGTTAATCTTGCCAACAATAAAAAAAAACAAAAAAAAAATATATTTAAAAACTACAGGTTCCTATAACTTCTCATTCCAATTTTAACTGACAGTGAAGAAAACAATTTAAATCCATAGAAAATATAAAGAGTTTCTAATATTTAACCAAAAAGTGAAATGGATGGGGAGATTTTTTTGAGAAAGTTCTAAAGATGTAACAAACAATCTAAATACTTATAATTACGAAATGAAAAAATGTATATTCGATGAACACCGACTATATAATGTCCTACACTATTGTGTTTGTGTTTTAAAGCAATACATACTCAAGAGACAGCATTATATGGGTGCTATGGTTAATCTTATTTGATCAAAATTTCATTATCATACTAACATTTATGTGGGATTTAGGTACTTTTAACTGATTTTTGGGAGAGGACCTTATACAGAAGCTATAATTAATTTTAAAGCGATATGTACAAAAAAACTTTTTATATAATGCTTTAGGATTAAAAATATTTTATTTGTGCAGAATGCTATAGAAATACGCTTATATGTATTTATGATATTTGAGCTTCGAAATAATACTCCAGAGAACATTTTTTTTTTTTTTTTGGGACTATGTGAAATAATGAATAAATACAAATAATAATAATAATAATAATAATAATAATAATAATAATAATAACATTAACAAAAATTAAAGAATGCACCACTTTATTCTATCAGCCCTGTAGTATTTTCAATTGAACCACAATTTTGAACACAATTTTTAAATGAACCTATTAAAATTTAATATATGTGAGTGCTTTAGTAAATGAACGATTAATATTAAATCTTTTCGCCAAACCTTACAATTAAGTATTTTTTACTTTAGATTTTAAAGCTTCTAAAAAATAGATAGTACCAATGAGATTGGCTATAAAAACTAGCTCTTGTTTGCATACTTTCTCTGTACAGACATAATTGTAAAAGTCAACTTTATTTTCTATTACTGCTTGAACCCAGTTTTGTGGGGCTTTGAAAACAATGAAATGTAGACTTTCCAAAAGATTATTGCTAAAAATCGATCACTCAGTATGAGTTTTGAAAGGCTCCTTCATAGAGAAAATGTTTTCTTTAGCAATTTGAATCCATAAAAATTCCAAGAAAAAAAACACAGAAAATTCAAATTTAATGCGGAATGTTTATTATCATTTGAAAGAACATTCTTTGGCATTTATTTTTTGAAGATTATGTCTATCAAATTTTGGCCGCTGCTACGTCGCAGATGGTCCATCCGTTGAGTCCAATTTTCGATGACTCGTTCGAGCATTTCGAATGGAAACTGGCGAATGACACGCGTGATGTTTTCCTCCAAATACTTTAAATATCCACACAGGAAAAAGTCTAACGGTGTGATATCACACGATCTTGGTGGCCAATCGACCGACGTGAAATTATGTACTCTCAATAAATCCATTGATTGATGCCATGTGTGGGAAGTGGCGCCGTCTTGCTAAAACCAAATGTCGCTGTGATCACGAGCTTCAATTTCAGGCACGATAACGGTCGCCATTGATGGTTACGTTTGCACCGGCGTCATTTTTAGAGAAATATGGACCGATGATTCCACCGGCCCACAAACCACAAAAAACCGTTGTTTTTTCTGGATGAAGTGGTTAGGTTAGGTTAGGTTGGAAAGGGCGGCGCATTCACGCCTACACCCAGAGGCCAAACGGCCCATTGTGATCCCTTTATGAAAAGAAGAAAAAGAAAAAGAGAAAAGTGGAACCTATACCCAATCAATCAGTTATGATTGTTCCTAAGCCATTTTATCCCCATAACAAACCCTATGAGGTTGACAAGTCCTTTGCCATTAACCTCACCTAGTTCATGTAGTGTATGGCTTCCAAACCACTTCAACCTATTACGCTGAAGCCCTACGCAGTGACAGAGTATGTGCTCCACTGTCTCTAGCTCCTCAACATCATCGCACGTTCTACAGAAGTCTGATGTGCCAATGTCCCACTTACTCATCATATTCCCTATTGAGAAATGACCCGTAACCATACCTACTATGACTCTAAGACTACCACGACTCATACCTAGAAGATGCTTGGAATCTGCCAGTTTTAAGTTAGGCCATAATGCCCTAGAAACATTGCAGTCCGATCTGTCATTCCAGGCTCGATTCGTGTTGTCCAGAGTCCACTCCCCTATGGCCCTAAAAAAGGACCCAATTGGAATCTTAACAGATGACTCTATGAAAGACCTATCTAGCTCCGAGCCACTGCGAGCTAGCTCATCGGCTATTTCGTTGCCAAGAATGTCACAATGACCAGGAACCCAACATAGTCTTATCATATAGGAACCCATTAACCTTCTCAATTCCCTTCTGCACTCAAGTACCAATCTGGACCTAACAAAATGACTAGTCAGAGCCAATAACGCCGCCTGACTATCAACATAGATAGTAATCTCAGACCCCCGTTCAACATTCCCTTCAATCAAGCCGAGAGACTTATAAATGCCAAGAATCTCTGCTTGAAAGACACTACAACTGTCAGACAATTTGTAGGATCGTCTGATATCAGTTCCCATAAAGTATACACCCGCACCAGTGCCAACTTCCATTTTCGAACCGTCCGTGAAGACCGCGCACCCCTCATAGAGCTTTTCTACTCCATCCCAAAGATTCCTACTAGGTAACACCAAAGCGGGAGTAGCCCCGAAGTCAATCGTGGTCCCGACATAATCCGTAGGCTCAGCCAAGGATAGTGTCCGACCGTTGAATTTGACTTCATCTAGTATGCTGACATGCCCCGCTCTAGAGGAACCTAATAAACCCAGTTCCTTCAATCTAAATAGGCCACGGACAGCCATACCCCTCACGAATTCCTCAATTGGAAGAAGGTGGAGGATTATGTCCAGCGCCGCCTGAGGTGTACTTCTCCTAGCACCTGAGATGCCAATTGACGCACACCTCTGAACTTTAGAGAGAAGTTTCCTGTACGTTTCCCTACTCAATACCTTCCACCAGACTGTACAGCCATAAGTAAGAATAGGTCTAACAACCGAAGTGTAAATCCAGTATACAACTTGCGGCTTAAGACCCCAATTCTTGCCTATAGAGTTCCTGCAGGTGTAATAGGCATTGAGTCCCCTCTTGACCCTCTCCTGAGTGTTTCTCCTCCAAGACAATTTACTGTCCAAGTACACACCCAGGTATTTGGCCTCACTTGACAATACAAGCTCAATCCCGTTCAATACTGGCAAGCTAAAATGCTCAACCTTGTATTTCCTAGTAAACAAAACTAGCTCCGTTTTCTCGGGGTTTACCCCTAATCCCTTACTGTTGGCCCAAAGGGACAGATCACGTAAACCTGTCTGCATGACCTCACTGATCGTAGATAAAAACTTACCAGAGACCAGTAAAACAACGTCATCGGCGTAGGCCACAATCTTCCGTCCCTTAGCATCAAACTGTCTTAAAATGACGTTCACGGCCAAGAGCCACAGTAATGGAGAAAGGACCCCCCTTGCGGTGTGCCCCTAGTCACGAGTTTCCTCATATAAGTGCCTCCCATGTTTGAGTTGATAACTCTGCTACTAAGCATCAGAATTATCCACTCAACAAGGAGCTTACTTATATTCAGCGAAACAAGTGATTCCTCGATAGCCTCTATCGTGATATTATTAAAGGCCCCCTCTATATCGAGAAAAGCCGCCATGTTATATTCCCTCTGCAGCAGACCTCGCTCAATGTAACTCACAACGTCATGCAGAGCACTCTCAACGGACTTACCCTTGAGATAAGCATGTTGAGACTCGCTAATGACCTGAGTTCCCATACTAGTCCTAAGATAAAGATCGATCAGTCTTTCTATTGTCTTCAATAGAAAAGACGATAGGCTGATCGGTCTGTAATCCCTGGGCTTCGAGTGAGTCGTCTTACCCGCTTTGGGTATGAAAATGACCCTTACCTCTCTCCACCCCCTGGGAATGTATTTCATTCTAAGACATTCCCTAAAAACCTCCGTCAATAGAGAGATGGCTCTTTCATCGACATTCTGTAGCATGGCCGGAAATATTCCATCCGGGCCAGGAGATTTGTATGGCTCGAATGAATTTACCGCCCATAATACTTTGTCTCTAGTGATCATCTCCCTTATCACATCGGTATCCCCAGCATCTGATTCGGGTTGTAGGTTATCACTGACGCTACCTGTCCCTCCAACAGATTCTATATCCCTACAGCCTGGAAAATGAGTCTCCATAAGTAAACTGAGGGACTCTGAGCTAGACTCTGTCCACGAGTTATCCTCACGTTGTATGTATCCAGGTGCCACTGGGTCCTTGGATAATACTCGCCTAAACCTAGACAACTCGTTAACAGAGTCCACCGATTCACAGAAATTTACCCATGAAGTCCGTTTCGCTCGTCTAATGTCCTTCTTATACTTAGAGAAACTATCCCTATAGCTATTCCAATCCTCATCACTCCTCGTTAGTTTGGCTCTATTAAACAGCTTCCTGACTGTAGACCGCTGGCCCCTAAGTTCCCTAGTCCACCATTTCGGCTGTTTCCTTTTCCCAGGATAAATCACTGGACAATTGAGCGCAAAACTATTCCTAATAACATTCGTGAAATTATTCACCGCCAACTCGATACCCTCAACTGAATCTCTCCAGTCCTCAGTATCCCTAAGGTCCCTACAGACTGACCTCCTGAAGGACTTCCAATCTGTCCTTCTCGAGTTCCTATAGGGCTGTTCCCTCGCCTTCTCAAAGTCGAGACCAAAAGATATCATGCTATGGTCAGAAAAAGAGTAATCCAGAACTACTCTCCAATCCCTAACATAATTTCCCCCACGGTTAGCCAGCGTTACGTCTATAACTGTTTCCCTATCTTTCGCTCTGAACGTAGGAGTAGTACCCCTATTACAGATATGCAGATCATAACAAGTTATAAAATCGTATACCAACTCACCTCTTTTGTTGATGTCCCTGCTTCCCCATTGATAGTGGTGAGCATTCGCATCACATCCCAAGACCATGTACGCGCCTTTCCTCCTAGCGTGCTCCGCCAACTGCTGCAGAGCGATACCTGGTGGATCGGCTGCCTCATACGGCATGTACACAGCCGCCATTATAAGCCCGCTACATCCTGCGGCTTCCTGTTGGATGACTGTGTGAAGTGGTAGTTCTTGAATCTCTTCAGGTTGCTCTTCGTCGCAAATGCAGCAATTTTGTTTGCTTACATACCCATTAAGCCAGAAATGGGACTCATCGCTGAACAAAATTTGCCTCGAAAACGTCGAATCTTCTTGGAACTTTTCAAGAGCCCGTAGAGCGAAGCGATGTCGCTTGAGAAGGTCGAGCGGCTTCAGTTGTTGCACAAGCTATATTTTGTACGCTTTCAATTTAAGATCTCGACTTAAAATGCGCCAAGTCGTTCCATACGTCAGTACGAGTTGCTGCGAACGGCGCCGAATCACGGTCTTCGTGTACACTCTCAGCTACGGCCGTTATATTTTCTTCCCAGCGTGCTGGACGTGGTCTATTCGGTCGAATATTATCCAATAATGAATGCTGGGTCTCAAAATGGGTGATGGTATTGCGAATAGTACGATCAGTAGGCCGATTATATTGACCATAAGTTGAGCGAAGTGCACGAAACACATTCCTCACAGAACGTGAATTTTCGTAATAAAGTTGAACGATTTGTAAACGTTGTTTAGGCGTAAGTCTTTCCATTATGAAATGCCAAACAATACTAAACAAAAATAACATGACAGTATGACACGACTCACACGTGATCTGCCAAAAAAAGGCTATTGAAAAAATTATCTCTACTTGAATCACCCATTATGATTTATACATTGGATCGATATACAGAATAATCATACAGATATAAAAAGTTGTTTTCTAATAGAGGGGGAAGTTAAATCAGGTATCATTAAAATTATAATTTTATTTATTGAGAACCATTATTCCCGATGAGTTTATTATTGAAAATTATATCTATATGTAGTCGAATGCAAAACACTGAAAAATTATTATTTTTCATTACTGAGGAACTTTGATTATTCTAGATATCAGAGTTCTTCTTAGTTAGCATTATTATTTACAACTTTCTTAGCTTTTTTTGGTAAAAGCACATGTTTATCTTTTAGTTGACCCATATGGGATTTTGAAAAAGGTACACAACGAGTATTAAACATGTTTGACATAGCTGTTAGGAGCTTCTCCACTTTTTAGGTTTGGAATTCATTACTGCGACTTTTTAGTTTTCTAAATCAAGTTTCGTCTCATGTGCTAATTCCCTGTTAAGCTTTTTTATTGCCGTGAAATCTAATTCATTGGTCACTTAATTGAGATTTACTAATAAATTCAAGATAAAAATTTAAATATGTTTTTGTACATTTTTCTTTGACTGCCCTCTGCAAACGGACAAACCAACGAATTTCAAAAATTTTGTCTGTTCTGTCATATTTTTCAAAGATATTGCGATCAAGAAAAGTTTTAAAATTAACGACAGTAGGAGTTATTACAAAAATTATGTTATATTGTTATATTTTATTTGAACGCACACCCTACGAGTAGGAGATTCAGGCAAACTATTTGAATAAATCATTAAAACTTCTGCTGATTGGACAATAACTATTTCTACTAGTTCCTAAGAGATATTGACTGGTTCTAATTTAAAAAATTTCTATGGTTGGGATCTACTAGTTCAAAAATGAAACTTTTTTCCACTTTGTAACAGGTCACAGAACTAACGCAGGAGGATTCATATGACGAAATTTGCACTCAACTAACCCTTGCTGAGCAAGATGATGGTACTTTTACAACAGTAAATTTTTTTTATGATTTTTCTAATTTTTACAATTCTTGGGGACAGTACTATTGCAACAATTGTCACATATTTTCCACAGTGATATTATGCAAATGATTGATCATACCATCTCAAAATATCGCCTGTTGATTTGAAAATCTATATCGTCAACGATCTTTGCTTTGAAAGTTTTTAAGGCACATCCACAATTACCTCGAAATTCCCAGCGTAACTGACCAAGGTCCCAATATGATGATTTCAGGTGCAGAGATTTACATAATGGTCGACTTTTCCAACTCTTTTTCCTAAAGTCTGGTATTAAACTAGACCCCTATACTATTCTATTCATTCCATTCATCGCACAGTGGCTCAGAATCGTTTTTCATCGGCCAAAACTCTGTAACTTTTGAATCAGTAGGGATATTTTAGATTTTTTTTTTTTTTTTTTTGATGGAATTTTTCTAAAGTTTTAACTTCATTAAAATCGGTTCAGCAGTTATTAATTTAACGCTAACATTGATTTTTTTTTATAGTATTTAGCATGAAAATGTGGATTTTTTTTTTGAGTCAGCTTTACTTATAAAAAAGTAATACCCAGGATAATTTTGTGAACAGGATTCCAGTTTATCAATTCTAGAACAGGTTCCACTAGAATCGGTTGTTTTGGATAAAAAATGACGGGTTTTTTTATGTTTATTTTATTTTTAATATTTATTTTATTTTTCACTTAAATAACAATAAAGAAAACTTATAATTATTATAGCCTGCAAATATTCCGTATTTTGTTCTATATTACTTTTCTGCTCTAGCAGCCTTTTTGTTTCCTCATCTAAGTCTCGATGTTCTACTTTACATTGACTTCGAATGCTAGAGATGAGCGGATCTGATGTTGCCGTTAATATATTAAAAAGATCTTCATATTTAGAATTTCGTGATATTTTTCTGGTATTGAGCTCTCTACAAAATCTGTAATCCTTGTTTCTTTTTTCCTGGGCTTCCTCTGATAAATCTCCACTAAATGATACCTAATGACATTTTCTCCATGATAAAGGATTTTGTGAACTGTTGCAGACATATTTCTCCATGGATATTTGGTTGTATACATTCGTGCAGTTTCCCTCCCATAATCACAAAATCATGGGTTTTATTCATTGCACATAAGTGCAACGATAATTGTTTTATATCTTGAAGTAAGATTTATATCAAGACCTGTTATTTCAGATGCTCATTTGGGATCTGGAGAGAACCTCCTTGCTATGTTCCCATCATTCGTATTGCCTGATCCTTGGTTTGGCTGATCTATAATCAACCCATATTTGAGAAATTCGTCCTGAACATGTTTCTTTTTTAAACTTCTTAACCCTTTATTGGTATCATTGTTTCTTATTGATCCTGTAGGTTTAGAATCCAAATCATAACCGATTTTTAGTATTTATTCCATAAAATTTGGGAGTAATTTCATCCAAATTAAAAGTGTTCTACAGGCGGGTTCAGATAGGTACAAAAGTATATATGGTGTTAAAGAGGACATTTTCGCCTTTCTTCTGGTAGTAAAATTGGTTTAACCCTTTTTGACCCTCAAAAGAAATTCAAATTTGAATAATATATAATACCTGAGGAAACATTTAATAACACAGTAGGTATAAACGGTACAGTGACACATCATACCATTTCTTAAAGACCATTATCCTACCAACATAACTAAAAAAAAGGCATTCAATTATCGGTAATAGTCTGCGAGTAATGGTGATTTATTTCTAATTATATTTACAGAAATCACATTTTTTATAAAATAACATAAAATATTTGTCTTTGACAACATGCCACCCCCACAATTATCAATACTTTGATCAAATTTTTTGGCCACCTTAGTTTCAATATGTTTAATGTTGAATGGCATTAAAATTTTGGAAGTCGATGTTAACAAAAAATTGGACTTTTAGCCAACGAAATTAATTTCTAAGCCACCGTACATTGATGAAATACGCGACTCTAAAAGTCGTGGAATCCAATGGACCCTCACAAGTTATCCGAAAGATTTAGATATCTTCATAGTGTCCACAAAACATTTATATAACCAATCGAATCTTGACAACTTAGTCAAACACTAGGCCATCGCAAGACTAAGGATATAAGCAAAAGTAAAATATAATAAAACCATCAAGTTAATTCCTGTTTGTTATTCGTAGTGAACAAGTTTGTGGATACGTTCTGTTACCTAAGCAACATGGTATTATATGAAGATAACGCGAAATCATTCATCAAGAGTACAATTTGAAATTCAGTGACATTTTTAGTTAAGAAACATTTGAATATCTTTTACATTATTGTCAAGACGAAAATTAATAAAGGGTGATTCAAGTAGATATACTTTTTTCAATAACCTTTTTTGACAGATCACGTGTGAGTCGTGTCATGCTTTCATGTTGTTTTTGTTTAATATTGTTTGGCATTTTATATTGGAAAGACTTACGCCTGAACAACGTTTATAAATCGTTTAACTTTATTAAGAAAATTCACGTTCTGTTTGGAATGTGTTTCGTGCACTTCGCTCAACTTATGGTCAACATAATCTGCCTACTGAGCGTACTATTCGCAACACCGTTACCCATTTTGAGACCCAGCATTCATTATTGGATAATATTCGACCGAATAGACCACGTCTAGCACGCTGTGAAGAAAATATAGCGGCCGTAGCTGAAAGTGTATACGAAGACCGTGGAGAGTCGATTCGGCGCCGTTCGCAGCAACTCGGAAAGACGTATGGAACGACTTGGCGCATTTTAAGTCGAGATCTTAAATTGAAAGCGTACAAAATACAGCTTGTTCAACAACTGAAGGCGCTCGACCCTCCCAAGCGACTTCGCTCCGCTCTATGGGATCTTGAAAAGTTCCAAGAAGATCCGACGTTTTCGAGGCAAATTTTGTTCAGCGATGAGGCCCATTTCTGGCTTAATGGGTATGTAAACAAACAAAATTGCCGCATTTGGGATGAAGAGCAATCTGAAGAGATTCAATAACTGCCACTTCATCCAGAAAAAACAACGGTTTGGTGTGGTTTGTGGGCCGGTGGAATCATCGGTCCATATTTCTTTAAAAATGATGCCGGTGCGAACGTAACCGTCAATGGCGACCGTTATCGTGCCATGATAACCGACTATTTGTTGCCTGAAATTGAAGCTCGTGATCTCGGCGATTTTTGGTTTCAGCAAGACGACACCACTTCACACACATCGCATCAATCAATGGATTTATTGAGAGAACACTTCGGTGAGCACATAATTTCACGTTTTGGGAAGGTAGATTGGCCACCAAGATCGTGTGATATCACACCGTTAGACTTTTTCCTGTGGGAATATGTAAAGTCTAAAGTTTACGCGGACAAACCCCCTTCGATTCAGGCCTTGGAGGAAAACATCACGCGTGTCATTCGCCAGTTACCAATCGAAATGCTCGAACGTGTCATCGAAAATTGGAATCAACGGATGGACCATCTGCGACGTAGCAACGGCCAACATTTGATAGACATAATCTTCAAAATATAATTGCCAAAGAATGTTCTTTCAAAAGATAATAAACATTCCCCATTAAATTTGAATTTTCTGTGTTTTTTTTCTTTAAAAAAGTAGGGAACCTCGAAATGGATTACGCGTTATATTTAAAATATTCGTTCTTCTTCAAATTGATTCCTTTATTATATCTTGAGAATCTGCTGGCCAAATCTAATAAGTAATGTTAACTTATACCGACGGTGTAACATTAATCCTGTCACATACATCATAAGGATATAAAAATGGAAATGGATGCTATAAGAAAATATCGCGCTGAAATTCAGGAATCCTGAAGGAAACTGGAGAAAAGATTACCAAAAACTCTTAGAAAAAAAGATTGATTAAGAAAAAACCGAGATATAAGTAATTGCTAACGGCACACAATCCTGGAAAAAATTTGTAGAGGTCCTAAGCTCCCCAAGTAGTTAAGTGGAAAATAAGAAGATCCAAAAACAAAAGTATAAATCTAATACTACGTTTACACTAAACATAAACTAGTAGTTTTTGACTTCATTCGGTTTTTGTTTGAAAAACTACATGAATTTCTTTAGTTTCTCCATACAAATCGAAAACCATTTTCATCTAGTTTTTGTTGGAAACCAAATAAAAACTACAAAAATAATTATTTATGACACAGCCTGTTCAAATGATTTCAGAACAGCAAGCTTTCATATATTATGAAAAAAATAATATTTTTGATTTTCTTGATTGGTTTTATTTGTCATATAAATATTATTCATAAAATATTTCTAAAATATTGTTTAAAAGATTTTTAAATATTAAAAATATGTATATCAAAATGTACTTAAATAAAAATTTATTACAAAATGAAGTATCAACAAATACCACATGGAGAGAAAACAAGGTATGTAAACGATTTGGTTTTAGTTTTTCGAAAACGTAACTAGTTTTTGTTTTGATATAAACGGCATATAACTGAAATATTATATTTGATAGTTCTTTTTCGTATTTTTTAAGGTTGAAATTTCCTCTTGTACTTTGCCAACAGAAATCTACGATTATTTCAAGCTTTGTAAGACACTCTATATGTAGGTTAAAATGAAGAATGAAGAAGCCCCAAAAAGGAGCTTACTTTTTATCCATAAAACGTTAATTTCACTAAGGAAAATTAAAGCGATATGAAAGAGAAAGGATAAAAAATGCAGTACACAGTCTCCGATCAATATTTTGGAATTCAAGGATAAAATAATCCTTCAATCAAAATGCTGATTGTCGAGTGATGAAGCTAAAGTCATTTGTTAATAGTAGTCGTTCAAGTTTAATCAAACACAGAAAAAATTATTCTAAATAATTGTTTAATAAAATTATTAATTCTTTTTATATTGAAATTTAATTATATTATTAATTGATGTAATTAACTTTTAATTGATTTAAAGTTTTTTTGACAAAAATTGGCAACTTTAAAAGAAAAATATACGGAAAAAAGAAAAACTTGTCAATAAGAAAAATATAAAAATAAAATAATTCTTAATCAATTTTCAAACATTTTCAACTATTTGGACTCATTCTATCGTTAAAAACAAAACTGAAATATAAACATGTTGTAAGGATTTGCTCAGTTTCCGGTGTCACATCTAATATATAATCATTTCGTAAGTACGAGTTTTTAATATTTGATGAGATTTTTAATTATTTCGATGCTTTTGTAGATGTTCTCGTGTTTGGTACCGGGAGTTATATTTAATATCAAGATCCAAGTTTATTTGAAAGCTGTTTTATAGAAAATTGGTTGTTTTTGACGATTTATTAAGACATTTATCAAATTCTTTAGTTTTTTTTTTTTTTTTTTTTTTTTTTTTTTGGTATGTCATCCTAGATCGTAAAGGCGCTCTGATAGAATTATATGAAAATCTTTATTGGAATGAGATCAAACGTTTCAAAAATTTTATTTATACGTTACTATCGGTAATTTTAACAAGATGTTTAAGACGTCAAGATGAAACTATGTACCAAGCTTCTTTTCTCCCAATGAAATATGAAGTTTTATTATTTCTTTCATTTAATTTTACTTGCAATGCATTATTTACATATTTCTAATAATTTAATAAATAAATAAACTATAACAAAAATCATGCGTTTTTATTGATGGAAGGATTTTAGTTGATTTTAAATAAATATTCAATTATAATTCTAATTAATTTGATTAATATAAACAATTTCGTAAATGAAGTCCATTTTTTTCTGTGAAGATGTGGCCAGAGAAGCAAGCCGTAGTGGCACGGTTGACGTCTAGCCGCTTAGCCGATTGTTTTTAACAAATCTAGCTGCTTCTGCAGCACTGTTAGCCTTTTAGTTCAGCTAAGTCGTTTTTATGTTATTCGGCATAACTTAAAAATTCCGTATTAAGTACTCATTTGAAGTATACATTGCATTTCTAATTTTATAAACTTGTTAACTCATGTAGTTGCAAGTTCCTTTATTAAGAAAATTCAATTATTGAGTACACATTTTCAAAGTTAAATTTTGCTACTGAAAAGTCAATTAATTGAAATATGATAAGTAATAAAAGCGAATTTAAAAAAATAATAAGTCAATACGACCATATTTTAAACCGTTTGTGAATAGCTGTAATTCATACCTCAAATTTCTCTAGTCCACACTGGTTTTATACAAATATTTTAAAACACGTTTTTATTTTTTATTTAATTGAATGTTCTTTTTATACCCATGGGGGTATATTAGGTTTTTCATTTCGTCCATAACAGGTCGAAATCCCACAAAGTATCTAAAATCTAAGGCGTTCTATCTATGTCAGTCCGTCTGCGTGTCCGTTTAAAGAAGGACAGGGCTCAGGGCGGATTCCAAATTTTTCTAGTCACACTAGTTTTTGTCATTAAATCACCGCCGATATTTTTTATTGGCTTGCTTCCCTGGATGTAGCTTGCTGATAGTTATTTAATTTCCCTTGAGGAAAGCATTTTCTTAACCAAAAAGTATCGAAATGTATATTCTACAATAAATTTACATAGAAATGCTATTGAAAAAAGTTATCGCTTGAAATTTTGGCGGAAGTCAGTAATTTTTTTTTTTTTTTTTTTTTTTTTTTGATCTCAATTTTCTTGGTTCTGGGTTCGTCTATAAAATTTTAATTTGAATACTTGGACAAGACAATCTCTTAAAAGAATTTGTTAATGAACTAAGCAAGTTTGCAGTCGAAAATTACCTTGTTGCAAAATAAAATACGTATTTTTTGTGCCATTACCCACTTGATAAGCATTCGTTATGGCTTATCCATTTAAATTTAGCTGAAACATAAACATGGTACCCGCCTTGCACTGGGTGCAATTGTTATGAATTTGCAGCACGGGTGCAGGCTAATATTTAGATGCAAAATTAATTTACAGTTAAAGTTGGCGAAAGTTCGAGTTCTTTTACTTTTCAGGGTATCCCCTTACTCGGCTCTCCGGCAATTTTCTCACTCGATTTAGATATCCTTTGGCATAGGTATTGGTTGATTATTTGCCGAACTTATATGATCCGGATCTCAATTCAAGACCTTACTAACTTTTTTCTCGGAAAGACTATTAACATCGACTTACTGCTGTTGGAAAACTAAAAGGGGTTTTGAATAGTTCATCATATTTAAACTCTCCTCTCCTTAATCCACTCAAATATCAAACAATAATACATATATCCATAACTTAACAACTTCCAACTCTGTAATGCAAACTTATTTAATTCACATTGAATTTTTCTCTTGCCTACAAACGGTGGTCTTTCCATGGAACAAAACTCAAAAAAAATCATGTAGCATTTAACCGAAAAAATACACGATGAACATGAGCATGAATATGAACACACAAAAATACAAACAGAAAGCAGACCCAGTCGACAGAAAGTATTACATACAACGTACAAATTTTATTTTGTAAATTTTAATATGGTGTGCCTTCCTGGCTCTCTCTCTACACAGTAGTTGTTGTCGTCAATATTCGATACGAATGGTACCTTCATTTTTGAATTGTGTTGAGTTTTTTTTTTTTTCAAATCGTATAAAAATTTTACATGCATGAAACATTAAATTTGCAGTTGGAGTAAAAGAAACAGCAAAAAATGAATATAAAAAATAAGTATTTTGCTTCTTGTGATATTCTTTATTGTGGTAATTTGTATTTGCATCAGATTACTTGGATGCATGCAAGCAGTCAAGCGTCCAAAATGTAGACAGACTGACAAACGAACCTAAATATTCTTTTATTAAGTCTTACAGTCAGCATTCGAGTTGAAGTTTCATAGTTAAAGTATTGCTCGCATTCGTTGTTGTTGTACTTCTTGTTTTTAACCATTTCTTTTTCGTAAATAGGGAATGAGTTGTTGTGTTTGTGTGTGTGTGTTTTTTTTTTGTTTTTTTTTTTTTTTTGTATTTGTACGCTTGAAATGAACTAAACTTTCTTATCGTTTAAATATTCGCTTTGCTGCATGAACTTTTGTCTTATTTAATGCAAATGATCCATTGATGATTGTGCTACCACTACTGCATGTTGCAACTGCAATTTGGTTACAATAGATGACTATGAATTCACCAAGACCAATCATCAACGTCATCCTCATCATCATCAGCAGTAACCTCATCAACACAACTACAAAATATTTAAAATAAGATATGAAACGAAACCAGTCATACAATAGCTCGATATTTTATGATGACAATGATGAGGTTGATGATGGAATGATGAGGAAAAACATGAGAGGAAAAAATAAGATTTATTCTATTTTTTCTACTTATTACAGTGGCTCACTGAGTGACTACACTTTGGTATTTCACGAGAGTTGTAGAGAAAATGAAGGAATGAAAAAGCTTTAAAGGCTTTACAAAATCGAAAGATATATTCTTGCTTATTGGCCTAAATCAATTGCAATTCCGAAAATAAAAAATATAAAAATTTAATCGAACAAAAATTAATGAAATTTTAATTTTATCTGTGACCTTAATGCTGCGGCTTGTAAAGTTTAATATTGTAAACAATTAAATTTCGATCTTCATGAAGAGTAAGGAAAAACTAAAAGTGTTCAAAGCTATTTTGAAAATTAAGTAAATAATAAAATTCTCTCGATAGGAGGAATAAAAATGGCTGTGCACAAAATGTTGGAACTTAGAAGACAAAAGTACTTAATATCAATTGTCTTTTGGAAACCAACACAGCCCGGATAATGGTTTTTTTCACAGATCACACGTAACTGGCGTTGTACTGTCATTTTACTTTTATTCAGTATTGTTTGACAATTGATAATGGAAAGACTCATACCGCAAGAATGTCTCCAAATTATTCAGTGTTTAATGAAAAATAATTTTCGTGCACTTCGGGCAACATGCGATGACATCATCGACCTTTCGAGCCCGCTTTACACACATCACGCAATGTGCGATCCAAAAAATAAAATTGAAATAATTGTGCAGGTTCGGAAGAGCTGGTCAATTACAATGAAATTTTACGTAGTGATAGTAGAGGTATAGGCGAGATCAAGTTTCAATTTTAGACTATATAGATCTACCGGGGCCATGTGCGCAGGGTTCCAAAGTTAGACACCTCGAGTAAGAAAATTTTTTAAAATGATCCTGATTCGTTATAGCTGAACCAATTTTAGAGATTTTTATATGAGATTTTTTTGGTTAAGATCTACAAAAAACATTGACGTCTGCATATCTTAACTCTTTTAGTTTACGAGATACTGGACTTCAAAGATTGAAATTTTTACTTTTTAACGTACCTTAGTGAAGTTTTTTTGCTACAAATTTCACCCAATTTTTTATTTTTTATTTTATTAACAACAAATACCAAAATTATGTAGAGAAAGAATTTTGAAACAAAATTTTTGGAATAAAAGGTTACAGGAATTTAAGTTTTAACTTTGAAAAGAAGTCGATATATTCCCGTTTTTTTTTTTTTTTGCCAAAAAAGCGGTCACATTCTATTTCTGTTATATAACAACTTATTTATGCAACATATAAGTATTTATATTTTTCCGAAATATAACTAAATACAAAATATTTTAAAGGAAAAAAGTTTTAAAAATGTATTCCTACGAGAACCAGTCTTTCCCAAAATTAACCTATTTTTTCCACAAATTTCCAATTTTTACCCTAATTTCTCAAAACGCAAAGCGGAAGAGAAATGCACTGAATTTATAATTTGAATTACATAACTACAAAGATTCTATTCTGTTGATGTCTAACTTTAGTCCAAAAACTATGGTATGCTACCGTCAAACAAATACAACAAGGCAACTTCCTGTTTATGGTCCTTCGAACTGTATCGGTATGCAGTGACGCTACAACTATCTATAGGCTTGGCGTTGAGGATGATCTAATCTAACCAAAACACTTGATACTGCAAATTAGACTCTTCGAAATTACACCAAACTCAAGTAAAAGACATCATAAATTCTGCTGAAGAGAACAGAAAATTCGTATTCCATTCTACGGGGAGGTTATAGTGTGTTTCGATTCGAAAGAATATACTTTCGAATTTCAATGTATAAAACATATAAATTCGAATGCTTTTCCTTTCGAATTAAGTTTCAAAATTACCCCCCTGCTGTCTAAATATAAGTCTACGAACACAACAACAGCAATTACCGATTGTTTACTTGTATTCCCCTCCAAATGCCTCCTTAAACAACCCTCGCTTATTATTGACATCATCACATCATAACAAACATAATTCATATTTGCTCCAGCCAACAGATTTTCATATAGCAATCATACAATATTTATGCAAGAATATTTATTTTTTTATAACCATATCGGTTACATACATACATACATACATACATACATACGTATAAATATGCATCTATGCTCCCCAAGTACAAAAGCTCTGTTATGCATGTGAATTAAGTTCAATTTACGTTTGTAGTTTTTATTTTTCATCCAACAAATACTCGTATACATGAAAAGGACGTATTGCACAACATTGCAATATGAATGCATATTTCCAATGTATATGTATATGTATGTATGTGACTGCCATTGGGGCGCCAGTATTTTAATTTTTGAGGTGTTTGAGTTGAATGCTGTTGACGCGTGTTCTTCCATTAGGCGACATCATCAAGATGTGATTATGCGTTCATATGAGCATGTAAAACTCACAAATTGTTTTAGATTTTATATGTGTACTTATGTATGTATATGAGAGTGGAGCGCAGACAATAGCATCTGTAATTCGATATTGAAAAATAGGGTGTAGTCGAATGCTGGATAAAGTTATGCATTTTTTCTTCTTTCTGATGTTGTGCAATAATTAGTTTGTTGAAATGTGTAAAATGGTAAATGTTCTTGGTCACTTTTGGTATCAGGTGTTATTTAGCGATTTGAGTAGATTGATTTAAAGTGGAAATGTAATGATTATAGCTATTTGCTCTCTATATATTGGTTATAATATCATTTTGTTTGAATTCTCTTAAAAATGAAAAGAAAATGTTTTTTTTTAATAGAAGTGAGACGGCTTATATATCTTCTACAAGTTGCAGTCTGTAGTTGTCCTTGTTGTCTCTGGTTAGCAGTTTCAAATCTGAATTTTTGGACTATAAAGTATTTTCTATGCTGCTTTGTACTGGTGCAACTTCAAGGAGCTCAAATTGCATTACCAAACGGTTTTGAAAGATTAGATAAACTATCTTAGTCAAAGCTGAGGTTATAGATGTGGTTACAGCCCCAACCATCCGGTTCGAAGGACCATAGACAAAATAGAATGAGTCATTGCCTTATTAGCTCTATAATTATCACCATAATTAGGAACCAGCAAATTGGAATATTTTTTTTTTTTTTTTTGTATAGATCGTGTAGAAAATCAATCAAACACCTCATTGCTTTATTTATTATTTATCAAGTCTTCTAATGATTCACATGATACATTTTTTTTTTCAGCTGCTAATAACTGTAATAAAACAACACCTGTTTCTTTTTCTTTTAGTTTTTGTCTTTAACAATTTAAGCTTTCGTGATTTCATCTCATAATAATGACTCAATTTACCTCCAATCAAAACAATTACACTGATACGTCCAATTATTACTTTAATGACTTAAAGGAAAAATTAAATAAAAACATTAAAAATTTAACCATAAAATATTGAAAACAACAAAACATAAAAATCACTTATATGCGACCAGCTGAAGGATTTGAAATGTCATCTTAAATTTGTTGAGTTGTGAAAAGAAAATTGAAAAAAAAATTATATGTTATAGCATTTAGTGTCACGCAACAATGTAAAAGACTTAAAGACGCCAGGGTTTTTTATAATTTTTGTTATTGAATAGGCTCATTATATCGGTTAATAATGGAGTTTTGGTTAGGAAAAAGTTTTTTACAGTTTAAGAAATCAATATTATTTTTCTTTTGATGAGAATTTCATAATATTTCAATGCTACCTTTAAAAGATTTAGGGGAGATTCAACAAGAAAATGTATTTTAATTTGTCTCTCTCATAAAGTTTTTTGAGAGACTTTTGAGTTACTTTTGAGTTACTTTTGACTTAAGGGACTTAAAAAATTGACTTCATCAAACAATGGGATTTTATAAAAAAAAAGTCGTACAATTATTTTCTACGATTTCTTATATGGATTAATACTTCTATTCTCGAATTCATGACAATTGTCAGTGCATTTGTGAATGTCACAACTATCACCAAAATTTTATTTAAAAAAAATTTTTTTTTGAAATCCAGAATAGGAAAATTTTTGTTATTGTCACAATTTTTTTTTTTACTATCACAATAAATCTGTTTGTCACTTGGTCGAGAATACTGAGTAACTGACAAAACGATTCAACATAGTACAGTTCAAGAAACAGAAGGTATGATATTTGGATTTTATATTCGTCTCCTACTAAAAACATCCAAAAATGATGGATTTTCCGAAATTCGGACATTAAGGGGGTAAAAAGGTTAAAATTAAAAAATATTCTTCAAACTACAATATACAGGAAGTAAATTTTTATTTCATATTTCTCTACTAAAATAAACGGGAACTTGACAAGTTTTCAGTACTTTTACATCTAGGAAGTAAAATAGGGATAAAATGTTTTTTGATATTATTTGGTACCCTTTCCTATAATAATAAATATAGAAGCACAACTTTGGTACTTTTTGGAGATTATAAAATTTAAGGGATACAAATTTATATTGCGTTTTTTTTTTGCTACTTTTGAACTGCAAAAAGTAATGCAAAAAGTCTTATGTTACTAAACGATTCTAACTGGAAATATGAACTTATTTTCTTATCAAGTTCAAAAATTGAAACGTAAATTGGACGAAAATATCTAGAGAGAGTTGTAGGTCCCATAAAAAATAAATATTAATTGATTTAGGTATATATAAAGAATTACAGCAGTGAAAGTCTTAAGATTTTGTAGAAATAATTTGATTACATCCTACAATAGCCATATATAATGATACTGTTTATTTAGTTTTACTCCAGAACTCCAGTTTGCTCTCAAAAGAATAAAGTTTCCAAGATTACATAACTTAAAAGAAAATTATTAAATATTTACGAAGTTAATATCGACCCAATATGGAATCGCCGCTATATAATAATATTATTTATTTAAATGTTGCAGCACTAAATATTAAGAAAATATCCTTTGTTATTTACTTAATATCTAGAGAAATTTTATAGTTATAGCAAACTTCTTAATTGATATGAAAATAAGGAACGTCCGAAGGAATTTGAATTTATATCCTCCATACAGAGACAATAATTGTAGGATATTATGAAAACTAAAATAAATCATATGTCTCGAGTAGAAAAGTGGTAATTTTAAATAATAAGATGAGGTAGCGAAGCACAGCGGGTTTTGGTCTAATCGTACCTAAAAGAATCCAATCAATTCATGCAAGGAAATAATGAAAAAATTTCATCTTCAGAAGCTTTCTATAAGAGAAACATGGGTCTGTGTAAATATGTCTGAAATAAAAAAAGCAGCCTTCAGTATTAATTTTTCAAATTGAGACCAACCGGACAAATGTTGCACCGGACCGAAGCACTTTAAATCATTAAAAATTCCGACAAATGATTATAGTTCCATTGGTATATTGTGCGCTATTAGGGAAAAGTTTTCCCTATAAATAAACCTTATCTATTTGGTTAACTTAAGAAACTTATTCTATTGATATAGTTTCTCAGAGTTTTTTGATATCCCTGAGGTCTTCCGGATTCGTTTAAAGTATTCGCTTTTAATGTGATCAAACGCAGGACATAGACATAATTAGTGATCCAATGTCTCGTTCTCTTCTTCACACATTCTACAGATTGTATCATCTTTCACTCCAATGCGAACTAGGTGAGCTTTTCGCTCCGTGTGGCAAGTTATTATACTGACACTTCGAGATGTGACTTTGTTATATCTCAGAGTTTTAATAACCGATTGACTGTCAGTATTTCCTCATCGCATTCTTCTCTTTCCGGGATTGTGATAATGCAATTTATATTCACATATTTTACAGGAATTCTTTCACACACTTCAATTCTGATATTTGCCGTTGATAGGACATTTACTATTTTTTGCTGTCTGGCCACATGTTCATCTACAAGCTATTTTCCCATCGACGTTATTCTATTTATAGCTAAAGCTGCCTCATATTTAACCTGTATCTCGATCGATAGAATTAGTAGTGGATGGTTCTCATTGCAAATGCCTATGTAGCACTGTCTCTGGATTTTTTTAGCAAGTTTTATATTAACTTTCTTTTCCAAGGATATCCACCATAGCAGGGAGTCATAAATATGAGCTGGTTATATTACGCTCGTGTATAGCTTTGAACTTATGACACAATTCTCTTCTATTGCTCTTTCGCATTCTAACCTTAATGTAGTTTTTCCAGGATAGTCTCCAGTCAAGCCCTCCTTGTCAACCCACAACAAACTCTGTCTCTCATTTCTTTGTCATTCGCCTCGCAATTTATCCACCCGTTAACAACTTATGGCCTATCCAAGCAGTTATGTCACGAATTAGTAAGACTCTCAAGGAATTATTAAGACTCAAGGTCAAAACGATGAGGAAGGTTCCTTCTATATCAATAAATATAGACAGAGTATATGCCTGGATTGAAGATGAATTGAAGATGCTTTTGAACCCAATACCTTTGTTGTATTCCACTGCATTAAAATAATTCGACACCTGAAAAATCAGTTATAGATTGATTCCATATCAAAACTCCAATTTCAATAAAATTTACTACAGATATTGACTATTGGAAGTGTTTATCACAAACTTTTAAACCCACGGCCCTTTCCAGTCGAAAAATATGACACTTTGAAAAACGAAAAAAGCGAAAACCTTCACAAATGTGTTCTTGTTTAATTTCTAATAATTTCTTAACTATACGATATGGTTTAGTTTAGAAGCTATGAAGATTTCTGTCTTGTATATTTTAGCAGTTATTAGCAATTAAACAAGTACACCTTTGTGAAATTTTCAAATACCGAATATCTGTGGTGAATTTCATTGAAATCGAATATTTCAAATCCGAAAATATCTGCTTTCTATCCATTTTGATATGTAATAACCCTTTTGTAATAAAAATAAATGTTTTTGAGGTGCTTCTGTCAAATCATGGAAAATCGTAATACTGTATTACAATTTTGTAAATTTTGTCTTACATTAATTCCTAACCACTATTCGATTTCACTTATTGAGTTCTACACATGAACTTTTGTTTTGTTAGTATCTTTCAAATTGATATCCCTTTAACGAACGAATAACTTTGAGTCTATAAGGTAAGCATGAACTATATGGACATTAATGCGTTTCACAACCTGTCAAATTGGACCACATTTATTGTTAAGCACGCACAGTTAGTGATTTTTGACGCCAATTGTTGTTCCCTTTTTTTTATGTATTTGGACAATGGTCAAACACACATACGCACACATACACTCATATTAAAATACAATAAAATAAACAAATAAATGTATGTGAAGAATATAAAGAAAATATCGATGAACAATAAAATGATTTACAAAAAATATAAGAACCAGCTGTGTATATGTGTAACACGTGTTGTATTGCGTTTAAATTTAAGCTTTTGAAATGTAAAAGAAAACGGAAGCGCCAAACAATGACTACTTACTGAATTTTAATGTTACGTGTCGCATGTATTGTCATGATGTTGTTTGTTTGTTTGATACTTGCTACAACATGTAGAACAAATAAATGTGATACATTGTAAATTTAGTTACTACACACATGCATACGTATTAGGGTATTCAAGCGAATAATGTTTGTTCGATTAGTCGACAAATTAAAATGAAATAATTATTTGAATATCGAGTAAATATTTATTCGAATAAGTTATGCCGATTAATCGAATAATTCGAGTAAAAATTATTTTAAAGATTTCATTTCTTAACCAGTTTCCATTTTAGTTTTTTTAAAAAAATTTGCTTGGAAACAACTGTTACAAAATTTTTATAGAATGTTTAGTATCTAAAAGTGATGCCACAATTAAATTATATTTAACAAAATAAATTATATTTGGTAAGAACCCAATATATGCATAAATTACAACGTGTAGTTAAAGGAAGTTTTTTCAGTCACAAAAATCAAAATATAAATAATAAATATAAAATATAAATATAAATATAAATATAAATATAAATATAAATATAAATATAAATATAAATATAAATATAAATATAAATATAAATATAAATATAAATATAAATATAAATATAAATATAAATATAAATATAAATATAAATATAAATATAAATATAAATATAAATAAAAATAAATATAAATAATTTATTTTTTATAATTTGGGTTTGAAGGCGTGAAAAAAAATGCATCTTTTTAATATTAAATTTTTCATAGATAACAAATTGGAGGAGGAAGTGCTCAAGATTAACTTGAGTACCTGCCTTTAAAGTCTTACTTCACGGTGGTCTTAGCACCATGTGAAGAAAGATGCCCCAACCAACGCCCCCATATGCTAATACACATACAGGTTGCAATCTAATAAACTCGCTTTCTAGTCAAGATCATTCCCCTTGCTTAGGGGTTGTAGCTACCCTCTCTTGATCATACTTGTGACCGTGTTACTGCACAGCACTCAACATATGAAACCACAACCATCACGTAACCCCCTATCAAGGGCCTCACCAATAACTAGTAAAGAACCAGTGTAGCCACTGGTCATGGGGCTGCTGGTTCCCGATGCACCTACTTTTAAGTCCCAGCTAAGACTTTCCAACTTCAGAACCCAGAAAATTCCAAAGTACTGGTGCACCTTATCTATTTCCTGTCTAACTTATCACTATCTATAAGACCTAAGGACAGATATGATCAAGATTAACGTGGGTACCTGCCTAACCCCACGGTGGTCTTATCACTGAGTGAGGTCAATGCGCCGACCAACGCCCCCATGTGCCTATTGAGAACACACAGGTGGCAATTAGAGAGATTCATTGTCTGGATAAGTACACTCCCCCTTGCTTAGGAGTTGGAGCTATCTAACCTCCTGTCGCACTATTGGCGACGTGTGTTGCAATGCAACACCACATGGGGACTACAAACCCCTTTCTGCGGTTTAGGTTCAAACCACGTGACTCTCCGAAGGGCCTCTCCAACAGCCAGTCCAGCACGACAACACCGACAAGCAGGTGTTGCCCTACCAGGGGCTACTGGCTCCCGTGGTACCAGATTGTGTTAAGTCTCTGGTCAGGCCCCGAAGGTCCTTTTCTCTCTATATATACCTGCCACACTGCTACGCTTTCTAAGACAAGCCGCCGTGGCGGAAGACCAAAGGACAATCTTAGAGTGTAGAAAGACAGGATTTAATCTACCACGTTTTAGCTATATATCAAAGAAGGAAATTAGCTCCAAGTAATCAAGCCGCCGTGACGGGTTGTACAGGATATGATGACGATGATTTGGATGAAACTTGTAATATAGAAGTGATTTAGACTTAAAAAAAAGTAAACTTATACTTTATGTTAAGAATCGCTGAACTTCTTTATATAAAATAATTCAGAATTTTGTTCGAATACATAAATGTACCTTATCAGATTTTTTAGGCCTATTCATTTAAATATTAAAGAATTTAGTTAATATAGAAAAGCAGAAAAGAAATTTTAATTACATATTATTGTGGAAATACTATTTCAGAAGCGAGATCCAAATGGCAAATTATCATCCCCAAAATGCCCCAAATTACTGCACATATTATCTCCAAAAACCCCCACTAAAATAATACCTTATTTCCTATAGATTTTACAATAAAAATTAGTTTTTATTAAAATATTTATATTTATATAAATAATTAATTCACGCCATTTTTATAGTTAATGTGTAAACCGAAGATTAGGTTTTTATTTCTTCTTCAAAGGTATGAAAGTATGATTAATTAAGTTCCATTCCTTTATTTATTTTTGATACACTTTTTTCAACTTTTAAACACCTATTTATTGAAGGCTTTTAAATTCTTGTTTACTATTGCGGTAGTAATAGTGGAGCATTATCCTCATAGCCAATCCGTACAATAATCATTTTGTTGCGGAGATTTTTAATTAATTTTCTTGTACTTTATGGTACCATATTCAGTATATTCTTCACTGGACTGTTATTGTTATCAAAAAATTGCATATCCAGCGGAAAATTATGTTTTTTTGTTTTTTTCCTAATAAAATAAAAAACCCTAAAAATCTTCTCAAAATCCCAAAATCTTAAAAAAAATCATCCCAATAAATTTCCTAATTCCCAAACCAAATTTTTCATCCCCATTTCCAAAAACAAAAAGTACCCAATTTAGGAATAAATCTCCTAATCTGACAACACTGTGCAGAAGCGTTATTTAAGTCTTTCTTGTAAATTATGTGATCTTAATTAATGTAGGCATATTTTGATGTTTCTTTTAATAAAAGACTAAGAAAACACAAAATGCTTGTTTCATTTTTTAATAAGCTTTGAAAAAGCAAGTAAAATTTTAATTTACTAGACTAACTCGAGTAATTTAAAAGATTTACTCAATTATTCGAGTAATTTAAAAATTGCATTTTCGAATTATTTGATTAATCGAATAATAAAAAACTCTAGTAAAAATTATAAAAATAAAAAAGTAGAGTAAATGAATACCCTAAAGTTATTGTTAAGTTGCCAATATCAAAATATAGGAGAATAGTTTGACATTAAGAAATGTACTGGGATTGCGATTGTATTGTGGTGTATAGTTAAGGAGAAAAGTTTTCGGACGCCTGTTTAGGAATAAAAGATAATAAAATAAAAGTTCTGGTTTCTTGACTAAGTTGTCATCAATCAGCAGAGTACTCCGTTGTCCATGATAATAATACTAAAGTTCCTTTTGCAGGAGTATGGACCGATATTGCAGTCTATTTATAGTTCACAAGCAGTTTGAATTTCTGTGGACCAAATATGACTTGCTTGATTTCATATACACTGGTGTTACAATAACTCGCGATATAATGGTATTTTTTATGTAAGAAATATTTGTTTCTTGCTTTTGTTGTTTTCGTTAATTTAGCAATCAGAACATTTTGGTGATCATTTCAGTAGAATATTCCTATAAACGCAGTCGAGGAAAATTTGTCTAAAAAGTGATTGCAAAAAATATATTAAAAATTTTTAACAGCTTCAGTTGTTTGTTTCACTTAAGGTAAATTTCTGATGACAACATCTCTGTTTACTGCAAATATTTTTGTTTTAATTGGGAAGTTTCATCAGCTTAAATGATGCCCAAAGGAAGTTTTCTTACAGACAGGAAAAAATTCAAATTCAATTTTTTCGTGATCAAGGCTGTTCTAGCAGGGATATGGGATGAAAAATGAACCGTTCGAAAGGGCAGAAATACGGAGTGCGGAAACTAACAAAAGGTAATCAAAAATTAACAAAAGGGCAAATTAATAAAGTAAAAGAAGAAGCTACCAGCTATAAATTAAATGCTACACAAATAAAAAATAAACTTGAACTTCCTGTCACTTCCAAACATGTTGCACACATTTTGCGAACAGATGGCAACATAAATTGGAAGAAACCAAAATGTGAGCGAATGTTAAAACAGCGTCATAAGCAAATTCGTTTAAAATTTGCGCGCAAATACATGAAATGGACAGATAAGTGGTTAAAGTAACCTTTTCTGATGAAAACAAATTCAATTTGGATGGTCCCGATTTATAATTTGAGATCGAACGAAATTCGTATGTCGAAACGCAATTTCGGTGGAGGCAGTGTTATGGTTTGGGCAGCCTTTTCTGCTGCAAGAAAATCAAAATTATATTTTGTTCCAACTAAAATGAAAAGTGAAATTTATAATGAACTATTTGAAGATGCTCTTCTCTCATTTTTGAATGAAAATATGGATGAAGATTGCATATTCCAACAGGAGAGCGCTGCAATCCATGCCTCGAACTAATCTGAGTTGTGGTTTAATGAACATAGTATTCCACTATTGCGGTCCAGATTTAAATCCAATGGAGAGTCTGTGGGGGTACATGGCCCGTAAAGTTTACGCAAGAAATGCACAGAATGAAATCATAATGACAATAACGGAGTTAAAACTAAAAATTAAGCAAGCCTGGGAAGAAATTGATATTGATTTTTTTCAAAGAATTAGTTCAATCAATGCCAGACCGAATTTTTGAAATTGTATAAAACAAAGGCTCATCAATACATTATTAAAAATAATAAATTGGTTCATTAGTTTAAGTGCGTATATAGGAAAATGCCATAAAAAATGGCAATAAACTACTAAAATTATAATGGAAAAAATGAAATGTACATTTTAAGTTTTTTGTTATTAATTTTTTAATTGAAGTCAATAAATAATTACCATTTGTGGTAAGTTGATTGAAAAAATTGTTGTACGTTTATGGGAATATGCACCAATGTAAATCGCTTTATTTTAGATCTAGTAATTTTTCCGCTGCAGTCTTTTAATTGTGCGAACTGGAATCTGTTGAAGTTAGAATTAAAACTAAAATATTTACTGGCATGAGTCCTGTACATTTTATCTCTTTTAAAAGAACCTTATGTCTGATCAATAATAAATAGGCATATGAATAAAGCACGATCATGTAAACTTTCAAAATCCGTAACTAAACTTTATCCAACAACTGTACAAAAACCTTCAGACAGAAAATATACCAAATCCATAGACATTTAGTTATGCAGCCTGCTACTCAACTCAGTAAACTAGGCAGGCAGGCAACCAGCCAAGAAACGAACATATAAACAGGAGGACAGTTGTAGAGGGGTCTTAACTGCTCCTTGTACATAAATTAGAAATTTCATGTGGAACACTTTAATGCTTGCGTGTTTCATGCAATATTTTCAAGTGTCCTTCATAAATAAATTTGTATTGATGCATTTTGTTTATTTATTTATATGGTTTGGTTTTTTTTTTTGTTTGTTTGCCCGTCCATCTGTCCGTCCTTCCTCCGTCCATTTAGCTTTGAGAATTGATATATTTTTTTTAGTTTTATTTAATAGTTGTTATTATTTTTACTTAAACATCAAATCTTCACAAATTGTTTATGGAGAAACGTGTGAATAATCGGGCTTTTGTAACCAAAAATTATAAATGTTTGACACTTTGACACCTTAACGCTGATTACAATGGAAGCCCTGAGTGGGGGAAAAAGAAGGAAAGAAAAGAAAATTAAAGAGACATAAAGTAATGGTAATTATAGGAGTTTTGTAATTAAGGACTTCAGTTGAGGAATATTATTTTTTATCAAAACCTTGGGTTTGTTCTAGTCGAGACTATTTAATAAAAAATAAAAAATAAGGTTTGCGTTCAAATAAAACATAACATGTTTCTTTTTTAATAAAAGATGAACGGATTATGTTGGGATTAAAACAAAATCAACTACTTGTAGCATTTCTTCTACAGATTTTTCATTTTGATATTTCATTTGATATAACAATTAATTGCTAACTAGATTAGATTAATTTTATTTTTAGATATGACTTCTAAAGAAAAATTTTAAAGTATTTTTACGAAATTATTAGCGGCGTCTTTCTATAACAATTTAAAATTTATAATCAAAAATGAGCACTGCTGGGACCTTCTTAAATTCGATTTCACTTCGATCCAATTCTTTTACAAGTGCCAAAATTCTGGGTAATTTAAATAACTAATACTCTCTGAGACTAAAATAGCATTTCCAATTTTGGGTGCTTCTACTGTAACAACAAAATTCTAAATCTGGGTAGAAAATGTTAAAAACACTGTTGCATGTTACGAGTGTCATCAGTGTCTTTTTATGACATTCTTTATTATGATTATTCGAGTTTATTCAGACTAAAGAATTGTTTTTAGTTCGCTACTATTCAGGACCATTTTCTCGATTATTCGGTGTACAAAACTTATACCTTGTAACATGAGAAAAGTCAGAAATAACGTATATTTCCATGCTAATAGAAAAAGATCAATATATATATATATACATATATATATATATATATATATATATATATATATATATATATATAAATATATATATATTTGATGAACTTTGAATATTCTTTGCTTCAGAGTTCTTCTCAGTTTTTTTATTAAAATTTGTTTAGCTTTGATTAACTAAATTAGGCATAGCTTTAACATGAGTCATACTTGATTTTGAAGAAATTTCATCTCATTCTTTAGGTCCTTGTTAAGCTTTTTTATTACCCTCAAATGTAATACTTTTGTAATACTTTGACATTGACATTTATTTTCTTGTGACATTTATTTTCTTAACTAATCATTTATTTGCCATAAAAATTAACTTAACTTATTAAGGACCGGTGATAGCAAAATATTACCCTTGTTACTAAAGGGTTAAATGAATACATATATCAATAGTATTGAATAAGGTCATTCCAATGATGCTCTCAAATCTAAATTACAATAGAAAATGTCCGAAATATTCAAACTTTAATTAAATATTATTTAAAAAAATTCATAGAAAATTTTACTAAAATCTTCATTTTACCAGAATGAAAACAAATTTTAAAAAAATTTTCCTGATTACGTATTAGTCAACATGTGTCTATTATATATTGTGCTGTTTTTGACAAAAAGTTAAAAATTGTGTACAATGATATTTTAAAAATGGTCCAGATCACGATAACAAAATAATTCAACCGAAATATTTTGTTAATTAGTTGACAACATATCAATCTTTAATTCTAGGAAGATATACCCAGCAAAAACTTTTTGGTTTTCGGTAATAACAACTACTTATTAAAGTAGTTTCTTGGTAATGAGGCGTCATTATTATTTGCCTACTCTGTATTACATTAATAAGTACTCAATAGTATAATAGCACAGTAATACTACAATCACGTGGATGAGTTGGCTAGAGCGCCGGATTAACAACCAGAAGGTTGTTGGTTCAACCCCATTCTGAAGCTCTTAGTTTTTTTTTTTTAACAAAATGTCTAAAAAGATATTTTAAACTAAATAGAGTTTTTGTCGCTTAGCATGCTATGTGAGAGATGGTGTACTGAGTAAGACGGATAGTTAGTATGTGTCCAAGTTCGAGTCTCACTGACGGCAAAATCTTTTTGTTTTTTTTTTATTTTTCTTTTCGTTTAGGTACATATTTTTGAGTACCCCTAGAGTCAAAAAATAACTACATGAATTTGTGGAAAAGTCGAACAAAAATAACTAGTTATTCAGGCAAAAAATAAGTAGTTTATTTTTGTTTCCAATTATACCTGCTAGCTTACCAGGAAAGCAAAGTTTTTGCTGGGTATCTGCAACATTTTTTGTCTTCATACAAATCATTGCATTTTAATATATATTTTTTAAAATTAGAGATAAACTATAAGCATAAAGGATTCAATAGAAATGGGTTTGTCTAGTAATATTACAGATTTATTTTTTTTATCGACAAAGGACCAAAAAAGTATCCTTTATTCTTTTTTCATAAAGCTGGGTATCATCTTCAGCTTTCCATAAATTCAGTTATTTAGCAAATTTTAAACTATTCCCTTTTCTTTTTGAAATACTAATACCAATCAATTCCTTTAAACACTATAAAGTATAAGACATGACCTTAAATGAAAGATTTCTATTGATATGTAAGTAAATCCTTTGAAATTTTCAATAAGAAAACAAATATTCGTTTACCTTTACTAAATAAATGCAAATACCAAAGAACTTTACTTCAAAGAAAAATCAAATTGAGTTTAATTTAAGGTTTACCTAGATAACAACTCCTTGGATATATATGATTGGATATGAGAGACCAAAAGTCCCAAAAGTCATTAGTGAATAATGATGATTTTTGCCAAAAACCTTTTAATGAAAACAAATATGATTTAGAGAACTTTAAGCAGTTTCAAATAATTTAAAGCAAAATTTAAACTTTTTCAAAACAAAATTTAGCTTAAAATTATCAAGGAGATTTCTACCAAAATAGGAAAATTGCTTAGTAATTAGTTTAACAAAATATTTATTTCCTTTTTATTTGTTTTTAAATACGAGTATTTTTTTCTCCCCTCAATAAAACGAATAAGTAATAAAAATTGTATTTTTTGCAACATTAAATGTTTGCAGTAAATTTCATATTTATATTTCATAAATATATGTTTTTGTTTATTTATTTTGCTCGTTATTATTATTGTTGTTGTTTAATTTGTCTTGTAAATAACAGCTTGAATATAAATACTACAAGCAAGCAAACATTTTCTATTTCCGTTTTTATTCTCAAATGATTTTTGTATTTGTTCATTTGCTAAAGATATGAAGAACAGCAAAAAAAAACATTTTGAGCGACAAATCAAATCGTCAGATAATCATGTTATAAAAGGCAAGTGTGTGTCTAAAATTAAAGACAAGAGCCATCAAAACAGCAGGAATTCACTAAATGTAAACCAATTGACAAGCAACCCCAAAAAATATTTTATTGACAGCAAATCTACATATAAAATACACACACAAAGGATACACATACATTCATATATTATAAAGAGGACACCCTTGAAAGTATGTAGTGATTTTATATTTGCTCAAAAGTCTGTTTTTTGTTTTATTTTATTTGCGAAAATAACATTGAATGAATTCCTGCTGGGGTCACCAGGCAAAATTATAAACTAACAATATGTTTACATATGTATGTATCTTTTAAAACATTTTGTAGTACGTTTTGTAATTGTGTGTGACAGATGTTTTAAAGAGTTGCATCTTTAAAGAATTTTTGAAATTAGAATTGAATGAATTTTGATTTAGATTATTCACCTTCTTTGCGAATGTCCTTATTTAAATAAAAAAAGGTAAGAGATGCGATTAGCTTGGCTAAAAAATTAAGATACGTTCGTAATTAATCATTAATGAAAATTAATGTTGAATCGATCTTGTTTTGATTCAAATTTGTTCAGCTGTTTAAAAAAGAGCTAGAATTCACCTCGTTCTTGATTTGAACTAATAATAAAATAGTTCTTGAACAGAAGATAGAATTTTATACTTAATATGGTCTAAAAATGCATGGTGGGGCAGAATCGAAATTTTTTGGAAATAAATTTATAACTTTTAATCGGCTAGTTGGATCTTCATAAAATTTCACATAACCGTAGCAGAGGAGTGTATAATTTTATGTTTGGAAGAAGGACCCTACAGTCCTCTAAAAAGTGGAGCTATTAGGGCCCAACGTAGAAAATTTTTAACAGCTTGTTCTTTGTTCTTTATATAACTGGAAAAAATTTACAAAAATACAAAAATGAAAATATTGGTCTACATATTTAAAACATAGGACTAAGATTTTCCAAAATTTAGATAGTTGAAGTTTCAAATGTAAATAACTTGAAATACATAAGAGATATAATAAGATATAAAAATATTTGTAGTCGGATAAGAAACAAAAATTTGGGAAGCTGTTAAAAATGTTCGATGTCGGAGGTACCCTTGTTTGAGTCAAAATAGCTCCTATGCTACGGCTATATGAAATTTTATGTAGATCCAACCAGCCGATTAGGAGCTACAGGTTTGTTTAATAAAATTTCAATTCTGCCACACTGTGCAATGGGACCACGGTTAGTTTTGTCAACTGCAGAAGACGTCTCGATCTTGATTTGAACTTAAAATAGGCCTGCAATTAACTCACGAACTAAAGATAGCACCTTTGCCTTAACTTAAACTTACAAAAGGAACCACTTGTATTTCAGAAATTTCTAATTATACTTTAGAAATTCCTAATTACATTTTATAAATTTCTAATTGTATTTCCGCGATTTTCCATTTGTATTTCAGAAATTATATTTGTATTTTCTACAGGAAAGTTCTTATATAGAATTAAAAATTTCTGAAATACAAATGGAAATTTCTGAATTACAATTAGAATTTATGAACTATAAATAAAATATTCTGATAATACAAATGAAATTTCTGAAATATAATTAGAAAATTCTCAATCATGTTTGAGAAATTTGTGAAATATAAATAGAAGTTTCTGAAATATAATCAAAAATTTCTGAAGTACAACTGAAAATCGTGTAGTGAAGGAATTTTAGATTTAATTTGAATTAATAAAAAACTTAAGTTCTTTTACTATTACACTGGGGAACAGTCATTTTGCGGTCTGGAACTTAATTGCAAATTTTTACTAATTTGAGTTCGCTGATTTCAAATCTAATCTCCATTCCATCTCTATCAGCTCGACTTTTCGAGATATACCGTTATGTCCAAGATTAAGGCACTTTCGCTACATATATTGGAATAACTTGAAAACGGTTCACCATATTCAGTTAAAAAAAAAATCCGAAAATTGGCAACAATATTATCTTTAAGCCGTGCTTACATTGTTTTTAAATTTACCCAGTAGTTTCAGAGATATCGTTGAAGTTTTGAAAAAAAAAAATAACAATTAAAAAATGTTTTTTTTTTGCTCTTTAAAAATTCATAAAAAAAATAAAAATGCGACAAAAATCACAATTTTGGTCTAAAAACATTTAGTTGAACATATTTATATATAGGCACACACTTACAATTTACGACTTAATAGTAAAAAAATTACCCAAAAAAGTTATATGACCTGTGCTCTAATTTTATTACTACTACGACTACTAGATTAGATTTAAAATCAGCGACCTCAAATTAGTAAAATTTGCAACAAAGTTCCAGACCGCACAATAAAAGTTCAATTTTATTCCCTTGTGTTATTTACGACTTCTAAAGGATACGTGTATAAAACATAGACTCCAAAAGTCGTTTTGGCTTTGATATGAAGCCATAACGAGACCACGATTAATTCTTATAACAAAAAAGCTAACTAAGATCCCTAATATCATTCCTGAAAAGACTCTTACATGAAACAAAGTCCAATGTTACCAATAAGGCTGGGACACATGAATATATTGAATTTATTTTATTAGCATTTTTTTTTTGGAAGATCACAGAAATATTTAGTTGCATCAGTCTAGGTGGCATGATATTCAACGTTAACGTTAAGAATTTTTAAAAGGGTTCCAAAGGAAATTTCAAACAAAGTCGTCAAAAAAAAGGGGTCAATACGTAAAAAGCTGCTTAAAATTTGTTTATTTAATAAAAACAAAAAAATATTGTATTTTAAGAAAAACTACTAAATTCAACATTATTAACAATAAAATAATTTATTTATAATATTTTTTATTATTGCAAAAATAAAGATTTATTCATACAAATAGTTAACTTAAAATTCTCTTTTTATTAATTAAACTTCTGTACTTTTGTATGAGATATTCACTCGGATTCCAGCCTTACAAATCCCCATCTAACAAATTTAAATTTGTTGGACAATTTATTATTCATTAGTGATAATTTAGAAAAAAGACATTTCGCCGAGGCAGTGCTATGAATCAAATTAAAAATATAAATTATAAGATATATATAAACATTCATTAAGTCAATTTGTTTAATTTTTCCGATCCCCTCCAAAAGGATTCGGCATTTGATGTTTTTAATAGTTGTTCATTTATAAATTCTGCGGGGTATTTTTTATCACCATATTGTGAAATAATCTCGAAATAATTAATTTCTTCATTGGAATTAATATATAATGGGTGGTGGTTAAATACATTAAAAAAAAGGTCCAGGTGGTTGAATAAGGGGCAATTCGTGATTAAAGTCGTCAAACGGTAACGCTGATGATATTGCAGATTAAGTTTAGTTCAACAATGGTTTTTATATAACAGACGGCGATACTGGCGCCGGTATGTTTGGATAAAAGGGCATTACCAATTCCCTTTTAGGAGGGGTTTATGCATTTTTTATTTATGTTTGAGAATATTTGAAGAGATAGGCGAAGGATTGACATATATGTATATGCGTTTAGCTCGTTATGGTTTTATTGCACCATAATCATTTTTTCGGCATCCCTGTGGACCATCCCAGAGAAAAGTTCAACCCCTGTGTTGAGGTTGGATAGTTCTTATGGTAGTTAACTGCGCGCAAACACTCAGGTAGAGTATAGATGACCCCGATATCTGAAAAAAATCATCTAGTATATCATTGCCTAGGAACTTCTAGAACAGGACATTCGCAAAGAAGGTGAAAATCGGTGTCTTTTTTTCTCTGTCCTTGCATCTGCAACAATGGTCTTTAAAGAAGAGTCCTTATGACTGTATTTTATGAGTTGCATTCTGCGGTCCACGTTAAAGGAAGGCCACATCAACTTGGCGATTCTATATGTGTCAAGATTACGCCACATATTTTCAGCTTTTTTCACGAAGTGCTTCAAATACTGCTCTTTATAGTTCGCACTGGAAATATAACAAGAAGATTCCAATTTAGGTACTTCGTCCACCTTTTCATTTCCAAAATGGTCTGTATGCGCAATGATCCAAACAAAGGTAATGTCAGTGAGCCGTCAGCTATTCTTTACATTGGCTGACCAGTATAGAAGTAGTAGTGAAAGATTTTAGAGACAAAAGTGCCGCCTGGCTGTCGACAAAAATTCCAATGCTCCCGTAAATATTTCTGTCATATAGTAGTTTAGATGCAGATGACAAATACTTCAGCTTGAAGTACACTACACACACATTTCCTCCTCTTCTTGATGGCCCCGTGGAGAACAACAGAGGGTGTATTAGGAAGAGGAGGAGATTAATATAAATTAAATAGTCAGGGAGACTATATGAAATAATTACTCTTACTCTCAAGATCATCAAAAAAAAAAAAAACGCCGGATCCAACCGCACAGTTCAACTTAGAGCCTTCGCTATTACATTAGAAATGGCTCTCCGCACTACGACTCCAGCGATCTTTTGCGAAGCCTTGAATATAAATCATGGCATCATAGTTTTCTATGAGCTTACTCCTGCACCATTTACTCCTGGATGGAACTAGAACTTTGATCACTATATCAAAATCCATGTAGGAAATAACTAAGTCAGAATGTTGGTTTAGGATGGGCGAAAATATGCTTAAAGTTCTTGTGTGACTCAAATATTGGACTGAAGCAACCGAAGAGATTTGTTTCATTATCCCGGGAAAAATCCCATTATTTATCAAGTACTGTGGTCTTAGATACTATAAACAAATTTTAGGGAATGTTGAAAGTAATCAGTATGGTTTTTACATAATGATGCATCAGAACGTCTACTACATGATTGATCTCAATAAACTTCAAAGGGGAAGCTATAGTATAAAATCCTCAGTTTTAACTTTCTTCCATAACCCATGATTACATTTTGAATAGCAGAAGACTTTAAAATGAACTACTCAAATTAAAACTAATCCTTTATCCACAATTAATTTTCTAACTGGAAAAGACTTATCAACTATAATTAGAAGTATTAAAGGAGTATGTCGGATTCTCGAATCATTACCAGCTTTCATTTTATGAGTTAACATTTGGCTAGCATTCAAGTTAAAGAAGATACACGTTTTAGTGTTTATTTAAACTAACAAAAAAAACTACATTCTGATGCTCACAGCTAAATCATATTGAATATCGCCAGATTTTAGCCAATATTTCAATGTTAAATGGAAAATATAAGCTAATGATTTTTTTCAAGTTAGAAAAATATTTAATTATACCTTAGTTAGTTAATCGATATTCGGAATTGCTAGTAGATTGCGAATAGAATAGCATACATTTGATCATAATTAAACAAAATCTGTTATCACTCATAAAATTCATCAAATATTGAAAATTTCACTAAAAAACTCAAAAAACTTAAAACTCAATTATCTCGTAAACTAGAAGACATAGAGCCCAAAGGATGAAAATCTGTGATCACTCGTAAAATCTAGCAAATAGTGAAATTTTCACTAAAAAAAATAAAAACCTAATTATTTCGAAAATTAGACATACAACCATAAGAAAGAACATATATCATAAACTACTGAATTTTGGATTAAAACACTAAAAAAAAATATATAGTACTCATGTATTTCTTTTATGAAAACACTCTTTGAAATCACTGCAAAAAAATGCTGGTGTTATTTATAAACATTTGGTTGACTGGCTAGCTAGCTGGCTGACTGGTTGGTGGAATATTTGGTTGGCTGGTTATTTGGTTGACTAGCTGACTGGTTGAATACTTCATATCTTCGATTTACACATAGATTCATGTTCAAAGTTCAAAGGGAATTGACAGAACGACATGTGCACAACTAGAGGGTATCAACAAACTCGCAAACATACAGATAATTTCACATCTTCTTTCGCGTTAATAATACCAACAACAACAGTCACAGAGAAAAGAAACCTTTGTATCTACCAAAAGGAAGGGATTCTTTTTTCGTTTTGAAATTGTAACTTATTTAAAAGGACAAGAGAAGAAAAAATGATGTTTGTGAACCCTTATATTTCATACTGTGTCTTGTGTTAGATATATTTATAGTTTTATTTGTATTTATTATTGCATTACTAAGCAAATTGCGGAAAAATTAGCGGCTGATTTTGGGATCATCTAATTATGGCGATTCTCTTTGTATATATTTGATATTTATGAGTAGTTTTATGATAAAAAAAAAAGACGACAAAATAAAAAAGGGGACGATAGACAATCAATTTAGTTTGTATTTTTGGATATTGGAAATAAATTAAATTACAAGAGACAAATTAAATTTATTGTCTTTAAGAACATAGAGGCTTTCACAGACAATAAGGAATGGAAAATATAAAACAAAAGCTTTTCCTTCAACTCCATTCGTAAAAATAGAGAAATAGAAATAAAAAGATAAATACGTTTGATCACTTATATAATCAGGCAAAAAGAACCGATGCGGACAAAAACGTAAAAATCGATTTTCATATGAAAATTGAAAATCTCATTTTAAAAGGAAACTAAAGGCACTAGAACAAAATGGATTTAAATCTGTGATCAGTTATATCTCTTATCAGAAATCTATTTTGTATGTTAAAATTTAAAATTTAATTTTTTAAATAAAATAAAAATCTGTGAACACTTATATTTCTCGCCAAAAATTTATTTTTTCTATGAAAATCTAAAATCCCATTTTTTTTAAGGAAACTAGAGGCTCTAGAGCAAAAAAAAGTTAAAGTCTGTGATTTCTCAATAAAACTCCATTCTTTATATGAAAGATTAAAATCTCATTTTATAACGCATCTAGAGGCGCTAGATCGAAAAGAATGAAAATCTGTGATCACTTATATTTCTCACGAAAATTAAAATCATATTTTATAAGGAAACTTGAGGTGCTAGAGCAAAAAGAATAAACATTTATGATCAATTATATTCGATCGATTTTTTATATGAAAATCGAAAATCTTTTGTAACTAAATTAGAAAAGAAAATTATTCGAATTTCTTTGTTTCATACATTGAAATTCACAAGTATTTTCTTTTGAATCGAAGTACAAAACAATCCCCCTGATTTTACAGTGGTTCGAAAAGGTTTTTTTTTCTTTAATAATTCTAACTTGTGATATCTGAATAAAATTTGTCATGGCCAAAGCTGAGGTATTTTCGAGTTGAATTAGAGGAACACAGTAACCTAGCGGGTCAGGGGGTTAGTGGGTGGACCTCCAAAATTGGTAATCTTGGGTATGTCATTTTTTTTAAAAGAATCGTCAAAATTTTAATTATGATTTTTTTGTAAAGAAATGTTAAGCATAGAAGTTCCCTGTAAATATCTACAACAAATATGCTTATACGTGTAGGTTATCTCTTTTCGTTTAAAAGAAATTTAGGTCGAAATAAATTTTTCCCCCATTCTTTTAAACTTGACGGCCTTAATATAAGTCCTAATTTTTTTTAAATATCCACTAAGTTCCTTTAAAAATTCTATATAATATTGCTGCCAGAATCATATAAATAGATGCGATAAAAAGTTATATTAATCTCAAATTGAAACTTAAAAAAACTCACACTTTTGGTGATAATATTTTTTCACTTATAAAACTTGTTTTTTAATGCTTTCAATAGAAATTTTAACAAAAATGCGTGTAAAACAAAACAAGTCATTATCCAAAATTTATCAATGTTCCACAATTTTTTTAAATTTGTTTGCAAAATTCTCAAATCATGATCAAAAACAATTTTTTTCTTAATTAAATTTCTTTAATTAAAATTGGAAAAACACGCAAAAAGTATTTTTTTGACGGACGACTTTTATAAAAACACAGTGATATTTTGATATTTTAGGCATTTTGGTGCAAAAAGAATGGGAACTTTTAAATTCTTTAATTTTAGTTTAGGTTTATCTACATTATGTCAAAATTTTAATAGGATATCTTTGTTCGTTACGGAATTATTTCCAAAAAAAAATCGTTTTGTAACCACTGTGCCCTAGACCAAAAAGAATGAAAATTTATGATCACTTATATATTTCACTAAAAATTGACTTTTTATATTATAATCTAAAATCTCAATTAATAAGGAAACTAAAGATGCTGGAGCAAAAATAATAAAAATCTGCGATCACATATATTCTCATAAAAAATTCTCTTCTCACCAAAGATCGATTTTTTATGTTAAAATCTAAAATTTCATTTTATAAGAAAACTAGATGAGCAAAAGCAAAAAGAATGAAAATCGGCGAACACTTGTATTTATCACCAAAAATCGACTTTTAATATTAAAATCTAAAATCTCATTTTATATGGAAACTAGAGAATTTAGAGCAAAAATAATGAAAATCTGTGATCACTAATATTATTCATTAAAAATCGATTTTTGTAACTTAAAAACTAAAATTTCGTTTTATAAGGAAACTAGAGGCGCTAGAGCAAAAGGAATGAAAATCTGTGATCACATATTTTTTCACCAAAAGTTGATTTTTTATGTGAAAATCTAAAATCTCTCTTTATAAAGAAACTGGAGGCCCTGTGATCACTTATATTATTCACTAAAAATCGATTTTTTTTATACTAAAATCTAAAATCTCATATTATTACTAGAAGTGCTAGAAAAAAAAAAAGAATGAAAATCTGTGATCACATATGTTTTTCAACAAAAATCGATTTTTTTATAAAAAAAAAATTAAGATCTCATTTTAAAAGAAATAATTTCTTATAAAAAAATCTAGAGGCGCTAGAGTCTCTAGTATTTCCTATCAAAAATCGATTTTTTATATAAAAACTAAAATTTCGTTTAAAAGGTAACTAAAGGCGCTAGAAAGAATGAAAAGCTGTGATCACTTATATTTCTCACCAAAAATCTGTGAAATTTTTATTTAAGAACTAATATTTCAAGGATGAAAATCTGTAATCATTTACAAAATTCATCAACTATACTTTTATATAAATCGTTTATTTTGAGAATTAAAAATACTAATGTGAGTTGATAAAATATTTAAAGTTATTTTCTTAAAAATGTGTGTGATATACAGGATTTAATACAAGTACAAATTGTATTTTACAAATTTAGTAATTTAGTACGAAATATTTTTCTTTGAGACAAATCACAATAATCCAAACGAAAAAAATCTAATGACTTTTTTAGCAGGCCAATAATATATTTTTACGATGGAAATATTTATCAAATCACACTTGAAGTAGCAAAAAGTACTAAATAAAAACAAGAAAATACTTTATGGCCCTAAAAAGAAAAACAACTAAAGAAAATATATATTTCAACATTTACAACTTTATAACAATTTGAAGAAGCATTTCACCATCAGTGCTATTTAAGCAGATTACAATATTTCCGATTTTCCTCCCCACAGTTATGACTCTTAGCTCCAGTTGAAGTGAAACAAATAACAAAACTCTATGTAACACAACGGACTATTCATTGGTATTACATTGACTTTATGTTAAGGGTATTTACAAAAAAGCGTTAGAGACATGTTTGTCTGTCTGTCTGTCTGTCTATATGTAATGATGGCTCCATGACATTAAATGTTTGTTGTTGCAATGATAAAGACCATCATCATGATGTAGATAATGATAAAGTGACATACAAAGAGACGACCAGTGTGACTGGCATTAGCAAGCAGTTGAATCTTGTCGAGCCCCATTACAATGAGGCTATTTTCTGCAATGACATTCTGATGATTTTACGTCTAAAATATATTTAACAGCAAAAAAAAATCTACAAAAACGAAAAACGAGCAACAGAAATATCAAAGTATTTATGCTGAGAATGATGAAGATATAAATCGAAATGAAAACGACAGCCCAGAGACACATTTTCAACAAATACAGAAAATAACAGCAACAACAGAAGCATCAGTAGCAATAATAGCAAAAAAAACAACAACAATAATAATAACTAACTACACAACAATATAGATAAAACAAAATGTCAGACACGGATAACAAAAATACTTTAGTGAGTAGTTCTATGGTTATATGTATGTATTTACTAGGGTCTCAGTCATAGTTATCATAGTTGGAGTATTTGTTGTTGTATTTCATAGTTTATACACTAAACACTCATCTAACACCAACAGAATAGAATGAAATAAAAAAAAGAAAAAAACAAAATACATTCTGCTTGATGGCATCCATTGAACAGTGGTTCCAGAATTACAATATTTACGATAAAACTCCAACTCAATAACCCAAAGGTGAGATAAAAGCCTCATTTTCATTCACGCAAAACATTTTCATCTTTATCAAACATATCGAAAATAAGATACTTGGAGACTATATCCTAAAGAATCTTTACACTTTAAAAACTGCAAAATCTCAATAACTGTGGAAGCTAGAGCAAAAAATTTAATAAATTGTGATCACTGAAATCAGAATTGATTTTTAAATTTCCCGGGATTCTCAACAAAAATAAATAATTAAAAATTTCAAAATATTTATAAGATAATTTAGTTAAATGAATGATAAAAAAAAAAATGATAAAATAAACTAATTATTCATAAAACGATAAATTAATTCAGTTCTTTTCGAAATATTGACATTTTGAAAATTAAATGAACATTTTTTATTATACAAAAACTCATCCGAAAATCATTACTTTGGTTTTTATATTGATCTCTGGGTAAAACTTTCATCGATAATTCTATGGAAGTTCGCTTGTTGTTAAGAGATCTCCAAAGAATTTCACAGATTTCTGCATAGAAAAAAATTATGCATAAAATATTTTTGAATAAATCATTATTTGGCTTTAAATAAAATGTTATAAAATAAAATAAAATGTTTGATTTTAACACTATGTTTTATTGGTTTTAAATAATTTTAAAAGACAAAAACCAAAAACAATTTCTTATGTTTTGAAAAATAATAAAAATAAAAATAAAATTACAAAAATGAGGAAAACAAAAGAAAAATATTATCCAATATTTGAAACCCATTGGAGATAAGTTATGAATATTTCTTGCTGATTTTCTTAATAATGATTGAAATTTATTTATCTTTCAGATGATTCGAAAACACAAAATATATTTTAAGTGATAAAATAGTTATATGTAAGTATCTAATAATGTATTTTCTATATTTTTTTATTATATTATCCGTCCAAAATTAGATCCTTTTTATAGAAAAAATCGTTTGAACCCAGAAACGTATCAAGCCCATTTTTAATACTTTGTAATATAGTGAAATGTATTCCAGCTTGGTTATTCTGAATGAAACGATATAATAGTTAAAACAAATAATAGTTAGGGCTATACTGTGGGTGGTATAAAGTTTTCCATCTATTAATTTTTAAATAGTAAATACCACAATGATTGTACTAAATGAGAATTATTGCTTCGTGTCCGATAGCATATTGTGACCATTTTTGGTTCAATGGTCCTTTCAAATGGATCGATTGTGTGTTCGGTGCAGATTTCTCATGATCATTATAGCCAATTTTAACAGCTCATAATATATAATCCTCTGCTCACACCAAATGCAAAGCATTACCTTGGTTATTTAGCTTTTGTGGTGATTTTCCTAATAAGATGTTTAATGCTTTGGATTATCATAATAGATTCACTTTCTATCGCTAGTAACATTACCACGCAAAAAAGAAATCGCTTTAAGGCGTTGAAATAGGATTTCAGACAAGCATATCATCTATACTGCTCATGACAAGTTGCCTCGACTGCACAATATTCCTCACAAACTTCTCCTCAAAAGTATATAAACTATATAAATTTAAACTAATACAGTAAATTAATTAGTTTAAATTTTGAAGGCAGATCAGACAAATATTTTAGAGGTTTCAAAATGAGACACTGCTCTCATATTCTATAAATAACTTAAAAAGCATGTAATGGAAATATGTATCTACATATAAATATGCGGAATTCGCGGGAATTTCAGTTTTGGGATTTCCCTTGAAAAACTCTATTACCAGTAGACATAAGTTTGTGTAAATAACTCAGAACAGCTATAAGTAAAATAACGAAGAATAAACTAATTTGATGTATAGCTCCACTAATTTGATGGATAACCTAGATGAGTTAGTTGATAGGAAGTTAGTCTAATGATCTGAAAATTTCGTGTTCCATTTTCGCCAAAAACTCCGGTCTGTTTTCACTACAGTGTGCAATAGTCTACATTATTTCGCTCGTTTAGAATTAGAATATAATTTGAAATTGTATAGCATTTAATGAAACAAATTGATTTGGAAAATACTGACTCTAGTGTCAAAAAGCATAAATTCTTAATAAAGACTTAAAGAAGTTGAAATAATAATAAAACTAAAAAACCTTAAAACTAAATTATATTGGAAACTAGTAGCGTACAAAGATAATTATCAAGGTCACTTTAACTCTAGATTTTTGTTATATTGCAACCATTCATGGTGGCTTACGGTTTCCTTCTTATACTTTATCTGAATTGTTAATTTGCAACAGCTAAGCTACTCCTAACATTACTTAGGAATGAAATAATCCTAACAAATATTAAAATGTTCTTTTATCTTGTTAAAAGGTGAGCAGAAATCATGGATAGTTCATATTCTCAGTAAATAAAGAAGAATTTTTGTTAAATATAAATAATACGGATTTTTTGTGCTAATAAATAATATACAAAATCTTTAAAAATAAAATTAGTAATAGAAAATATAAAATTTTTTCTTCGATTCTGAAAAAAAAGGGTAGAAAAAAGCTAAAAGGTAAAACGAAAATTTTGAGGCTAAAAGGATAATAAAAAGGCTAGATTTAGCTTTAAAAAGGCTAAACTGGCAAGACTGAGTATAACAATAAAATTAATACATAATAAAGTCTCGCTCTCCAAGAAGAAAAATATTTTGATTAGCATTTCAAAATCTCTAATACTCTAACGATATATAGCAGGCGGCATTTATTGGATTTGACGAAAGTAATTGGTGGTTGCTGGGTATTAAAATGGGCCTAGGGCCCTCCGAGTATATTCCAAAATTTTAGAGGGACTTCTAGTATCAATTTTTATACTTAAACAAATACCAGAAATGAAAACAATTTTTATTGTGCTCTATTTTTTATTCCAACATTTTTCTGCTCCACCGTTATACTCTACAACACTAACAATATGATAAAGTAGCACTTGGGGGAAAATCTTGTATATATTTACCTTGTATTTATAGATATAAATATATACCTATCTTTGTATATAAATACAAATATTATTTTTATAGAGAAAAGAAGGCTTTATGCTAAGGTTGCTGTTTTTTTTTTTTTTTTCTCTCTCTTAAAGTACGAAAAAATCACATAAAAAAAGTAAGAAAAATACACAACACAAAAGGTCGTAAAAAAGAGGGAGGTTTTAAATTGAAGAGTTTTGCTTTTATCCATAATAATAATCGTAAGCTATGGCTGGAACAAATATATAAGTATCTACTATACCCATACATACAGTATGATAATAAATTATTTTTACATTCAAAGAAAACAAAATCTTTAGATTAAAGGGTATGCGTAGTTTCTGTTGTTGTACTTTATATATATATATGTACGTAAATGAAAATGTAACAAAAACAAAATGCAATGTTATAAACATTTGCGAATTTTGTAAAATAATGTTGAAGTAATCATTTTTTTTTTTTTTTCACTGTAAAAACAATAACTTGTCATACTGTATACACCTTTATACTCGTAAGTACGTATATTTATACACATTCTACTTTATAGACAAATAAACGTAACTACATTTTATTTTGGGTCATTTATAATCCTCACTCCACAAGTGAATTGTTGTTATTTGTTGATGCTGATGTTGATGCTGCTGTTGATGTTGGAGGGGATTTTCCATTCAAACACACAACATACATATCTACATATAAAATTAAACACTCCCACGCACATACTATACAATACAAATACACAGTGACTCGCTTTAAGTTTTTGATGTGATGATACTGTTTGTTATTCTATAGCTACTACGTTTGCATGAATATATGCATGTATGTATCGTTGTATGTTTGTATGAATGTATGTGTGTATGCATGGAAATACGTATTTATGTTTTTTGCTATAAGTATTGTGAAAAACGTAACGTAATATACCAATACTGTTATTCACGTAGTAAATTCCTGAATGTTTGTAATACAAACAAGGTAGTAAACGACGGTTGTGTGAGTATAAATTAAAAAAAAAAAAAAAGTTTGGATATTGCTTATCCTTTTTAGTTGTGGCAACATAATTAGAAATCCCACATATCATAGCACGTTATCTTCCGAAAATGAACTTGTATGAATTTTGCTCTTACATTTATTTAATAATTCTAACAAAATCATCCGTGAAGATGTTTCTCTGAAGAAATGTTAAATTTTTCACAATATTTCTGTTGCACTTTTTCACCCTCCATACATTTTTTGGTGAGAACATAAAGTATCATCTATGCCCTATCGACATGGACTAGATTGAGCATAAGTAAAATCCTCATTTCTTACACGATCTTTCACTGAAACTAATTTCTTGCTTTATCCCTTCTTCATTAAGATCTATAATAAAATTTCATATTTATATAAATCATTTGAATTATTTTCATAAATTAATCACACAACCCTCCTATATACAGATATTTCAAACATTTCAACATTGAAACATTTGAAATACATTTTTGAATTTCATCCATAAATACACACAATCAAACAAAACACATACAAACACTGTAAGCGCAAGCTACAGAAATGAACGTTCCATGCTGAATTATAATCTGGCATTAGGTTACTGATCCATGTCAAATCTGTGGCTTGAGTTTTTTTTTACATTCTTACCATTTTTTTCTTCTTGTTTAATATTATTGTTGTTATTGCAATTTCTTCTTCTTCAAAGTACGATTGCTGATATAATGTTGTCATTATACCCCCAAAAGATTGGCAGACTGTTGGATAGATGGATGGATGGATGGATGGATAGATAGATGGACATAAATACATTTATATATAAACACAATCTCATCCCAGTAAAAATAAATGAAAGAATGACTGTCGTCTAAATGTGCCCCTCTCTATCTCTATAAAATTTACACACTCACAATTCTTTATTTTAGCAAATCCTTATTTCTTAGATGTTTGTTGTTTTGTTGCTGTTGTTGTAGTTTTCTTTTCGCATTTGATTGATACGATTTGAATGATACAGCGCAAACAGTGCAAGTGGAAATAGCAACTGTAAGAGGTAGAGATGAATGAATTCATTCACAATAATGTAAAAAAAAAATAAATAAACATTAAAGACAATAAATTTAAGGACACTGATAAAAATGTAAGGGAAGAAGATAATAAAGGACTTTTTTGCAAAGAATCTGTGGAATTATGCAAATTTTCCTGGCAGTTGAAATAACGTAATAACGTCTTATTTAAATCATTCAAATAGATATAATTTAAAGCTCAAAAGCACATCATCTTAGACAGAATGGAAAATTTTTGTAAAATAATGATTCAAACAGAACTGTAGCTCAGTATTAACTTTAAATGTCTAATTTAATCAGTTCACATTAATCTTCCAGCCTCAATAACTGTTTTAGTTTCAACGTAATTTAGATGCAAAAGATATAATATTTCACTATCCTGGTATCTAATTAAAGTTCATCGCCAAGCAGTTGCAAAAAGGACAATTAAAGATTTCAATTTGTATATCTTCCATCGTCGATTTTCAACGATTCAACCATATCTATAACATTACCATTGTCAAAGCTAGGTTCTCTAACTGATGCTGCAAATTGAATTTAACAAACTTCAATGCCAAGAGCGTATCATGCACTTGCAATCATAATCGCGCAAAAATAATTTTACAAAAGTGCTAAAATGGGCTAAATACAAAGCACAATGGTTTTGTGATACAATCTACAAACTTTAAAAACAAAAATATAAGCATTTTTACTAGAACTAAGAATTATTGAAATTTATTTTATTTATTTATTTATTTTGTAGTATTTTAAATACTTTCTTACAACTATAATAGATAGATAAATAGATAGATAGATAGATAGATAGATAGATAATAGATAGATTTCTTATCCAATTTTATATATTAAAATGCTCTGATAAACATTATTTTTTATTATAAATTAAACATTTTCTTTTAAAAGCATTAATATTTGTTTAATTTTTACAATAATTTGGGAGTTACAGTCCTTTGTACATAAAACATCTCTTCATTTTCTTAGTTGCTACTCTATGTATTCGGAAAACATTTCCATTCCTCAAATTATATGGCTGACTTTCATTCACATATGATAGTTCTTGAGTCAAGTATTCTGGCACATATCCCATTTTCATTTTGAAGATAAAGATACATGTGTTAAGCTGAAGCCTTTGTCTGATATTTATACATTTCAATGTGTCAAGCATATATTGTATCAAAGTATATCTACAACATTTTAAATTCGATCGCATAGCTTTATTTTGTAGCTTTTGTAACCTTCCCATTTGTATATTTGTACAGCAAGTGTATAGTATAATTGATTCGAATTCAAAATGTGGTTTAATTAATGTATTGTATATATTTATTGCAGTGATTATTGATAATTTGTCTCTAATCCTTCTAAGAAATCCTTCTTTTTCCGATTTTTTTCATATGTATTCTATATGATCATTTAAATTCATGTTTTTGTCGTTTATAAATCCTAAATAATTTGCTTTGTCTACTTTTTCTATGATTTTGTTATTAATTTTAAATTCTATATTAAATAATTCCATTTTAAATTTAAAAAAATTTGACTCTTGGTTACCGATTAAGATAAAATTTGGTGCATGTGTAGAAGAGGATATGGAGGCATGTAAAATGAATTTCTCTAATTTTCATTTTAAGAACTGTGACAACTGTAGCTTTGAAAGTGATTAACATATTTAGTTAAATGGCCATAACTTAAGTTATATAAAAGATATCAAAATAATTTTTTATTTTATTTTTTTGAAGAAGATTTGCCAAAGCTTGTATTTTAAAATACCATATTTACTTTGCCATGCAGGGCTGTCAGATGTGGCGATTTGTCGCCAAACGTGGCGATTTTTAATTGCTTTTGGCGACTGAATTTTCCGTTTGGCGACATGGCGATATTCCATCAAAATTCTTGGATTAGTATGGCGCCCTTTTGTTTTGGCTAATTTTTAAAATATGATTGTGGAGAAAAACTAATAAGTTTCTTATTATAAATCGACTATTTTTAATATTTGCCTATCTATCTGAAGAATCTTAATTTGTAAATAGCTTCAACTTAGTTTACGAAATTTTATGCCAAAAAAAATATATTTTACTGTATTTAAATAAAAAATGTATGATAATTTATTTTCCATCACCTTTCAAATACATTAAGGATATTAATGATTTCGATCACAATTAAATAAACGTTAATGAGTAAATTAATTCTTTGAAACAATTTATAAGTTTAATAGAACCAATGTTTTTATGTAATATTAGAAATATTCTTTTAAAAAATATAATAAAAAAATCCAATAAATTTTAAAATTTGATGACCAGAAAAGTGTATTTTAAGTTGTTTTTTATTTTATTTTTTATTCAATTACACTGTGCTCGAAAATGAGACTAATTCTTTTAACAATGTGGGTATCTATTGGGTTAAACTAAATCGTAGACGCTGAAAGCGCTCGTTTTTGAGATATTTCATTTTGAAAGGTTAAAAAATTAATAAAGTTTTTTAGCTTAAATTTAATAATTTATCCCACTAGTAACAAACAATTTTTAAATTTAAAATGCATTTTAAATTTTTTCATACAAATTTTATCTCTAAAATGTATTTTAAATTTAAAAGTGGTTGGTAAATACGAAGGTTAATTTTGTAATTTAAACAATATAACAATTAAGATTTCATTGAATTGTATAATAATGAATTCTTAATATCAAATGTATGGTTAAGCAGGCTAATTAATGTTACCAATTATCAACGTGTCAAACAAAAATATAATATAAATCTTGCTAAAACTGTTTTAATTTATAATTGGAATATATATTCAATTGATTTATTGTTTAATATACATAAATATATAAATTATGTCCCTTTTATTGCTATTATTATATTTACAATTAATTCGCTGCTTCCATAATTAAGTTTAAACACAAATATCGCGAAACGAGAGCTTAATTCGAAAAATTAAACTTGGGATGCCCAGTTTGTTAAAATTTGCAACTAGCACAGTGTTATTATTAGCTATTGCAGTTATCATTGACTATGTTAAAGCTGAATTTAGATTTACAAATTATAAGAAATTTTAAGTACTAAATTTTGTACGACACTTAACATTTTAGTTTTTTTTTAGTATTTCTTTAAAAAACTAAATAAAATTTTAATCTGGCAATTTTTGGCGATTTTTGATTAACAATTTGGCGACAGAGGCTCAAAAAAATCTGATAACTCTGTTGCCATATAAAAATTTTAAAAATATTTTTATTAACATATTTTTTTGTAAGAATTTTCTTTAGTGACGTGTATCTAAAAAAGTCCATCATTAATTTTTTTTTATATATTTTTTTGGTAGCAAACCTTATCGGTATACTTGCTACAGAGAAAGTTTCAGAGAGGTCAAAATTTTTAAATTTAAATGGAATTACTCATTGTTATTTATATTTATTTCCATAATTTTTGTCCTATTTTCGTTCAGTTTAAGTTTATTAATCTTTAACCAATTATTTATATTTCATATCGTATACTAAGTTATATTAAACATAAGGGTTTCGTCCGCAAAAAGTTCGCATATAGTACACATAAGCTCCAAGAATTGATCCTTGTGGTACTCCATATTCATTATTAATTGCCTCTGATTTTTATAATTTACTTTAGTTATTAGTTTTCTTTTTTTTAGGTATGATTCAAATGTGAAATTATATGCTCACCGAAGTGTTCTCTCAATAAATCCATTGATTGATGCGATGTGTGGAAAGTGGCGACGTCTTGCTGAAACCAAATGTCGCCGAGATCACGAGCTTCAATTTCAGGCATCAAATAGTCGGTTATCATGGCACGATAACGGTCGCCATTGACGGTTACGTTCGCACCGGCATCATTTTTATAGAAATATGGGCCGATGATTCCACCCGCCCACAAACTATACGAAATCGTTGTTTTTTCTTGTTGAAGTGGCAGTTCTTGAATCTCTTCAGGTTGCTCTTCGTCCCAAATGCCGTAATTTTGTTTGTTTACATACCCATCGAGCCAGAAATGGGCCTCATCGCTGAACAAAATTTGCATCGAAAACGTCGGATCTTCTCGGAACTTTTCAAGAGCCCATAGAGCGAAGCGATGTCGCTTGTGAAGGTCGAGCGGCTTGTTGCACAAGCTGTATTTTGTACGCTTTTAATTTAAGATCTCGACGTAAAATGCGCCAAGTCGTTCCATACGTCAGTCCGAATTGCTGCGAACGGCGCCGAATCGACTCTCCACGGTCTTCGTGTACACTCTCAGCTACGGCCGCTAGATTTTCTTCACAGCATGCTGGACGTGGTCTATTCGGTCGAATATTATCCAATAATGAATGCTGGGTCTCAAAATGGGTGATGGTGTTGCGAATAGTACGCTCAGTAGGCCGATTATGTTGACCATAAGTTGAGCGAAGTGCACGAAACACATTCCTCACAGAACGTGAATTTTCGTAATAAAGTTTAACGATTTATAAACGTTGTTCAGGAGTAAGTCTTTCCGTTATGAAATGCCAAACAATACTAAACAAAAATAACATGACAGCGTGACACGACTCACACATGATCTGTCATAAAAAGGCTATTGAAAAAAGTATCTCTACTTGAATCACCCTTTAGTATAATTTTTGTAGTAATTTTTTTCTGTCTATTGTTTCAAATGCTCTTTTAAGATCGAGAAAAATGCCATTATTTTTTATTTCTTAGTTTACTGTCGTTTCATCGAACAAAATTTCATATTCTTTTTGATTATTCGGGTGATCGAATAAAATTTGATTTTCTTCGATTAATCGAATGAATAAAAATATAATTATATATATATATATATATATATATATATATATCCAACAATTGAGACCATATTCAAATTACAGACAAATTCTATAATGATAGGTGCTAAACGAAAATTGTTAAAAGTGTTAGATATTTTTTAGTTTCGGGCTAAAAGTATTTTTCGCGTTTTGGATTACTAAAAACGTCCTCAAGAAGGCATTAAGAAATCCATGTTTTAAAATGAATTTTGTTCTTGACAAGATCTAAACGAAATTTGGAATGTCTAAGATATATGTACACATAGTTATGGCATTGTCGCTACAACAATATTATGTTCACATTGTTCTTTTAGTTAAAAAAAAAAGATTGTTTATTTTTTTTTTTTTATAAAAATCTACTAAGTTTAGGACAGCTTTACACTTAATACATTATAATATAATGAGTTACACTAGTTACTTTTGATAATTAAACTGGTTGTTAAATGATCACATTTTGTCTAAATAAATAATATAAAAATAAGAGAGTAATATTTTAATTACTAATTCACTAACTACATGTAATGCAGAAATTCGCCGCTTGTGTTTTACAAAACGCTTTTGGCACAGATGGTATATAAATTACAACAAATACGAGTATTCACTTGAGATTGAAAACAGCACATAGCAGAATGTTAAATAAAGAGATCAACAGCCCAGCAAAAACATTGCTTTCTTGGTAAGCTTGCAGATATAATTGGAAACATAAATAAACTACATATTTTTTGGCTGAATATTTTTTTTTCGAGTTGTCCACAAATTCAAAAATATGTACCTAAATGAAATAAATTTTGCTGTTAGTGAGATTTGAACTTGGACACAAATTGACCATTCGTTTTTAATGACTAACATCTTACTCAGTATACGATGTCTTACTTAATTTTCTAAGTGACAAAAACTTTTTTTTAGTATAAAATATCGTTTTAGATATTTTGTTATAAAAAAAAATAACAGCATCAGAATGAGGTTGAACCAACAACCTTCTGGTTGCTAATCCAAAGCTCTAGCCAACTCATAAACGTGATTGCAATAATACTGTGTTATCATAATATTGAGTACTTATTTATGTAATACCGAGAAGGCAAATAATAATGACGCCTCATTACCAAAAAACTACTTTAATAAGTAGTTGTCATTACCGAAAACCAAAAAGTTTTTATTGGGAGCTTAGTGGTTACACACTTATAAACCGAAAGGTTAGAAAAAAGTTGAAGCCCACCGGAATATATGGATGTTGAAAAAAAAATAACAAATTATAATAATTACGAAAGATATAGTCGGTCAAGCCCGACCATATGATACCCCACACCATTGCGTATGTCCATCAAAATTCTTGGAGGGGTCTTATGTTAGACATGTGGATAATTGTGGACTGATACTTTTACTAAGTGTAAAATGAAATATACGACAACAGAATATTACGTTAATACTAACATTTTTATGAATTTATGCACGAAAGTGAGCTTATATGGGAGCTATGGTAAATTATGGAGCGGTTCTAATAAAATTTATCACTGTGATTTCTACTTACATATACAAAACTTATTTGTGTCGAATATAAGCTTGATACTAACATGTGACTTATGCATGTTAAAGAGATTTTCAGAAGAGGGTTTTATATGAGAGCTATTGTCAAATATGGACAAGACTTTCTTACACAAAATTTCATTAAAATATTACTATACTTAAGGCATTTATGATCGTTAAACCCCTATGGGGGCTAGGTGAAATAACGTACCGATCACAACCAATTTCAATAGGCTTTGTCTTTGTGCAATGAAGTTCCAAATTTCATTGAATTAACTTCAAAATTGCAACCTGTACTTTGTGCACAAGGTTTACATGGACAGCCAGCCAGACGGACGGACGGACATCGTTGGATCAATACAGAAAGTGATTCTGAGTCGATTCTGAGTTCAAGATGGGTGTAGGATGATTTTCTCTGTGCGTTATAAACATCAACCACCAGTTGTGGTGTATGGTATAATAAAACATTAGAAATAAAAATATTAGTAAAAAAATTATAAGGGAAATTAAAGCAATTAAATTAAATAAACACAAACTAATAAATAGAAAATTAATAAATAGAAAATAAATAAATTAAATAAATACAAAATACAAAGTATTGCAAATCATCTATTTTTATTATTATTTATTTTTTATTTTTATTTTTTTAACTTTTTCGTCCCAAATACTAGAGTTTTCATATTACTGATAGTACTAGTGACTTGTTATGCTGGTAGTGCTCGTTTCATACGAACAGTGCAAAGTGTAGCATCATTTTACATTCAAAGTTTCTAGTGAATTGCTATGCAGATTGGGCCAGTTGATTATTAACAATGAAATATTTAGCTTCACAGTACCTTCCAAAAGACTAGTGAATAGTAATGCAAAGGGTTGCAAATTGGTCACCTGCAATGACGTCTCCATGTTAAATTCATCAGTTGCATTGCGAGTGGGTTGAGGAGTAACTAGTTGTAGTTCTTAGCGGCTAACGAATTCGACGTTATGGAACTAGTTCGGCGAAATAAAGAGAAACAAAGTATAAAAGGTAAACAATTTTTATTGTACTTTGAAATGTACTTTGTTTTTATATTGTTCTTTATTATATTTAGCGAATGCACATTTTTATGAAAAATTAAATATAAGCTCATTATGTTGTGCTTTTATTTTGGATATTTTAAATAAAGGACTGTTCGAAGGAATATAAAAGTAATTTTCTGATTGTTATTGATAGTATTATGAACATAGCTGTTACTTGTAATAAAAATTCAAAAATTAAAATCCTTTTTTTCCAATTTCTTATTTCTAATTTAAAATATTTGTTAATCAATTTATTAATCTTCATATGAAAACGTTAAGGATTTCTATTCATACTAAATTTATATATGATTGAATAAAATAAATTAAAAAAGAAAATAACTTATTTAATTAAAAGTAAAACATATATTTTTTACAAGATTACCAAATTTTTTTATATTTGAATATTCTAATCTTGAATAATATTCATATGTACTTTAATTAAATAAAAAAGTTTTTATAATTTTTATTTGAAAACAATATATTCAAATAGAAAAATTTCAAATAAATATTTTGATATTTTTATTTAAACAAATCAAACCAATAAAATGATTCAGCCACAAAAGGTTTGAAAAAAAAAATCATTTATTTTTTTCAATTATTTAAGTTAAAAAGAATAACGTAGCGATTGTTTCAGAAGTTTTTCTTTCAGTAAATAATTATCCTTATGGTTTCTCCGATTGTTAAAAAAAAATCTGTACTGAAGAATCTAATGACTAGAGTCCAGTAAATAACGCGAGCAATAGTCATCGAAATAAACTTATTTAAACATATTAAATAATTCTAGTATTAAAAAAATATTATTTATTTTTCTTTTTCCAAAAAAATTTAAAATTATTTAAACAAATTTATGCTGAATAAAAATATTGAAAATTTTTCTATAAATAAAAAAAAATAAATATTTCCAATCTAATTTTATTTCATTTTTAAAATAGGAAATAAAATAAAGAGTAAATGTATTCAAGCTAAAGAAATACAATTTATTTTTAAATTAGTTGAAGACTGGAATTGAATTGTTAACAAAAGGAATAATATTTAAATAATTTTATTCCAAATTAATTTCAAGTAACTGAAAATTGTATATAAATAGTACAAAATGATTTGAAACTATTTAATTTCTAAAAATAAAAATTGAATAAAAAAATAATTTGTAACAAATATTTTGAATTAAAAAAAAAAATCTATAAATCTATAATAAAGCAAAACAGAACATGGTACTCCATCTCCATTCCCGTAAATCAATTAAACTTCCATACATCTCACATAAATAAATATCAATATCGAGATAAAATTTAACATGATCGGTACATAATTAACCATGGCTCCCATATAACTCATATTTCCGAAAAATACTTAAACGTGCATAAATTTTACATAAATACCAATATCGAAATAAAATGTTACATAAATAATTTGTATATATCCATGAAGTATTATAACAACATTTACAAGGATCATTACACAGTTGAGCATAGGTCCCATGTAAGGCCCTCTCCTGATAATCACTTTAATGCCCATATAAAAGTATGTAGGGTACTATATGGTTGATCTTGACCAACAATGTTTTTTTTTTATTCTTTGCTATTTGTTTTGATACTGAATTTAAAATAAAAGTATCGGAACACTTAAAAAGATATTAATTTGTTAATAAAATTGTACTAACTGCTATAGGCAAACTGTTATAACTGCTGATCCCATTGAGATCCCATTGAGATCCCATTTTGAAATTGTTACACTATAACGAAAAATTGATTGTAAACATCATGTCAAAAAATTAACTTTTTTGGGATAACCTAGGATAAAAAATATTTTTTATTTTTTAGAGGTCCTTGTGCCAGGCATTACACATTTGCCTTTTATAATTTTATGAAAAAGAGAAATATCTTTCCTTTCCGTTGATAACAATTTTGTTAAAATCGGATAATGCACATAAGAGTTATTTAGCCTTAAATTTTGTTCATTTTTGATAAAAATGCCCTAGATGTCCCACTTTAGACGTCCATTAAATATGAACCGTAAATGATATGTGTCTGATTTTTATTTCAGTAAATGTACGATGACATGTTTAAAAGAAAGTCCCATTGATCCCATTAAGATCGCATTTTAAAAATTTTATACTATAACGACAAATTGATTGTAAACATCGTGTAAAAAAATAATGAAAATTAAAAGACACTTTTTCAGCATATTCTAGGATAAAAAATATTTTTTTCATTTTGGAGGTCAGGCCAGAAAATTTGTAAAAAAAAAATTAACTTTAATTTTGAGTCGAAATTTTTTGGAATTACCCCATATAAGATTTACATTAATTTTTGGAAAAATTAGAAGAATTTTAATTTCGTTACAAGTTTATTCCAATTACATTATTTAAAGACTTTGTACACCAGAAATTACTTGCTCTCCTTTAACAAAACATTTTGAAAAATCATATAAAAATGAGTCCGTATTTGATTTCATGAAACATTGCTATTTAAATTCTATGCAGGGTTACCGAAAGAACAGCTTTAAACACTCGGAAAGACATTTCGGGACTGATGCCAATTTTAATGGATCGATGGATCTAGTTTCTCTTCTCACAAAAAATTTCATTCCATTGGGATCCGTTGATCTAAACCTCAAAAAATTAATACATTTGAGAACAAACTTATTCTCAAAATAAATGGTAAATTTATTGAGTACAAAATAGTTCTGTGAATGTCCTGCACTAACTGTCAAGATACAAAGATTCCTGGTCAATTACATAATAGATGATCTTTGTGAAATATCTGGCACCAGACTGAACGACCGATTGGATTTCATACTCTCCTCCTTAGTGCCTGGATATAGTTTGTGAACTACCACGTAAACTAACTAACTAACAAGATAATTTAGTTATACAGTAAAATAACAACTCCTAAGCGACTCTTTAAAGAAAGAGACATAGTGAAGGATCAGTTATTAAAAAGTTTGGCACATATCAATCGAAGTACGATTCATGTAGTAAGAAAAGTTATGGTGATATCAGACTTTCAATATAATTTTAGTGAAAAGCTTATTAAAATTGATAATCATCGACTGAAATGGAATATAATGAATTATTTCTAATCTATTTTGACAACGGAGAAATTTGTAAGGATCTTGAGATATCATACACGTTTCTCCAATCTGATTAGAGAATCTTAGTCTACAAAAAAGGAGGATTATAACGGATTTTACAAGCATCCAGTTATCAAATCAGTTTATATTTTAGGCATGAGGTTTTCGAAATATACTCTGCTTAAACCTGATGTCAACTTAATAATTATGGTGTGACACCACTATTCTATATTTTGTATTGAAGTCCAAACCGAAATATGTAAAATATTTTAACTGTTCCATTCTTTCTGAATACTTATTAAAGAAATTATTTGCTTTAAATTATAGTTATCAATAAACTTTCCACCATTCGATTTCTCAGTGTAAAATAAAAACAAAAAAAAAAAAACGTTTGCTTGAATTTATGAACTACCATACATCAGATGAATGTTCAGATATGGGTATTAGGAGAATTTATAAGAAACATACCAACCATACAAGCCAATTTACTACCCAACAGTTTCAACATATTCCTGTCAAGTTAAATGAATGAATGTGTGAATGAGTTTAAAGATAAAAAAAAACGCAAAGAAGACAAACGAAATTTTCGACATCAATAAAACTGCATCATTTAACAACTTTAAACAGAAAACTTGACTTCTTTTCCAACTGTTTTTAAGTAAAAGAAAAAAATATAAAAAATCTTCAAATGGCTGATTGTTAAAGATAATAACGATTGAGTTGTATTGAGTACCAGAATATCAATATGAAAACGAATTTTACAATCAAGTAAAAATATCAAAATTAATATAAAAAAAAAAAAAAATAATAATTTTTGCCAGCAGCTTTATGTTGTACAATCTGACAAATTCCTTTAGCCTCAGCGAGGTGTTAAATCGTAATGACATGATATGCCATAGTCAGTGAGCGATACGAAACTAACATACAAATAAGTAGTTTTAGTACACGTAGAGAGTATCACCAACAGCAGCAACAGAAACCAAACAACAACGACAATCATTATCATCATTTGGTGTTTAAATACATACATACTTACATATACATAAGTATGTACTCGTATCACATCATAGGTGTATAACTACTTGTGTGCATACGATGGCAACATTATTCCTCGCAACGCTTTGTTTCGTATTTTTACTCCAAACAATTTGTGTCTTTCCGTACGTCTGTTTGGCTGGCTGACTGGCTGAATAGTCAAGTGTTACAAGTTTCATTATTCACATACAAATTGTGTAGTTTTGTTATTTACCAGATTAAACATTAAGGATAACATATTCCCATTTTAAGGATTTACTAAAGCAGAAACATTTTTAATGCGTGAAAGGTGATTTAATATTTTTTTTTTCTGTACTCGGGTGAGTTTAAGTGTCATTTGGGTCCGAATTAAATAATACACATTTTATACAAAATGAAACAAGCATTTTTTTTCGACATAATAAATGATTCACTACAAGCTCTAGTTAAAGAAATTAACTAGTTGAAGTGTATCTAAAAGAAATATGATTTGATGTGTAAGCAAATGTCCTGGATCGAACAAGATGAGATGTTTCTGGAGAAAACATTTAAAATCAATATATCTTATTTGTTTGATGGTTTCATAGAAAAATTATTAGATAATATTTCTTAATAAAAATGTTAATTCATTTTTTAATTCAAATTAAAATCTTTAATAACACTGAACGCAAAAAAATTGTTGCCCTCCTTCAAAAAAAAAAAAAAAAAAACATTCAAGTTTGCTCGTTTTGTAGGTATTTTCACTCAACTGTGAATAAAATCAAGATTTGTGCAGCAATTTTGAGGATACATAGCTTATTTCTTTTTTTTTTTTTGTAGTATTACCAGTTTTGAGGTTAAAATAAAAAACAGAAACATTCTTGCCTTTTTCACTTTTTAAAAGAAATTTTAAGAAAAACAAATCTTCAATTTTATAATAAACATTTTTTTTTCGAACACTATTTTCTAAATAACTCTGAAAATATTGGCACATAAAAAAATTATATTAAGGAGGCTGGAAGACATTTTTAGTTCGCATCTTTTGGTGTATCATTGATATAAATCGTACACACCGTTCTTGAGTCCCTATTCTGGGCAAAATATTAGACACTCCCATTAAAAGAATCCTGACCTGATGGCAAACAACTTAAAGCAGATTCGTGTTTAGCACATCAAAACCCATTTAGTCCAAATATTCGTCTCTAAGGACCATTGTAATTGATACAATTATTTGTTTAAGAATTCATAAATTAAGAAAGGAACAAGAAACATTTAGCATTTGAAAATTTAAATAAAAAATTAAAGCCTTTAAACCATAGAATACAACTAAAAGTTTATGTGAGAGTGAGAGGCAGTTCAAATGAAATTTTCAAAAAATTTACTCATTTTTTTCAAAACACAAAAACAATATATATGTGACATGAATTTTGTTGTTGCACGAATTAGATTTTTGACAACTGAATTAGGTTTTTGTCTCTCATAAAAACTTCTAGTTATATTCTATGCCTTTAGGTAACAATACAAATAAAAATAAGATTTTTTGTGATTACAATTTTTGACTTCAAGAATTTTATTATTTATAATTTATTATTTTATTTATTTGAAATAATATTTCCATTTAGGTAAGAACTAATATTATTTATAAAAGATATTATCTAAAATTTGTAATCCCTTCTTTTTGGAGCAATAACTTCAACGTCTTTTATTGCTATCAGAGGAAACTTTTTGAAACAACTGATCTGTTTAGGCAACTATTACTATTATATGTTCCATATCGCTTATCATTAAAGATTCCTAATGAATATTCTCATTCCCTTTTGTTGGAATAACTCGCAATAAGACGACTGGATTATCTGGCAAAATACTCAAATACTCAGATGTTTTTAAAAACGTTTGACTTTTTATTTTATTACTGAACACAGAAAAAATAAAAATGAATTTAATTGTTTAATTGTTTTAATTGTTGTTTACTTCAATTAAAATTTTAATTAATTTTACTCCCATCATCAAAATAATAACATCAATTAAATATATAAATATTAACGCCATGGTTGAAAACTTTTATAATAAAATATATTAGTACATGGATGTTTATGCTCCTAAATTCATATAAATTCCTTATAAACGCTCTGTACCGCGTTAAAATTTTAAAAAGTTTTTAATTCTAAAAAGCGTAAGAAACAAAAATTACAAAAAATTCAGTAGAAATGACGACTATGATACATATTCTATTATTTGTGCTAAATACAATATGATTCTCTTAACCGTGCCCTTTACTACAGCTACTTAAACAAAAACTAGTTTTAAAGATATTTAAATTTCAGTTTTTTTTTTTTTTAATTTAATTTGAAACATTTTTTATAGGATATTTAGAACTTAAAAGTGACACTACAATTTGGAGTGGAGTATTTGGTAAAAAGAAACGAATATATGCCTAAATTATAAGGCATATATTAGGTCGTTTTTCAACCACAAAAATCAAACAATTATATAAACATCACTTTAAAAATTTATAATGTAAAATTTAAATAATTTATTTTTTATAATTTGAGTTTGGAGGTTATAAAGAAAAAAGAAACACCATATTATATTAAATTTTATATAAGAAAAAAATTGGAGGATTTTAAACTTCATTTGGAAAAGCATATGGTTGGTTCTACAAATGATAGTGCAGCTGATATGTGTAAAAAAGTTGTTATACCAATAGATTCTCAGCCTGGTGTAGAGGTTATGATGATGATGGCTGGGATGAAACTTATAATATAAAAGGGATTTTAACTTATGTTAAGAATCGCTGAATATCTTTATCTAAAATATTTCAGAACTTTGTTCGAATTCATAAATCTGTCTTATCAGATTTTTTACACTAAAGAAAAAAATTCTATTCAAAATCCACGATGGTTATGGTTACATTGACAATTTACGGTATCGGCTTTTTGATACCGTTCACTTACAAATTTTAAATAAACACAATATAATTTAATAATTCGATACTGAAGTGGTGTCAACTTGATGCCAATTGGTATCAATTTTCGTAAATTATTTGTAAACAAAGTGTTGAATTTGATCACATACGCTGCCGATTCACTATTGACACTGATACTGATCATATATATGTTTTTTTTTTTCTGGGTGTAGGCCTATTTATTTAAACATCAAAGAATAAAATAAATATAGAGGAACAATAACTTTATGAAAACAAAAGAGAAAAATGTACACAAATTTTAATTATATATTATTTTGACTATTACAGAAGGGTTATCTAGATCTTTCATATAATTGTTTTTATTTTCTCTTAATAAAACACTAAGACAACAGAGAATGTTTGTATTATTTTTTAATAAGCATTGAAAAAACGTGTAAAATTTTAAGAAATAATTCACTCGAATAACTAGAGTAATTTAAAAGATTTTTACTCTATTATTAGATTAATTTAAAAACTGCATTTTCGAGTTACATATTTGATTAATCGAAAGTCGGGTAAATACACTAGTTATTAAAGATAACGAAATCTGGATCTATGCGTATAAGCCCAGTGTTAGTCTTTCAAAGTTTGCCCAACCCACAGTTGCCAATTTAGCAATTTTTAATCCAGTTTAGCCACTAAAAAATGTATTTAACCATTAGCCATTTCTATTTTGCATGCTAAAATAGAAATAATTATATGTACAAAATATCCATAAAACTTTAAAAAGGTACCTAAATATTATGAAGAATAATATAAGAATTTCAAAATTTTTATTAAACAAATAAATGCTATTGACTAAATTGTAAATATCGAACGTCATTCTCTATAAGTTCAGTCTATTTTTGATAAATAATTATAATTGACCTTAGAACTTATAGGTTAAATATGATCATGTTATAAAAACCATAGAACATTAATATTTCTAAATTGATTTAAACTTTATTTTACGGTAACGTATTTTTTTAAATAAATTGTCCAAAAGAAAAATATTAGGAAAAATCATTTAAAAGGTAAATTATTAAAACGAAGTTGATTTTTACATAATGTAATTTTTATGTGATTATAAAAAGTACTATTTAACAAGTTATTTCTGTTTTTTTTTTATTTATTATTTAATCGTTTTGTCCCTAAAAATTATTGCAAATTTTTTAGTCCTTTTTAAGCCTTTTTTTGTCATTTTAGTTACCGTTTAGCCTGCTTTTTGTGAAATCCGAATACTTTGCGGCTGTAAAACTGGAATATCAAATTACTGTTATTTGGAAATAATGCACAACAGGGATGGAAAACAGCTTATTTTATATTATACCAACCATGAAAATAAAATATACTTTTTCGACCGTTTTTTTAAAATATTTTAATTACAAACATTTGCATAGAAATTTAAGAGATTATAAACATATTTTTTATTAAATAATTTTAGTAAAAACATTATCTGCAATTTGAAAACTACAGCATTAATTTTTTTATATTCAACACGGTAAAGGAGATAAATTAATTACAATTTTACCTTTTGTTATAGCAATATTTTGGTGGTAAACTTTCGCTAACGAATATGAAGTAGATAGAATTCCTAAAATAACTCTCGATATGTCTGGGAACAAAAACTTAATTCATCCATTTTTCAACAGCTACAGTTTGACAAGAAATAGTACATTTTTTTGAGTCTCTGTGCCTCCACACCGTCTAGTATAAAATATTTATTAACTCAACTTTTGTTTTCTTATTTGGGAAAATATTTTACAAAGGGGAGCAACTGAATAAGTTTTTCTCAAAATTATATTTTCCGGAAATATTTTGTATCCAAGGCCACCTATCATTTCAAAATATTGCAAAATTTTTATATTCCTGTCAATACACTGCCTGCCACTTGAATAAGGAATCACATTTTTTTAACTTTAATTAAATATATTTCCTAAATTAAAGTTCAGAAAAAAAATAATTTTTTGCGCAATCAAATTTTAAAGTGTTGGCTTTAGCTTCCTGAAGAAATAATAAATATACATATTTTGTTATACTAAAATTATGCATTTATTTAAAGACATGTATTTCTGTGGTTCTTTTTCTTTCTTGAATAAGGAATTCTTTTAATATTAATCAGAAAAGCTATGATTTGAATTTCTTTCAATATAAACGGCTAGAGAATTTTTAATTTGATAGTTTTTAAATAGTTTTTATTCAAAATGGGACATGGTAAGGCTCTTAATAACTCTGAAAAAGAAAAAATTCTGATTTTGAAACCTCAGGGTCAGGATCCGGTCCAAATAGCCAAAAACATTAATAGAGGAAAGACAGTTGTGTACAATTATTTAAATAACGTGGAAAAATATGCAAAAAAAACATGAAAGAGCGGAAGAAAATAGCAACAACTCCAAAAGAAAGACGAAAAATTCTTAGAATTGCATCAAATTCTGCCATGTCGGTATCAAAAATACGTGAAAAAAGTAGAGTCAGTGCCAGTCTAAGAACAGTGCACCGTATTTTAAAGTCGTGCCCATACATAGTCCGACGAAAACTGCAAAAAACGTCTACGGTATAATGACATGGTCCGGCAAATGGTTAAAGTTGTATTTTCCGATGAAAAAAAGTTTAATATTGATGGTCCCGATGGGTATAACTATTACTTACATGACCTAAATAAGGAGGAATTATTTTTGAGCTGCAGACACAGCCGAGAGGGCGGAATAATGGTATGGGGTGCCATTTCGTATTGTGGCACCATAGAATTGGTTTTTGTAACCAACAAATATCCAAATTTTAATGATTTCTTTGGACCCATACCTTGGACGTACCAATACGACAACGCTCCGATTCATACCGCCAGAGCAGTAAAACAATGGATTAATCAACAAGGTGTTCAACTTTTGGATTGGCCCCCATATTCACCAGACTTAAATCCAATGGAAAATGTCTGTGGTTGGCTTGCAAGAAAAGTTTATGAAGGAGGAAAACAATTTGAGACGATAGAATCCTTAAAGGAAGCAATAACGGAAGTATGGAGTTCAATTTCGCTAAATTACTTAGAGTCATTATACAAGTCGATGCCAAATCGCCAGGAAACTAAAGCCAACACTTTGAAATTTGGTTGCGCAAAAAATTATTTTTTTCTGAACTTTAGTTTAGGAGATATACTTAATTAAATTTAAAAAAATGTGATTCCTTATTCAAGTGGCAGGCAGTGTACCACAAAAAATGTCATCAATGAAAACAATATTTTTCGTAAGGTTTATTTATGGCGATACATCACATTTATTATAATATATAATAAATTAATTATTATAAAATATAAAGGTTTAGCTTGATAGAAATACATGCGTTTTCAAATTCAAAAATTTATTCCTTTACGAATACATTTAAATTTATTTAAAGATTACCTTATAAAGACAGGTTTAGGTACTATTGAATATTTTGTGTTCAGCCTCAAAACCACTGTTGTATAATAAAAACAAAAGATGTTGCTATTTAAATAATAAATGTATAAATAAGATCATGTCAAATTGTACCAAATAAAACATAGTAGTACCACAGTGCCAACAGATATAAAAATGTATCAACGATTTGTTGGCCAAAAAACTTCCAAGAAGTAAGGGCAATCTACTGCCGAACCGGAATTGTTCTCTACTACTCTAATTCTAGCTCTCGCCCATTAACTAAAAAAAACCTCAAATATTATCAGTACAAATATCGAATTTTTGGGTTATCCGCCACACATTCTTGCTTTGTTATCCAATCATTTCATTGATTAGCCAATATAAATATAAATTGCGTGGACAACTTGTTTCGATACCAGAAAAACCAGTTATTGCAATGAAAATACAAGTTTTTTGAGGTGCCCCCATAAAAATGGAAAAACTGTCTTAAAATTGGTGCAAATATATAGACTACTCTAGAAAGGAATGATATAATTTTTAAATATAAATATTTCTATTTTATATTATTCGTCAAAGGTTCCACTCATATTATCCAATTTCTCACTTCTTTCTTATTTTAATCAGATGAAATAATTTTGAAAATGTTACGAAAAAAGTCGAATTAAAAGTATATTTCTTATTATTTCTTGAAATTTAATATATCTATCTCGAAATACTTTTACATTTCTCCTACCAAATTCTTGTAACTAAAAACTATTAAAATGTATCAAGTATCTTAAAGTATCTAGAAAATTTAGTTCCTGTGGCAAAATTTATTAAAGAGATTTTATAAATAATGTATCTATGGCATCTATGTACGTGAAAACAACTTTACTTCAATACACATTCACACGTACATAAGTAATATTATCATAGTTAATCGTGTTACAAAATTATATGGTGACAGTAATTTAAGTTTACGTATGAATGGGCAATTTTCTAAAAACCTACATTCATTCACACATACATATCTACTCTCACTTCTGTATACATATTTTACTATGAAATACATGTATTTATCTATATAAATTTCAGATCACATAGCAAGAAAGTACATAGATTTATCATATTGTTCATGCTACATAGATATTTTAAGATGGTGTAAAATAACCGCAAGATACAAAATTCTAATATTCGTAGCGAAAATTACATCAACAATATATGATTATGGGAAATCTGTAGATATGAAATTGTTATCAATGAAAACTTTAATCTCAAATTATTTAAAAGGTAATTCCAAAAAATTTCTATCTAGCTCGAATTTTTACCAACACCGATTTCAATTAAATTAAGCACATATAATCTACTCCTTCTCATATGTCGTATCAACCTGCACCATATCGATAACTTTTCATATTCTATGAACCTCTAAGGTTGGACACTTCGAGCTTTTTTGTCAAAAATGACCAAAATTTAACTTTTATATACATTATCAGATTTTAAAAAACTTGGTGTCAATGGAAAGGAATGAATGATATTCTTCTTTATCATAAAATTATAAAACTTAAACATCTTCCTGGAGCAAGGACCTCTAAAATGAAAAAAAGTATCGAGGGCGATGTGGTCGACCTTCAACAGGGCAAACACAAGTACTCTTCTGAGTTTGAGTAGGAAAAGTTTAAGGACCATGATAGGTGTCATAACGGGACACTGCATGATAGGGAAGATGAGGTCTAAATGGAACGCTAGCAATTCCGATTTTTGTAGAATATATGAGGACGTTGATGAGACCGAGTCTATTGAACATATTGTGTGTTATTGTCCACGATTACAGCATCATAGAATGGAATAGTTAGGCAATCAATTTCTCGACGGGCCATATGCCGTTCGGAATAGGAGGATTGTAGACGTTATAGGCTTTGCTATGGTATACCTCTAATTAGCTTGTTAGTTTCTTTCTCTATAACTATTTTCTTAATGTTTTCTCTTTCTTCTATCTATACCATTGATGGGACTCACAATGGACCGACATTGGTCTCTGGGTGGAGATGTGACAATTAGAGCATCACATCAACCTTCTCTATCTATCTGTGCATCTATCTGTGAAAAAATATTTTTTATCGTAGAATATCCTGAAAAAGTGTCTTTTAATTTTCATTATTTTTTACATGATGTTTACAATCAATTTGTCGTTATAGTGTAAAAATTTCAAAATAAGATCAGAAGTTACAACAATTTTTCTTCACTAACTAAACCATTTTCTATTAGATATTAAGCGGTTTTTAGGCATACTAATATACTTATTCAAATTTTAATATAACATATCATTATCTATTCTAATAAGTCGCATATAGAACACATTCCTGATCCCAAAAAAAAAAACGATATGATTTTAAGAGTCTCAGGAGCACATTAACAGATCTTTTACCCACTGTAACCTACTTTATAAAATTCGCGGAATTATTTATGACGTTTTTAAAGATTATTTACTTAAATTTGATATATGGGGTTACATAGACAAAATCTACTTGAATTGATCATGATCGGTCCACTACCCCACCTACACCCCATACAACTTCTTTTCCTCGCAATGGTGGTTTAACCCATATAAATATCTGAAATTTGTCGTATATATATAATTTCAGAACACATACAAATTTAGACTAAATTTTAAAAAAATCGTTACATAATTGATCATATCTTTCACGTAGGTTCCGCTGCCTAAAAATTATTTAAAAGAGCATACATTCCACATTAATGTTTATATCAATACAAAATTTTATATATTCTAGTTATATGTAAGTATGAATCATCATACACAATTTCACAATAATAGATCCATAATTGAACATGATTTCCTCATAATCCCCATTCCCGAAAATCATTTAAGCTTGCATAAATCTGACATAAATATTAATATCGAAATAAAATTTAACACAACTAAGTTTTGTACAATTATAGATCGCTTCACTAAATTTCATAATGATCGGTCCATAATTGAATTTTTATATGGTAGGGTGTTATATGGTCGACCTTGACCAACACTATTAAAATCGGATAATGCTTATAAAAGTTATTTAACCCTAAACTTTGTTAATTTCTAAAAAAAATTCCCAAGGTAACCTACTATAGGGATTCCGTAAAGGATGTGGAACTGATTCATGTGCCAAATTAAAAAAAGCAAATCTTTAAAACTATAATTTTGAGTCAAAATTTTTTTGGAATTATCCTAAAAGAAATTCCTAAAAAAAAAAATATTATGAAATTTCGAAAAATATGAATTTTTTATTGTTATTAAATATTAAACTTTAAGCATTATTTCCCGCAAAAAAAAAAAACTATTGTTTACATTGGAACGCCCCCACAACCAGTCGCAGAAACTTTGTCTTCCTAAGGAGGCGTAGAAAATGAAGAAGTAATAAAATTGCCATAAAAATGTTACAAACGCCCTAATTTTATTTATTATTCTTTTTTTCTTCTTTTGGGCTAGTACATCATTTATTCTTTTGTTCAAAATTATACGTATTTCATGATTAACCTTCTCATAATGGCGCTTAAATTTACTTCCTTAAACACCAACAACAGCAAAACAAAAGAGGGAAAAGAAATTATGAAAATAATAGTGAAATACAAAATAACAACACGTTAACTAAATAAACATCTGTGAAGAAAATTTTCAAACAACAGGAGAAGATACAGGTTGGCCAATAACCAACAAAACGCTCGTAAAAAAAGAAAACATTCAAAAATAAAACTGTGGCAAACGAACAACAGTAATTATAATTATAATAATCATCGTTTCATAATCATTTCATATTTTTTGCAAAGTACATAACAGCGTCAACACCCTTCTCTCCTCCAGTTAAACCAGTACCGCTGCATGGTATATTGTTTGCCTTTACCTTTGTCTTCCTTCTGCTTTAGTTTTTGTCACACAGAAGGGTAGAGAATATCTGCCATAAAGAGTCTCCACAGGCAGTTAACAGTTAAATGAATGAAAGAATTAGACACTGGTGTTGATGGTAATATTTGTTGTTGTAGTATTTGTTGTTTCTTTTATATTTCTAATATTTTTTTATTTTTTTGTTTGTTGGCTACAAATGTATCATCATCTTTTGGTGCACTGTTAGCACATATGCCCACATATATATCTACACTTGCATGAAAACAGAAAATAAAATAAAGACTTGTTGTTTAATACACTTGAAGAAATTTTGTGGCGAAATGTTAGAAATTCTATGTGAAAAAATGTCAAGGACTATCTCACTTTGAATATCACTTCCAAGCAAAAAAAAAAAAAAACAAAAAAATCTCAAAATAAGATCTTTAGATGATATAACAACTGATCTCATTCACAATTTGAAACAAACAACCTTCTCTAAGAGCCAGACAGTGCCAGGATTAAAACTAATTTGTATATTATACAATAATAATAGGAGAATCAATTGGAATTTTTTTATAAATCTTTCTCTAGTCAATTCTTGTTTTCAAATTATCGCATTTTAGAACAATGTGCAGGCATAACGATTTTAAATATAAACGTCGCGCAGTGAACTGAGCGCTTATTAAAATTTGGGGAAAAAATAGAAGGAAACTAGGTACAACAATCAAATTTTGTTTATTCATAAAAAGATTTTCAATTTAAAAAAATTCTTTATATTATGCCCTTATTTACACACAGAAAAAAAATTAGCTGGAAAACTGTTGCAGCAATAATTTTTTTATAGGAATAACTAATATTTTATTAAAATTATAGAAAATGTTTAAATATAACAGTTTCGTTATTATGATTATAATTTAATCACATTTGTAATTAAATGTTGATTATCGGAAAAGTAAACTTACTCAGTTAAACCAATATGTTCTTGTGAAACAATTATTAAAATAATTTAGAAAACACAACTGAATTTTATTACTACATTGGTGCATATTCCTATAAAAGCATTTAAAATGATTGTTTTTCTTTGTGAATAACTTGTAAATATGTGAATATGATTGTATGTGGATATATGTATTGTGATGTAGGTGAGTAATAGAGTGAACGAGCTTGAAATAAAGGGTAGGTAAAAAATTGTTAATTGGGAACTACGGTTAGTCTGAGCGACTAGTTGGATGACCAGGAATAAATGTGGTGGACTGTATTTGTATACTTGCGTGTATATTAGCAGGAATGTTGACTAGGGTGAACAGCGTTTCCAAGAGAGATCCCTGTGGAGAAGGTCAGATGCAACGGAAATGGATGATTGTCCTATAGGCAGTGATATAAGAGTTTGCAAATCTTATAAGCCAAGCAAATCCGGAAACAAAAGACGAGTGATTACAAGGTTTTCAATTAAAAGTCTAGTTTATTTAACACTTTGAGCTATATTCGTTTCTCTTAACTAAAAACAATGTTGTGTTGCTACAATAAATCGCGATATATTTACGAAATATTTGTGTCTTGCTTTTGTTGTTTTCTTTAATTTAGCAATCAGAATATATTGTTGATCATTTCAGTGGAATATTCCTATAAACGTAGTGGGGAAGAATTTGTCTAAAAAGTTATTGCAAAAAAATATATATTAAAAAATATTAATAATTTTAGAAGTTAGTTTCACTTAAGGTAAGTTTCTGATGACAACGTCTCTGTTTACTGGAAATATTTTTTTTTAATTGGGAAATTTCATCAGTTTAAAGGATGCCCAAAGGAGCATTTTTTGCAGACCAGGAAAATATTCAAATTCAATTTTTTCGTGGTCAAGGCTGTTCTAACAGAGAAATTTGACGAAAAATTAACCGTTAAGAAAGGGCAGAAACACGGAGTGCAGAATCAATGCCAGATCAAATTTTTGAAGTTATTCAAAACAAAATTTCAGCAACACATTATTAATAATGCTATATTAGTTCATTGGTTTAAGTGCGTACATAGGAAAATCCCATAAAAATGGCATTAACCACTAAAATTATAATGAAAAAAATTTAATGTACATTGAAGTCAAAAAATAATAAAAAAAAAAAATAATTTGTAGCTCCTTAATTATTTTTTAATCCCATTTTTGGTAATTTGATATTTATGGGAATATGCACCAGTGTAGATTGCTTTGTTTTAAATCCAATAATTTTTCCACAGAAATTTTTAAATTGTACGTACTGGAATCTGTTAAAGTTATAATTAAAACCAAAATCTTTACTGGCATGTATCATTTACATTTTATCTCTTTTAAAAGAACCTTATGTCTTCCGATCAATAAAAATTATAGACATATGAATAAAGCACGACCATGTGAAATTTTAAAATCCGTAGCTAAACTTTATCCTACAACGGTACAAAAACCTTCAGACAGTAATTTAAAAAATTAATTTTCAGCAGCTTCATTATTTTTTAGCCCCACTTTTGGTAATTTTATTAAAAACATTTATGTGTGTTTATAGGAATATGCACCAGTGTATTACTGATTGGTGAAACCATTTGTTTTATAAAAACAAATAAAAATTCGTTTAAGTATTTAACTGAAAATTAAAATTGCTTTGACATTTATTAAATAAATTATTGAAATAAACATTTTATAACTTTTACATAATTTTAAAATATTTTCAAAATATTAAATACATAAATCAGTAGCATAAAAAGTTAACAGTGTTTGTAATTATCTATGGTTCAAACACTGCAAAATAGACTAAAAGCGGAAAATTCCAAATTCTAAATATTCGAGAATTAGGTTTTCTTCATTTAATGGCCAAGTGGATATTTTGCAGGTGCTTATGTAAATACAAACAATTGTCGTAAAGACGTCGTTATATTAACCGTCTGTCCTGTCTACCAATTTAATTCATTTTTATGTGGAGTTCATAAAGCAGAGCAGAAGCAATAAATGTTTTTAAGAAATTTGAATAAATCAATTACCTAAAAGTGTTGGGAATCATTTATTTAAGAAAAAAAAACAGGATCATGTTGGGAGGACCAATAGATCAGCATCATGTTCGTTATTTATTTCAGCTCAAATTCCAAATGGTATCATAATGTATTCTTTTATGTATGTGTTCTAAAAATCATTATACCCTACACCACCATAGGTGGTTGGAGTATTATGCGTTTGTGCAAAATGTTTGTAACGCATAGAAAAAATTATCCAACACCTACCTTAAAGTATACCAATCTACTCGGATCGCTTTTTAAGTCGATTTAACGATGTCCATCCGTCTGACTGGCTAGACTGGACGGTTGGCTGTCCATGTAAACCTTGTGCACAAAGTGCAATTTTAAAGATAATTCAATGAAATTTGGTACGTGGGACTTTCATGATACAAGGACGAAGCCTATTGAAATTGATTGTGATAGGTCCATTATTTCACCTAGCCCCCATACAAATGTCCACCGGAATAGAGTTTAAACATTTAAAAATAACTTAAAAATAACAATATTTTAATGAAATTTGGTGCAAAGAAGTTTTGTATAAGTATCAATCTTTGTACCAAATTTTATGAAAATCCTATAAAAACCCCTTTAACTTGCATAAATCCCATACGAATGTTAGTATCAAGTTAATATTCGACACAAATAAGTTTTATGTAAGTATAAACATCATTGTTAAATTTTATCAGGTCCATAATTTATCATAGCTCCCATATAAGCCCACTTACAGGAATCGCCCTAACGTGCATAAATTCATCTAGATGTTAGTATCAACGCATTATTCTGCATTTGTATATTTTATTTTACATTCTGTAAAATTGGCCACGAATTTTTGTACTGGTACACAAAGGTGTAATATAGTAGGTATTGATCGAGTATATCTTTCTTTCTCGTTTTCATTTTATTTTGATAAAATAAATTCAAACAAATTACATAATTTTGCAAATTATTTTAAATACAAAAGAAGTAACAATTATTCTTACCGAAAGTTTTGGTTAACTTCACCGAAATATATTTTTTATACGGTTCCACATATCAATATTTTTAATACAATCAAATAGTACGCGAACCGACTAAATTCTATTGGTAACAAATTCGGTTTCCACAATAAATCTGTTTCATAAGAGTACATACAAATATTGTTGGCATAGTGTTTTTTAATATAATAAAAATGTTTAAATTTACTTTATTTTTTTTAATTTTTTTTTCACTAATCATATTTGTTTGAAATTTATTTTATTTGTGTAGAACTTGTTATATTATTTATTTCTGAACAAATCAATGTAGATATGTATTACAAAAATCACCAATGTGTTAGTTTTCTGAATGTTAGTCTATCAAAAAAAAAAAAAAAAAAAAAAAAACAATATTTGCAAATATCTCTTATAACGAAATAACTGGTTACGCATTAGTTTGATTTTCATTCGTATTTTCTTTGCTAATTTGTCTAATAAAACTGCGATTGTTCCTGGTTGATTTGCAAAGACTCCTAGAGTATCTCAGAAATTTATTCCTAATCTTCATCTATTCATTTATAATACCTATATATCTTTAATAAATTCAATAGACAAATCGAAAAACTTGAAAAATTTAATACAAAATCCGTAATATGGAAATTTTTTAAAATGAATGTAAATGGGCGTAAATTCGCCCCTAATCGAAATGCAAAATGTTTGCTCTCCAAATCCGTATCTCCGCTCCCTGATAGAAATTTCAAAATTTGTCTCCGTTAAGATTTGTAGGAAGAACAGTTTTATAAGTAAGCCGAATTTTAATTTTCTTCGTCGTCTGGGAGCTTCAGAAAGCTCTGGAAAGAAAAAAAACATGCTTAAGACATTATATATAAATATCCGTATCTCCGCTCCCTGATAGAAATTTTAAAATCTGACACCATTAACATTTGTAGGATGAAAAGGATTATAAATAAGCCAAATTTTAATTTTCTCTGGCAAGAGAAAAAAAATGCTTAAAAAATTATATAAAAATCCAAGTATCTTCGCTCCCTGGTAGAAGTTTTAAAATATGTCTCCATTAGGATTTGTAAGGCGAATAGTTTTATAAGTAAGCCAAATTTTAATTTTCTACGCCGTCTAAGAGCTTCAAAAAGCTCTGGCAAGAGAAAAAAAATTCTTAAAAAATTATATAAAAATCCAAGTATCTTCGCTCCCTGGTAGAAGTTTTAAAATATGCCTCCATTAGGATTTGTAAGGCGAATAGTTTTATAAGTAAGCCAAATTTTAATTTTCTACGTCGTCTAAGAGCTTTAAAAAGTTCTGGCAAGAGAAAAAATGCTTAAAAAATTACATAAAAATCCAAGTATCTTCGCTCCCTGGTAGAAGTCTCCATTAGGATTTGTAAGGCGAATAGTTTTATAAGTAAGCCAAATATTAATATTCTACGTCGTCTGGGATTCTGAAACTATAATAGAATTTAGAGATATGATGGAGAATTAATACAAAACCTGGTTCTAAAAAATTTTTCCTCAAAACTACTTTCTAAAAGTTATCTAATATCACAATGCATCAGAGGAAAATCAGTTTTAAAATTATTCCTGTGTACTAAGGCTTAAAATTTATATTCAGTCTTTACTCAAAATCATTTAAATCATTGCAAATCCTATAATAATCTCTTTCATTTCTTTCAGTGTACATGCAGCAACTATGTCATATAAATTACATTACAAAAATAATTTAAACTAAAATAAAACAGCGAAAGCCAGCATCGTTTTTCTTGCAATTTATCATTCAGCCAGTCAGTCATTCATTTATTCACTCACTCATTTATATATAATTTTTTTTTTAACAGTTGCGAAAAAAATTTAGCTCACTTTTATGTACAAAAAGCAAATATTATAACTAGATACAAGAATGTATCTTTTTGTTATGTTTTCGTTTTTGTTGTTGGTGTGTATGTTTATTTACGTGTGTATTTGTTTGACACAGACACGACAGATGTGTTTCCCATTCAACTTTTAATATGTGGCCAATCTAACAGTAATTGGTTTGTTATTGCATTGCCGCGGTCTAGTAAACATTTCTACAATTCTAAAATCATCCAGCCAAACTCAACAACCAGCCACTCCGTCCGTCCGTCTGCCAACCAAACAACCATCTATCCATCCATATTCATTCAAGTATTGAGAGTGTGTTTGCTCGGGCTCAAAGAACCCAAACACTCAACCATATAGAAAATAATGTTGAAGGGCACAAGATATTTGCTTTTGTAGACGACTCTGTTAAGTTTACTTGAAACACACACGAAAACACACTGCCAACCCCTGATGAACAATGAATCCAAAAAAGCCTCAGGAGACGTTTTCTTGTTTACTAGGAATATCAACAAAAATAAAACTAAATAAATACAACCTACAAGCAACAACAACAACAACAAGAACAAGAATAACAGCATCATGTATAAATAAAAAGGATCTAAGAAATACAACAACTAAACTGAACAAACCCTTAACTTTGTCAAGTTTATATAAATTTTTATTTTATATTTTTAATGTTATTACATTTACTCCTGCCAGCCTTTTTTTTATAAATTTTTCTCTTCATTCATCTATGAGCTAGAAGCAAGTTTTATCCTGGCTGCCCTCCTGCTGAGGTAACAACATCGATTAGGGTTTTCTTTATGAGTACTTGTGTGTATGTTTATATCTGTGTATACGATTGTTGTTGGTAAATTTATGAAAAATGTTGTTCACACTTTCTAAAATAATAAAAAAAAAAAAAAAATAGATTTTCTTTTATTCACAATTGGTTTTGGTTGGTATGACACAAAACCCAAAAGAAAAGTTCCCCTTGTTGAAAAGTAAAGGAGGATAAGCAGGATTCGTTTTGTATTTAAAACTCCCCCTTTGTGTGTTTGTGTATTTATTATAAGATGAAATTATAATTGTATTTGTATGCCAGGATCCTGGCGTTATGTTTTTGTATGTGAATGTGCATGAGTGTATATTTATCCAACAAGTTATTACAATGAATATGCAAATGAACAAGTGAATTTATTTAAATTCGTTTCACTTAATAACAAATATTGCCAAATACCAGCAATGATAACTGCTACTACTACAGTTCCTTTTGAAGGTTTGGAATCAATATACATATTAGGGCGTCTCAATTTATTATATTGAGAAATAAGCGAAAAGGCGTATAGCAAAAACGAAACCTACGCAAAATTCTAATAAAATTGTCCTAAGAAACTAGGGATCTAAAATTAAAACATAGCTCCCGACGAGAGATATAAAAACTTCAGTTTGAGATATTTAAAAAAATACATAGTAAAGTGTCCTGAGAAACCCCTTTTCTTAAGATTCTAATATAGGAAGATCACTCAAATGATATGCGTTAATGATCAGAATATGGAAAAATAAAAAATTGATAAAATTATTTCCCATTTTAAAATTAGTTCCCTGTTAGCGATTGAAAAAGCATAAGTACCATGTTTAGGCAAAGAAAAAGTTTAAAATTTTTTCCCGAAATGGGTATCAAATTATCACAATTTTGAGCTTGTTATAAAAAAATATTTTAAAAATTGTCACCATGGGATTTTAGTCCTCCAGATGACAATTTATTCTTTTTTTTTGGGATTTTTATGTCACTCAGCGGGAGCTAGGTTTTGATTTTAAACCCAGGATTTCTTGGAAAAGTTGTTTGTTGTTTTTAGAATTTTGTCAAAAATAATTGACCCACCCTAATATATACACTTTAAATAACTAAATGCTACAATAATATTAAAGATATTTTTTGGAAAAATATATTTTTTAGTTTAAATAATATGCATCTTAGCATGTAATAAAAAAGAATTTTAGTATGTAACTATTTTGTTAATAAAAACCATTAGATATTGAGATTTTAAATCTCTTAGAGCAATTCGAAATAACCGATGAGATCTCAAATTTCTACGTGACAGATTAGATGCAGAGTACAGTATCCGATAGTAACTCCTTTATGCGATTTCTTCGTAGGAGGACCATAAAACGATTTATATTGATGAGGGTTTTTATAGTTGGATCTAAAAGTCGACTCTTTCAACTTTTGAACTGTCGATTTTTCGATTTTTGGTCTTTTTTCAATTTTGGAATAGTAGACTTTTCTATTACTTTCGACTTTTTTCTACTTTTCGAGTATTTTCAACTTTTTCCTACCTTTTTTCATTTTATACGATATTTTCGAGATATTTTGACTTTTTTTTGTCTTATAAAAACTTAAAAAATATGAAATATATACAACGCAATTAAATATATTGATTAATTTGTAGATAATAAATACAACAAAATTACTAGTTAAACACAAAAATATGTTTTTGCAATACTATTCCAACATTTAGATGATGTAATTGAAATAAAAATTTCTAAGAAACTATTCCTTTTTTTTAGATTTTTTTTCGACTATTTTAGACTTTTTCCAACTTTTCAACCTTTTTCGACTATGAGTCAGACAAAAGAATGTAACCGTTAATCAAAAATATGCTCCATATATGAAAATTTTGTAGATGAATTGTCATACGGGTTGATACCAACCTTATGGATGTTAGTATCGACCCATATACGGTAACTTTGCTTTTTATCTAGTCATTTATCTAAAAATGCGTCTTGCCGCTGATTATGATTTTTTTTTTTTTTTTGGTAATTATTCGGGTCAACTTCAAAATGCTCCAAAGTGTAGTTAGCGAATAAATGACGTTATATATGTCTATTTAGTTTAAACTCTTGGATCAGTTGTGTCTTACATGAGTGCATATCCAAATCTCGAAGCTAAATTTGCCAAGTTAAAGTCTGCCAAAGTCCAAGTTCTTGTACATGACAAGGTATCCATGTACAAGAACTATCTCTCTCAAAATTTCATAAACAAAAGCGAAGTTCTCGGCTGATTTATTATTTCTTTGATGTACGTGTTTACCGATCCAATCGTCTCGAACTTTTCTATCAAACATTGGAGATTTGGCGTTAAAAGGGCCACATCATCATCATTGGAGCAACGTATGCACTAACTAACAATTATTCTGATATTTAACTTCTATCATTATGATATACTACTTAGTCATGTAACTCGCCTTGGTTATTGGAGACTCCATAATATTTAACATATTATGTAACATATGCTTACCAATCACTGATCTAAAGCGTTTAAATACTAAAGAGGAATGAATGCTCAATTGAACTTAAATTTATCACAAAGTTTTAGAACTGATTTACGGTCTCATTTTATAACATTTCGTTTTATAAAATGAGTACCTTAGAATTAAGGTAAAGTTATGTTGAAAGTCCGTTCCGTGTATACACGCTTGACTTTAACAGTATGTTGTACGTTTTCAGAGAAAACTTCCCCTATGCATAACGCTTACTAGTTTGGTTTTATAATTTCCCAGAGATTTCCAAATGATATCCCTTATATATTCCAAATTCGTTATTTTATTCCCTTGAACATTTTTCACTTCTAACACGATTAAACGCTGGACATTCACATATGTCAATGTATTACAATGTTTAATCCTCTTCGCACGATCCACATAATGCTTCATCCGTTATTTCAATACGAGCTAGGTGAGCCTTCAGCTCCGTGTAGCCGGTTATTACACTGATCAACTTTCAGAATGTGACTATTTAGTTTAAAGATTTCCCCTATTTTTTTAAAGGTTTAGATTTCCCCATAATATATCAGTCATTTAACTGACGGTGGAATTCGGCCAGATTCTGACGTATTTATTTCTTGCTTAACTAATTTTTAAACTTTTATAAAAGTTTCGCGTCTTCAATGTCCAACTCATGTTGTATAACTTATTAACTCTTTCGTTCCCAATAATACCATCCCGGAAACAATGTTAATATTTGATCCTAAATAAAATTTAAACGAGTAGAATGAAAATTTGACACAATACAGACAAACTTGTTTTAAAAACAGAAAATTAAAAAGCTCTCACTTTTTTGTACCAAAATACTCAAAATTCCAATCTGGAAAAAGCTTTTTTTAAAAATTTGAGCACCCAGGCGTTATAAAAGGGCACATGTGGAGGTATGTAGCTTTTTGTTGATTTTCAAAATTGAAAAAGTATGGATAGAGCTTGGAGGGAAGCCGTTGCCCAAAACGCTTCAGATGTTGCTTTACACGTATTTATGTTAAAATTTATTTTGAAACCATTAGAAAATTCTATAGTCCGAAACAAAGATAAAATATTTCAGAAGTTGATGTCCTTTTTGGACAATAGCCACAAAAATATGAATTTTTTTTAAGTTTCAACTTCAGGTTAATATAACTTTTACCGAATATATTTATATGACTCTTGCAGTAATATGAATTAGAATTTTGTGAGAAATGCAATGGATATTCTCAAAAAATTATAAAACCCAAGTTAAAAAAGTTAAAAAAAAACTATTCCAAAAATAAGAATAAAATTTGCTTCGACCTAAATATACCTTAAACTAAAAAAGATTTATGAAGACTATCTATGTATAAATTTTTTATGACTTGAATAGTCATAAGTTAATTTTTGGCAAGTTTAAAAAAAAATACATAGCCGAGGTGACCAACTTAAAAGGTCTAACGTAAACCCGTAACACGCTAGGCATCTATGCTCTTTCAAATCAACTAGAAAATACCTCAGCTCTTATCATATGGAATTTTGTTTAGATATCTCCAACACTTTACGAGTTATAGAATTATTTCCAAAAAAAAAAGTGTTTTGGGACCAATGTGAGTTAAACAGCAAGCCTATCGAATTAAATTTAATTTTTTTCTATTTTCTTGAAGACATTCTATGTTTTTTCCAACAAGATTGCAACCATTTATGAAAAAGAAAATAAATTAGAAAAAAGAAAATAAAACGAAACAAAGAGAGATAATGGAAATTCTTTAAGAAATTTAAATTAAACAAATAAAATAATATTATTAATTTATAAAAATTAATAATTATAACAAATAATAAAAAATAAGATAGATAATTTATATTTTACGCTAAACTTTGACAATTATCTTGACGTGCCGCTGCCACTTTTATTATGTTTATTTTTTCTCAATTGGAGGCAAACCGTCCCATTGCCGGCGATATTGTGTTTCTAAACTAAGACGCTAAGAGAAGTAACTTTGTCGTTTTTATAATCCGACGATCAGTAAAAATACAAGTAGGAGCTTTCATTACCTACTTCCGTAATCACCATTACGATCCGGGATATGAAAGTATTTTTTATATTTCGCCTCATTTCGTTAGTTGGGTATTACATCTACATCACTTCATCACTTCTTTGAGACAATCGCTATGTTAAAATTTTAAAACAATTGTGGTGAAATATTAAATAATAATCTAAATAAAAGAAATTGTGAGAAAAACGATCATGTTTGACAACATGTTTAATTGTAATAAATAAAAACGAAAATACGATTAAACATAGTGTAGCAGCAGTCCGAAAACATAAAAAGTATGAGTATTTTATTGTATGACATGCGTGACGATAGACATCAATCCTATCATACTTTTCGGTTTAATACTGCATATGTGCCAGCGTGTGTGTGTCTGTTGGTAAAATAATACTTTTGACACTATTGAACCCTTTTTTTTTTTTTTGGTGTTTTGTTTTTGTTCAATTGTTCTCTAACAAAATTTTTTAACGATACTTTTGTTCCCTTGTCCTTCAATCATTTGCGAGGTGTCATTTAACTATGCGAGTTATAACATATAAACGTCGTTTAGTTTATATTTTATTACAGCTCCCCGAACAAATGTGAGAGCACAACATGCATTTATATTCACGTATGAACGACAGCAATAAAAATACACATTGACATCAACCCCTAAAATGATCCTACATGAAAAAACATACGCCCAAATGTACAATTTATCATTTATTCACCCATCATCATCATCATCGTAGTTGTAGCCGTTTTCGTCCTCATAGTCATGATTGTACTTGTACCTTTATCCTGATTACCATTTTGACTAACGCATTTTTATCTTGTTGTTTTTTCTCGCTTGGTTTTTTAAACCAATTTTTTTATATTTTTTTTTTTACTGTCGGTGACATTGAAATATTCCCAAAGTACCAGTTTGTGATAAGCACTTGTATCAAGAACGAATGTATGTACCAAGAACAACCCTTGTAGGTTGGTATTCATATCTAAGTATGAGCACGAGTAGAATTTACATTTTTTACTTTAACTTGAACTTGTTAGACATGGTTTATAATTTTACACAAAGTCATTTTATGTTTTTTACAACAGTTTTTTTTTTTTTTCTTGTTTTAAACTCTAAAAAAATTTATAAATGTTTGAAACATTTATAAAATAAAATGGTTTGTCGTTGTTAAACTTTTGAGAGCGTATAAAGATGATTAGTCAAATAAACAAAATGAAATCGTAAATTGTGCTTTAGTGCTGTCAAAGTACAAATGTACTCATAAAATTTAAAACCTTCAGTTTTATGGATGTTACTAGTTCCTAAAAGTATACTTTTATGATTTTCTTTTTTATGTTTGTTACTATTAGAATGAGTTAGTAGCAAGAATCTGTGTATTTGATTAGTTAAATAAAAAATTAAATTTTAAGATTGTGGATTGTGGAATTTTGGGAAAGATTTTAAATGAAAATATACACTGTCTGCCATTTGAATAAGGAATCACATTTTTTTAACTTTAATGAAATATATCTCCTAAACTAAAGTTCAGGAAGAAATAATTTTTTGCTCAATAAAATTTTAAAGTGTTGGCTTTAGTTTCCTGAAGAAATAATAAATATACATATTTTGTTATACTAAAATTATGCATTTATTTAAAGACATGTGTTTCTGTGGTACTATTTCGTGTGTCACTTGAATAAGGAATTCTTTTAATATTAATCAGGAAAGCTATGATTTGAATTTCTTTCAATATAAACGGCTAGAGAATTTTTAATTTGATAGTTTTTAAATAGTTTTTATTCAAAATGGGACGTGGTAAGGCTCTTAATAACTCTGAAAAAGAAAAAATTCTGATTTTGAAATCTCATGGTCAGAATCCGGTCTAAATAGACAAAAACATTAATAGAGGAAAGACAGTTGTATACAATTATTTAAATAACGTGGAAAGATATGGAAAAAACATGAAAGGGCGGAAGAAAATGGCAACAACTCCAAAAGAAAGACGAAAAATTCTTAGAATTGCATCAAATTCTGCCATGTCGGTATCAAAAATACGTGATAAAAGTGGAGTCAGTGCCAGTCTAAGAACAGTGTACCGTATTTTAAAGTCGTGCCCATACATAGTCGGACGAAAACTACAAAAAAACCACCATTTAATGAAAAACTCAAATCATGACATGATCCGACAAATGGTTTAAAGTTGTTTTTCCGATGAATAAAAGTTTAATATTGATGGTCCCGAAGGGTATAACTATTATTTCCATTACCTAAATAAGAAGGAATTATTTTTGAGCCGCAGACACAGCCGAGAGGGCAGAATACAGGTATGGGGCTTTGTGTCCAAGAAAATGACTGCAACGACTTACAAAAACATTCTGTAGGAAGCATTTCCAAAATTTAATGATTTCTTTGAACCCATACCATGGACGTACCATACGACAACGCTCCGATTCATACCGCCAAAGCAGTAAAACAATGGATTAATCAACAAGGTGTTCAACTTTGGATTGGCCCCAGACCTAAATCCAATGGAAAATGTCTGGGGTTGGCTTGCAAGAAAAGTTTATGAAGGAGGAAAACATTTTGAGACAATAGAATCCTTAAAGAATACAATAACGGAAGCATGGAGTTAAATTACTTAGAGTCATTATACAAGTCGATGCCAAATCGCCAGGAAACTAAAGCCAACACTTAGAAACTTGGTTGCGCAAAAAATTATTTTTTTCTGAACTTTATTTTAGGAGATATACTTAATTAAAGTTAAGAAAATGTGATTCCTTATTCAAATGGCAGGCAGTATATGTAAAAATGTGTAGTTGAATGATTTATTTTTTTAACTAATCCATTGTTGTATTTTACAGTTTAATATCTAGTTAAAACCTAAAAAATAAGAAATTTACTTATAAAAGTTTAATTAAGTTTGGTTAATGGTCCTTCGAAATGGATGCTGGTTGACGACGCTGCTCGACATTTATATTCTTAACGTTAAAAACACTATTTTATGGTCCATTTAATCGGATGCCAAAAAAAAAACAGTGAATATCTTATCAGTAGGAAATATCACCATGGAAATATATGACAGAAACCCAATAAAATCAGTGAATACTAATTACATACATCACTACTATCGCTGAAAAAGAATAATTGGATAGAAAAACTAGCGTACGAAATAATCCTAAATCCAACTTATATACAAATAGTTCCATTCTTAATACCATTTCCTATCTTAATACCGCAATTACAGAACGTACTGAATGGTTGAAAGAAATAGATAACAAAACTCTTACTCCTATTTTCACGGAGAGTCAAGTGGTTATAATGTAAAGAATGTTGAGATAATATGGGTTCTAGGATACCATGTATTGTCGGAAATAATAGAGCTGATAAACTATCTGAGATAAGCTCACCATCACCTAAAATACAAAAGGCTACTAGGGACCAAAGTATCATCAGATACGATCGAAGTTCTTTCTTCCGAACCATAACCGACACCGTAGTTAGCCGACCGAGAGCAGAAGAATTTATCTCGTCGAATCGTAGCAATATAATCGTAGTTAGACGATTGAGAGCCGAAGAATTTATCTCATCGCATCATAGTTATATAGTCGTAGTTAGCAGATTGAGAGCCGAAGCATTTATCTCGTCGGGTTGTATTTTGTGACCAAAACTTATAGTTAGCCGACCGAGAGCCGAGGAATTTATCTCGCATTTAGTCTTTAGAGTAACTCATACAGTCCTAGTTAGCCGATTGAGAGCCGAAGTATTTATCTCATCGGATTGTATTTTGTGATCAAAACCTGTAGTTAGCCGAACGAGTGCCGAAGGTTAATACTAGCGTAACCCATACGATTGAGAACTGAAGAATTTATCTCATCTCATCTGGTACTTTTGAATTATATTAGATATTATATTTATTGATTTTTATCACATATATTTATTGTTCTTTTCAAATCACGCCATATTTTGGTGACCTTTACTTGTAAATACTAATTAAGGAACCAAGAACTTATGTCATATTTTGTAATTGTTGTATAGTAATCACATACATACGTATTGTTCTTTTCTATTTCTCTATGTAATTAGTTGTGAAATTTGTACGAGCCCAATGATGCACCACCAACCATCATCGCATCTCCTTTATTACGTACTCGAACAACATGTTTTTTTTCCTATGCCTGATTCACTTTGAAATCCAATACTTGAGCCGAATACTCATATTACATTTGTAATATGTTTTATGTAACAATTCGTTTTCTTTTGTTTTTCTCTTACATTTTTTTTTTTTTTTTTTTTTTTTTGTTGTTATTGCTGTTGTCATTCGTGATTTGATATTTAGGGTAAATCTTGTTAAACCGATTCAGTTAAAATTAACCGCAAAATCTACAAAAGCGATAAAAACATATGACACTATTTTTTTTTTAAATACGAAGATAAAAAAGAAAACTAAAATATGCAGAAAAATATATTGTTGTTTGACATTTCTTTTGTACAACAAATACGGTGTTATGTTTTGGAAATTACAAACTATTGCAGTGAAATTAATCAACCCTTATTGCAGAGAGTTAGAGTTAAATTATGGTTGAATAAAACAAAACATCTAACTTCCATCACTTTAGTTTCATCAAATTGTGAAATATAAGATTGGATTTTAATGCTTGTAATACAGTGATACCTTGGCAATGTCCTAAAAAGTGTCATTGTAGTAATATGCATTTTAATCTTTAATCCTTTTTAAGCGATAAAATGTAAATCGTGGGAAATTATTACTAAACAAATAAAAAATTTAATTTTATCATTTAGCTTTTACTTTTTTTTTTTTGTAAGAAAATGTAGCGATTTACTATTAAAAAGTTTTAAGTAGATAAAAAATTATTTCTCAGAGATTTCTAATTAAAATCCCTAAGATATTCCAAATTTGGTATTTTATCACTGTGAAAAATTTTGCTCCTCTAATGCGACGCAGAACAGAAGTAGTGTTTCCATGTTTCGTCCTTCTTCTGGAACGCTCTGCATATTGTATTATCTGTTATTTCAACACGTGCTAAGAAAGCCTTCAACTCCATGTGGCCTGTTACTGTAATGATCAGCCTTCTGATTGTTAACCTATACAGTTTAAGGTTCCCAAAAATGAGATTTTTTTTGGAATTTTTCCCATAAAGCCCATATTTGTTGAATTCTAAAAAAAAATAAGAACACTTAACAAGGAATTTTGCGATACTTTTTCGTCCTTCTAATATTAATTTTTGAATATATATGGACCATTATCAAACATGTTTGATTTTATATCTTCAAAAAATATATATTTTCTTCTTTTTTTTTTTGATGTCATATTAAAATTCATTTATATAAATATAAAGTGACTTAGATGCATTCAGAATCAGTTCGCGTAAACATTTCGTGCAGGTAGCTCGAAATTTATAGCGATTTTAAGTTGAACATATAAAAATTTTTACAAAATAAAGATTTTTTTAATTCTGGTAGAAATTACGTGCAATATCAAAAACTACTGAGTTATTCAAATACAATTTATGATATTTTCAATATTTCATGATATTAACGTAGCATATTTTAGGGTTTCCTAGTAAAATAAAAAAAATTCTTTATGCTAAAAATTGCGATTTTTCAAAATTTTGCGAAAAACTGAGTTCGAATCTAAGTTACTTCTCCATATATTATATAAAAATATATACATTTTTTTGAGTTTATTAGAGACATTCTATTTAATATTTCGATCCATAAAATTTGTATCATTAAAATTTTTTCATAAGACTCTACATTTCCGGTAAGCATTACAAACATCACCTAATTATGTCAATTATGGTCAATTTTGGATCTATATATTCAAAATCTGTAGAACTTGCAATTTGCTATATAAAAATACAAAAACAAAAAATGCAATTTTTGCTTAATTTTCAAAAATTGCATAAAATTTTTTTATTAAATTTCTTTTTAATATTCCTATGATAAAAATAACAAAAAACTAAGTTCACGCAGTAATCCATGCTATTCCATTAGAAACTGTGAATGTGCCTTGCGAAAAAATGTTTTTTTGTTTTCATTTTCGCTCTTTTCTAAACTTTGAGACTATCTACTACATTGACTACTTCGGGCATATCAATGAGATATAGCCCAAAATACGCGTAAAAACAACAAGTATAAATTTCTATTTCAAAACTTGTATTTCATTGAGAGGCGCGCTGTATCTAACTGTTGAAAGTCTGCACAAAAACAAGGAAGATGTAGAATATATCCACAAATGGGGAAAAAATTAGGTAATTTTAAGTCCTTTTTCTATAAGTTTTGTTCACTTTGAACAACAATTATGATATAAAATGAATCCTATGGTCCACAAATGTTCAGTCTATTAGTTTCAAGTCTTGTTAGTTCAGATCTGTTTAAAATATTATTACCACAAAACTTATTAAGGATTTAAGTGAGTTTCAGTCAGGACAAAAATTCTTGATAATCGCCCATGCTTTTTCAGTGTAGATTTGTACTGACGGGACCAAATCTGCTAAAGCGGTTGGGGGAGTGGGGGTGTCTATATTCCTGTTTATAGGAAAAACATTTCCTTTAAATTGCCAGATCATTGCAGCATTATTCTGGTTAATGTACTATAGAATATCGACTCCGAATATTCCAAATTTGTACAGACAGTCAAGCAGCGATTAAATCGCTCTTTTCGACATTCAGGTTGGTACATGAATACCGGACATCTCTGAACAAGAAGGCGAGACATTCAAACCTTTAGCTGGTCTGGGTTAGGGGACATTCAAACACCCCGGGTAATCTTATTGCGGATGAACTAGCCAGAAATGGATTCCTTCTTCGATATGAAGATATGGATCAACTGGTTGGAGTACCACTTTCGGCCTGCAGATCAATAATTCTACGGAACTTATCAAGGATTGCACAAGATAGATGGACAAATGAATCTACTTGGCCCTATTATGACGAATCTCGATCTAACTTTATCATGAGACTACCGAGGCATCGGCTAAGAATTCTGGTAGCCGTTGTCACAGGGCATTGGATTGCTGGTTCGCATGCTAGGAGACTAGGGCTCCTTTTTAATGACTTTTGTAGTGCATCTTTTATGCTACTGTCTCGCTCTCACTGAGATTAGGACTGCTAACTTTGGCAGTCCGTTTGTATATGTATTAATAGATCCCTCTGATACTGATATTAAATGAATCAATTCTTTCATACATGTGAATTAGGAATACATGATCCCTCAGGATTTCAAAATGTCACCAAATTAGACCCAAGTGAGCTGTCTCCTATTGATTAAACAACTTTTGTTTCTCATTAAAAAAAAAAAAAATATTTTAAAGATCAAATCTTTTCTAACTAAATTACACCTTTGTCTTTGTTATTTTCCCATACAAAAAGAAAATCCTAAATCACACCATGGAATACCATTGACCAACGATAATGTATACAATTATACACTTACCTTCAAGCTTAGCTAATACAATATATGTATCAAAGGAATTCTAAATCTGTTGGCAAACAAAACTTAATATAAGAAATCTTTCTATAACAACATTTGTCACATAAATACAAAAAAAAAACACAAATCCCAGCAAACATCATAATAATAGAGTCATCTAATATGATTAGACAGAACAACACTTATCAAAATACGTGGACAAAAGAGTTGGGAGGAAATAAACGCCCACATTTACAAAAGGAAGTTTAACTGTAGTTCCGTTTATAAATTCATAACATAAGCTAGAACAAACACATAAATACATACAATATTTTTTTGCCAAATTCTTATGTAAGGAAATGTAAGGAATACAAAAATGTGATAACCAAAATGATTGAGAGAATATTTTTCGTTATCTTGCCAAAGACAAACGTATATTCATATTTCTTCTAGAGTACATTGTAGCTCGCAAATGTAGAAACTAGCACGTGCTCTAGTGAATGTCACGTGTCAGCACGTGTCACTTTTTGTTTAAGATAAAAATTTCGCTGTCATCTAAATAACCAAACTGAGATTCCTTATTTTTTTCTCTTCATTTTAAAAAGGTCTATTGCAAATGAGTGTAAAGTTTGTTTAACATGATTCAGCAGAGTTCTATTTAGTTTTCAAACATCACTTGTTATCTTGATTTTGCCAATGGGCGATAACTGATAAATGAAACTGCCACTTTTTTCAGTAAGTTTTTTTTTTCTAATTCGGATGCTGTCACAGCAACAATGTTCTTAATTTTATTTCTAGGCGAAGAAGGAACAAAATTTTTTTATACGCAACGTGCGGTCACACTTCTGCGTTTGACAAGTGGGTGTCACCAGCTGTGGGAATTTTGATGTTTTTGGCGTTTGTACATTTGTAAAAACAATGTCTGTATGTGCAAGCGTGAGAGCTAATTTTTTTTCTTGCTTAAAACATTAATTTACTTTAAATTATAGCTAATTTGGGATTTGAAACATAATGCAGGTTATATTAAGAGACTTTCTAAGGGTTTAAAATTTTATAATAAATTGTTTAATAATTCTTAATGATTTGTAAGTTAGTTAACAAAAATATTTGTTGCCACTTAAAATGAAAATGTCTTTTTAATGGAGTTGTTACAAAACTGGTTCAATTGATAATGACTAATGTTATGTTAAGAGTTATTTAAAATTATATTTATATTTTGTTTTATTTAAGAAATAATTTAACTTGACTTACCAATTTGTTAGCAAAGATTTCTTTATTTAGTAACACTTAAAGTGACTTACCTGTAACAATAAAAGAAAAGAAATAACAATTTTTAGTAGAGTATTCGTTTCGATAGAATTTTTCATTATTCGATTAATCAAATAATTCAAAAATAATGTTTTCAAATAATCGAGTAAAGCTATTAAATTACCTCAATTATACGAGTAAATAATACCTTAAAATGTTGCTCGTTTTTTTCTCTTTTTTAAGGTTTATTAAAAAATAAAATAATCGTTATGTGTTTCTTAGTGTTTTATAAAAAATAATAATACAACATAAAAATTAATTCTAACAATACATAAAATTGTTTAAAACATCAAAAATATGCCCACATTAATTAAGATCATTTAATTTATAAGAAAGACTTAAATTGCTATTTTAAAATAGTCTTTCAAAAATAAAATATAATTAAAATTTGAGTCTATTTTTCTCTTTTGTTTTTATAAAGTTATAGTTTCTTTACACTTAAGCTATGTTCACATTTGGCAAATATTTGATCAAAATTGCGCGACCACTAGTTTTATAAAAATATTGTTTGCCGTTGTTTGATCTTGCAAATGTTTTGTAAGAGAAAACAGTGTCAAACAAAATTCCATAAAACATCAGCTATGATTAATGATAAGTTACGTCATTTGGTCAAATATTTGATTAGTCTGTACGTACCTTTACTTAATTCTTTGATAGTTAATCAATATACCTAGGAGTATCACCTAATGCTGTGTTCACATATAGAAGTTTTTTGAAAAACGACTCATTTTCTCAAAAAACACAAACAAATTGATTTTTTTTTTTTTCATATATTTCAAAGCCAAAAAACTTCACGATTTGAGTTGTTTCATTATTTAACACACAAAAAACATACTAAATTTCCATACAGGGAAGAAATTTTTAATATTTTTAGTGCATAAAAATTTGTTGGAAAAATAATTTTTAAAAATTGTCAAACAAAAACATTAAAATTATGAATGAAATTTATATTTGTTCATAAATTTTATAAGTTTAAAATTGTGTTTTTTTAATTCAAAAGTGTTTCTGTGTGAAATTTTTATTTAAATAAAAAAATTTGTGAAAATATTTTGGCAAATGAAAAATAGGGCAAAAGGAAAAACACAATAAAATAATATGTGAACAGGAATGCTTAAACTCATTATGTTTTAAAAAAAACAAGTCAAAAACTAATGTGTATGAACATAATATAAACTAGTTAACGTTCGGATATTAGTCAGTAAAACGGACTAATATCTATGTCACAAGTTTCATCCAAGCCGTCATCATCATGTCCATTAAACTTGACTGAGACTCCTTTGGTAAAAATATATATTAATTCTATACTTATGCATATCGGCTGGAATCTCGTTCGTATAACTAACAATCTATTTTTTGAAACCAAGAACTGAAAAAGAGCTGAAAAAGTCATGATTTTAACATTTTGCTGTCATTGGAAGGAAGCACTTAGTGCTGAAAAAGAGCTGCATAAGTTGATTTTCTAATCTAATAGTTGTCATTGGAAGTATATTCTTCTTTTATGCTTCTTGTTCATAGCTTTTAAAGTACTTCTCTCAAAATTATGTTTATAAAATTTTTTAATAAAAATTCTGTTTTAGTCTTATTAAAAGATAATAAAAATGTTTTAAAATTTGTGAAATTTAAATTTTTTAGCAATTATTAACATTTTTTTGCTTGCTAAAAATACATTACATTATTTACACTTTTTTGAAAGCACTTATAAATAACGTCCAAAAAACCTCAAAATATGCACTTAACTCTATTTTTGAAGTAGTGGTCAAAATGTTCTTTTTTGGAAGCACTTGATCGTTTTTTTTTTGGGTTCAGAATCTTCCAATTTGTTTCTTATTTATCTCCTTCAAATCCAAATTATTAATAACAAATGATTAAAATTTTTCATTATAATTTTTTGGGATTGCAAAATGGCTTTTAACTTCAACTAAATTCAAATTCGATTTTTTTACTGAATTTTTTTATACAATTCCAAATTGCGATGTCACTTGACGGGATACTAAACAAAACCTTTAGATTTTAAACATAATGTGCAAAATTTGCAACAACTGTCAATCAAATAAAAAAAACTAAAATTGAAACATATTTAAAACTAGTTAAGAAATTAATTTTTGTAAATATTTATTTTATTCGAAATATGCGATTAATCGGCATGATTTACTCGAATACATTTTTACTTGAAATTATTGAGTTTAATTTAATCCAGCAATTATTTGATTTCAATTATTCGATTAATCTAGCCAACATTATTCGAGTAAATACCCCAATTTTTACTTGCTAATATTAGTTCTAATCCAGTACTAGTTAGAATTTCAGTTTTTATTCAGAAATTGTCAGAAAAAACAGAACATAAAGAAATTCTCAGTACAGGAACACTTTCCAGCAAATTCTGATTATAAATTGTAAATCAGACTAGTATTGGAACAGAACTATTAAATAAAAACTTCAAAATTGAAATAGCAAATAAATTTATTTTAAAAAACATATTAATTTTTACCAAGAAATAACTTTTTTTGATGAGATTTTTTAAGATTTTTTGAGATTTTTAAAGGTTAAAAAAGGCCGAATTCATTACTACCTTATTATTTTTGTAAACATGATGAAAATTCTCTTAATTATAGATTTTTGTATCAAACTTTTTATTTCAAAAATTTTTATTTGAAATTTTTTTTTTTTTGGTTTAATACACATTTGCAAATTTTAATAGTAAGTATTCTAAAGTTTGTTTGCAAATAAGTTTTTTTTTTTTGCAAATGCAATGTGAGACCATTGTGACCTTAATAATCAAAAGACATTAGGCAATTAATCTGAGATCATTCGGGTTCATAGAGAATCGTGGATAAGAAATCTTTGTACACTACATATAAAACGACTTTTGGATGAGTAATTCTCTAAATGATACCCAGAGGAAAATATTCATAACTGGCAAAGAATAATTTAGTTGAGTTATCAGTTCTTTCTGTCAATGGAGGAGTTAACCAAACTTCAACATCTCGACATTCATAGAAGCGTTACCAACTACGCGGTTTCAGGTTATGCATTTCTTACTTGGGGAACCTCCACGGCCTATTGCAGAAAATGAGAAGAATCTGCTGTCTAGGAAACAGGGATTTAGAACTTTTGGTCTAGCATAGACAGTAAACGTTCCCAATTTATCCCCAGTATGTGAAAAGTAGAATTCGTATTGATGAATACAGAAATTTTTTAAGTTTAAGAAATTTTTAAAATTTATTTAAGAAATTTTTTAAATTTATTTTAAGCCATTAAAAATTTTGTAAATTTTACACAAAAAGTTTTCTATCAAAATGGGTCTCAAAGAAATCGTTATTTTGAGAAATTTTTAATTTTATTTTTCTGCAAACAATATTTAAAAATATTATTCCGCAACAAGCGCAAAAATGTACTAGATCCTGACTTTTTAATCGTTAGTAGGGGGACTGAAGATAAATTTTTAAAATTATTTTAATATTTTTTCTGTATCCAGCTCATCATTATCTTATTTCAGAAATGGATGGAAGGCAACCATATGGTTATGACAAACATATTTTATGTCTTCCATGAATGCATTCCGTATACGAGTATTTAATTGCGACCGCCATAATATGGTATAAATTATTCCGGTGACCATAAAAAACGTTTAAACACTACATATTTGCTGTAACAATGCTCAACTATATTTTTTCTCTGGATGTAAAAAACATAATTTAATAATACAAATAACCTTTTGTTTATTACTTTTTTTTTTAATTCTGACAATCATAAAAAAAGTCATCAATTTTTTTTCCAAGAATTTTGAGCATATCTCGAGCAAATTTTTGAAATTCATACCTTCACTTAATTGTGAATAAAAGCGAAACGCGTCCATCGATTTTCATGATCTATGTCTCATTTTGTTTAAAGGTTATGTGACTTTACGTGAAAGTAATAGGACTTGACACTTTTTTTACCGTTTTGGATTTTTTATGAATTAAAAATAAAAAAATTCAATTTTTTAGGCAAAAAATATTTTTTTTCATACATTTATTTATAACTGCGAAACTGTTGCTTATGTAGCGAAACGTTGTATGAACAGATTAAAGGAATTATAATTCCTAATTTTTTTTAATTTATTTCAGCAAAATCGGACTGGTGGTTCTCGAGTTATGTCAAAAAAAAACCACCAAAGGTCACAATTTCCCCTATATGATAGTTACTAACTTCAAATCGATATATCTTGATTCCTAGACGTGACCCAGCGAAACGCCGGGACACGTATAACTTCTTTTTTACCGATATAACTTTCCCCGGTATTTTGAACCCTTCCCGATCACTGACCCCTATCATTGTCGCACAGTGTATTTATCATTATTATCCCCCAAATTTTTTTCTTTTAAATCGCTTTTTGACACTTATTTAAATAAGAAAAAAAAACTTGCAGCTCTTTAAACTTTAATAATAAGAGTCGATAATTCAGCTCTCGGTTTTTGTTAAACTCATAACCGAAAATATACCTTTTACACATGCGTTGGACATAAACAAAATATGTAATTATTATATAATTTTCCCAAAAATATCCCCAAAATATTTTGAATATCTCCAACAAATTTCCCATTACCCAAACCAAAATTTTTATCCTCCTCTGCAACAAAAATTTCCCAAATTTGAGATTAAAACCACAAATCTGGCAGCTTTGACTATTAATATCTCTGTATTTTTCTTTCACATTTGAATAATGTTTCAAAAAATAATCTTGATCCCAAAAATATATTTATGATCTAATTTTGTAAAACGAAAATTTATTTCGACAATTTGTATTGAAAATAACAAATAAATTTGAATATACTTGTTATTTTCAATATAAAATGAGACCCTTTTCTTAACTTTTCTTTTTCTTGTGAACTATAGAAAACAACTGGAAGTCCAACTTACTCTAAAAAATGTAACTCAACTGTCAAAAAACCGAACTCTCTGTATGTGTTGGTAGAATTTTTTTTCAGAACAAATTTATACGTTTGAAGATTTTTTTCGCGAATTAGAAGAGTTGGACTTCTAGTTGTTTTCTATGTTGCGATCATTAATTAGAGAACAAGGTTTCTGATTGTGTGTGTTCTTTTCCAAGATATGAATTATAATTCAAACCGGAAACTGAATTCTCTGTGCTAAACTAACAAGATGAAGAAAGGAGCATTGTAATTTCAATATATTTTGTGACAAATTTCTTGATGTAAACAAACTGGACAATACATGCTTCTAATATTATTGAGTATCTTAAATTATACCACGTTTACATCTACAGTTTTTATCTAGTTAAAAAAAAGCTACTTAGAAAAACAGTACCATTTACATTAGTATTTTTGATGTATAGCTGTTTTTTTACACTTCATTGAACAACAACACAATATTTTACACAATCACCAAATATGGATAATTCCTTGTGAATTATTTATCCATATTAGTTTCATAAAATACTTAAAACATTCAGCGTTTTTAGTTTTTCACGTACATTTTTGTATTTTTAAAAAAGTTTTCGTTTTGACATTAAATTTTTTCTCTTCAATTTTCGTACATTCAAATGTATAAATCAGAGTTGCATACGACAAAAAACTAATTAAATAACCGGTTTTTTTCATTTAACTAGTTAAATAATTTGTATAAAAAAACAAGTTAAAAACAAAAAAATAACTAGTTATATGAAAAAACCACGTAGAGAAAAAACATGGTTACGAGATTATCACTACAATAATATTATGTCCTCATTGTTAATTTTCATTAATTTTAATAATACTGTGTTCATGATAATAATATTTTTGTTTCAGTTTTATCATTCAATGTTTATATTCAATAAAAATTTTAATATAGTTGACTACAAAATTTGTATATTTTCGAATATTTTTACCATAAATATAATAATTTGTATAAAAAAACAAGTTAAAAACAAAAAAATAACTAGTTATATGAAAAAACCACGCAGAGAAAAAACATGGTTACGAGATTATCACTACGATAATATTATGTCCTCATTGTTAATTTTCATTAATTTTAATAATACTGTGTTCATGATAATAATATTTTTGTTTCAGTTTTATCATTCAATGTTTATATTCAATAAAAATTTTAATATAGTTGAGTACAAAATTTGTATGTTTTCGAATATTTTTACCAGAAATATAATTTTATTAATATGAAAAAGTATAATTATTTCTACAACTATTATGTATTATGAATCGTTTTCCTTGTTCTTAAATCGTATTTTGCTTTCAAATCATATTAATATTATTATACCCATAACAATAAAATGTTAAAAATAAATATGATTTTTACAAATGTGGTTAAAAAATTCATAACTTGCTTGTTTTTGAATATATTTGGGCTTTAGCGTTTGTTTTCCACCTTCATGATAATTCTTATTTAGTTTATACATGATTTAATAACAAAGTTTTGTTGTATTTGGTGTGATTCAAGCCATGTAAGATATTGATTAACTACTATTGAAGGGTTTCGTTAATAAAAAATATCTTGTATTATTTTGCACAACATATGATGGCACAAATAAATAATATTAATTAATGAACAAATAATATGTATGTCTTTATGATTAATAAACACTTTTATCTATTATTTTGAAACAAATATAATGGACTCAGTAAACAATTTATTATTATTATTATTATTTTTTTTTTAATATATGAGATGGAATAATAATATGATAAAATGCAATTGTAATATGATAAGATTTGATAATAATATGATAAAATAGAACAGTAATATGATAGAATTGGATAATAATGTAGTACGATGGTATAATAATATAAAAAAATTCGAATTATAATATGAAAAACGAACCATAAAATCGTACAAAATATGATAAAATGGAATCATAAGAATTATTATTTATAATCATATCTATTTTTAGCTATGACCACATATTCCAAACAATTCCAACATATTATATTGCTATTAGAACATTGTCACAACAACTATATTTTTTCTCTGCGTGCAGGTTTTTTGTAGATGCAAACGGGATATTCTTATACAGTACATTTAAAATACATAATAATTTAAGATTTTTAATTAGGAAAAAAACAATTAAAGTATTTATAAAATTGACAAAAAAAATCAATAATTTTTCAATAAAATTTAAAAAATTTACATAAGGACTAATTAATTAGGAACATTTTTCCTAAATAAGAAATAATACTCTTATTATTTGTTATTTACCTTTTCTTTAACAAAACTTTTTAATCAAAGCAATACAAATTACTATTGTATTGACTTTTATCCTTTTCCGCTCTTAACCTATTTTTACGACACACTTTCTTTAAAAGGAATTAAAAAGCGCCAACAAAGACCAACTCGATTCCAATTTTTTTTTTATTTATATTTACAACTATACTTTCATATGCAATAAACAAAAAATAAAAATGTATAAAGCAACAAAAGTATTCATTCTGCTAATTTTGTACACCACCAACAAAACAACACATTAAATTTATTTTATTTTCTTCCTTCCACATTACACTAACACTTTCATATGCAATATTAAAAAAAAAAAAACAATACCACTAAAACAATAAAAACAAACGCACACACGACAGCAAAAGCAACAAGTGTAATAAGATAACAAAAATTAAATGACGACTTGACAAAATTTTTTTCTAGTATTTTCACTAAAAAAAGAAAACACAATTTTTTACTTTTAACAAAATTTCATATTACATTGGTTAAACAATTATTACTAAACACTTTTGTAATAAGTTTATTATTTACAATATTAAATTTTATTTCAATTAACAGATTTCTTTAGCACCTGTTAAAATTTGACCACGCACGAAGAAAAGAGATGACAAAAAGAGATAATAAGAAAAACATTTTGACAATTGGTTTTGTTTTGTGATGACTTGTTAGTGATAAATACTAACAACAAGTACAATGGTGTCTTTGCTAAGCAAATAAGAAATTACCAAAGTATTGGCAATTTGTTATGTAAAAAATATGTTGGTGAAATTGGTATTGCCAGATGCATATGTTAGTTCGACGATGGTGACAAGGGAAAAATAATAATAATAATTAAAAAAAAATATAATAAAAATATTTAATTGTTAGTCATATTTGTTTATTTACCTTTTTAACCATCATTTAAGCTTCATCTATTTATGCTTTTTGACTTTTACTCTACCTAATTTTAAACTTATTTATGCAACAACGAAAATAACAACATATTAGGTTTTTTATTTTTTTTTCCTTCCACATTACACTAACACTTTCATATGCAATATTAAAAATAATACCACTAAACAACAAAAATAAACACACACACAACAGCAAAAGCAACAAGTGAAATAAGACAACAAAAATTAAATGGCGCTTTGACAATTTCTTTTCTAGGATTTTCACTAAAAGCACACATTTCCACTTTTATTTTAACAAACTTTATTTTATACTTGTTAAACAATTACTAACGAAAACTTTTTTAACAAATTTATAATTTAAAATAAAAAAAAATAATTATAATTTTAAGATTTCTTTAGCACTCGTTAAAACTTGACCACGCACAATTAAAGAGATTCATTAATTAAAAGTCAGACGACATTAGGAGATGGTAGTAATAAGAAGGGATATAGTAGAAAAAACAATTTGTCAAATGGTTATTGCCTATGATGATTTATTAGTAAGAAAGACTAACAACAAATGAAATAGTGTCCAAGCTAATAGGAAATTTGCAAAGTATTGCCTATTCGTTTTGTAAAAAAAATACGTTGGTGAAATTGGTATTGCCAGATGCAAATATTTTCATTTTATTTATTGAAGAATTTATTTTATTGAAGCATTGTTACTAATATTTTTTGTGAATTTAAATATTTAAATATAAGCTTATTACAAAGAAAATTAATTCAGCTTTACAAACCACTGTTAAGCAAAATTCCTTAAAGTTGTATTCAAAAACGATTATCAACTTTAATATAATATCCCATTTACACCAATCAAAAACTAATTGATTTTCATGAAAACAAAATTTCAAAAACTATAACGTTTATATACGTACCTACTTTTCTCTCTATTTGGTTTTTGCTGACAAATGTTTTTTTTTAAACATTTTTATTTAAACACAATTGGATTTATTTCTGTTGTTAATAATATTTTTTACAATATCTTTAATATAGTTTATTGACAAAAAAAAAAAAAAAAAAAATTGACAATTTTTGTTTTTCATTATATATAAAAGCTCAATATTTTGAAATCAACTGAACAGTCTGTGTCATAAATATTTATTTTAGTAGTTTTTATTTGATTTCCAATAAAAACTAGATGAAAATGGTTTTTAATTTTATGGAAAAACTATATATATTATATATATATATATATATATATATATATATATATATATAAAATAAAGTTTGATTCACGGTTTATATATATATATATATATATATATAAAATGAAGTTTGATTCACGGTTTTTTTCGCAAAAAATAATGTTTAATGAGCACTCGAAATTCTGTTTTCCATTTTTAGAAAAATACACGGGGTTGTATGTTTTGAAGAGCCGTTAAACGCAAAGTAAATGACGACACTTGCTCAAAATTTGACAGTAGTCTATTAACAGGTGATACTTAATGTGAATAGTGTTGCATTTCATATAACTACGAGGAAAGTTACAGACTTATTGATCCGCCCTCGTACATTGCTTGATTTACTACCTAACTAGTAGCTTTAAGCATATAAACAATAATAATTGAAAAAGGAGAATACAAAATAATTGTAAAAAGCTTTGTCGTAAACCATTCGTCTTACTTAAGCCGAAATATATATATAATTTACTACCTAACTGGTAGCTTTGAGCATATAAACAATAATAATAGAAAAAGAAGAATACAAAATAATTGCAAAAAGCTTTATCGTAAACCGTTCGTTTTACTTAATAACATATAGGGAAAATAAGTTACGGATTCATTTCCCGAAAATTGTAAGTTAAATAGATGATGTTTACGGAGAACACCACGGTGGGACGCTGAAGAGTGCTGATGACGTTCATGGCCGACTAGAAAATGCATTACATTCTGCCGAGTGTCCAATAAAATTTTTACAATGTATTCTTGTACAATTATTAAATGAACTTAAGCTTAAAATATAAAAATTCTAAATATGACTGTATTTTGTATTCAAACGAATGGTATTCGTCGCCCCCATATACCTAAGGGGACGAGTACCAACATTTGGGAACCGTTGCTCTATAAGATGATGCGAAAACAAGGAAATAAAAAGTTCTTCTTTACTTTTCAGCCGGCTAGCAGCCGATTTTGAGCCGCCACCGACAATTTTTACAAAAGACGCCGCCGCCAGCAATTTTCTTCGGTGCAGATCTCTGGTAGTATTTCTTTCGTTTACATTTTATTTGTAATGTATTAATAAATCACTCGAAACTCAATCATTTTAATCTGAAGAAAAAAAAAAAACGCTAAAATATATAATTAAAGAAATATACTATAAAAATGTCCACCAATAACAAGAATTCCTATGAGGAAATAGACGAAGCAGAAGTAAGTTATTGTTAATACTTTAGAGAAGGGTGTTCTAGCCACTGAGACAGCCATGTTTATTAATAATTTTTCCATAATGTTTTTTTTTTAGGAAGAGGCTTTATTAAAATCTGATGACGAGGGTGAAGGTGGTAAAACAAATATTAACTTAAATTTATTACGGCCTCCTTCGGTATCATTGGGCACGGATTTAATAGATGACAATTCTTTGCTTAATGATAGTTTACTGAAAGATGTTACGGAAGAGGAGGATAAGCAATTAGAAGATGCTGGCTTATTAGATGAGGAGGATGAAGAGATGTTGGGTTTACTTTATACAGAAAAAGTTGAAGATAGTGATGATGATGAGGAAGAAGATGAAGAACTTAAAAATCTAAAAGAGTTTGAAGCCATTTTAAAAGAATTGGAAGTCAATCAATATGCTTACAATAAATATGTGCGTTTATGTGAATTATCACAGTAAGTTTGTTCAAGAATTGTGATCTGTTATTTGATCTTAGGTGTTTTTTTGTTTACTTGTAGTGCCACTGGTGATTTGGATAATATACGCAAAGCTTATAATAGTTTTTCTATGGTATATCCCTTGACTTCAGAACTTTGGCAAAAATATATTGATGTAGAATTGGTAGTGGCTCAGACTCCCAAGGAAATAAATGATGTTAAAGAATTGTTTAGAAAGGCCTTGCAGGATTATTATTGTAAGTTGAAAAAAAAAATCTTATTTATCGGCTTTTAAAAGTTTACTAATAACTTACATTCCTTGGAAAGATCTTTGAGAAATAATTTTCAAACTCTATATAGAAAATTAGATTATTTAGTTCAAAAAAATTAGTTTTACAAGAATTTCTTCAAAAACTTCGATTTCATTTACATCTTTATTTCTATTTTATTTTTCTTACAGCCTGTGATTTGGCTTTGAAATTTGCCGATTTTGCCTCCCGCTGTGAAGACTCCAAATCAATATGGCAAGAAATTTTAGGTACTTATGGCATAAACTGCCTCAGAGGACGAGAGTTTTTTAAACTTTATCGCCAACAATTTGCTAAAGATTTATCCTCACCAGAGTACTTGAATAATTACCTAAATAGTTTTCTACAAGAATTACGTTTTCCTCTCAATGAAATGGAAGAATCCTATATAGAATTTAAGGTTTATTATGAACGTAACAAAGAAAGTTTGTTAGAACATAAACTGGAGTGGTATGAAATTGATCAACGTTATTTTAAAGCCAAAGAACATCTTAAGAAAATCCTTGTTTATGAAGAAAAACTAAAAAGTTTGGTGGATCATGCCTATCGTGAGAGAGCTGAGGTATATTTTGAATACATTAAGGATACGGATAAATTTCTGGATGAAAATGTTTTACAAACCATATATGAACGTATGGTGGCTGATTGTTGTCTAAATGCGGAATGTTGGTTAAAATATATAGATTTTATAGATTATCGAGATGCTTTTGGGCGTCCCGAAGATTTACAGAATTTACCCATGTTTGAGCAATTGCCTGATGATATATGTAAAAGGGCTTTGCGTAATTGCACTTGGTCACCGGAATTGTATATTAAACGAATTTTGGTTTTGGAAAAAATGGATAAAACCATAACAGAGGTGCAAGAGGTTTTAGAAACAGCTTTAGCGGCTGGTTTTCAAACTCCTGAGCCAGCTGTCTCTATATGGCTGGAATATTTGACTTATTTAAGACGTCATACGGATTGGATGAATCCTGATGAGTGTGAGGTTTTGAGAAAAAATTTCAATTTAGGTTGGACCATATTGGGACAACAATGGGGCGTTTTGGCGGATTGTAATTGTGAGATTTTACAATTTTGGGGACGTTTGGAATATGGTCCGTTGCAGGATCCTAAAAGGGGCAAAGAATTGTGGACTACAGTAATGGGTAATTACAAAAAAGAATATATATATAAATATATCGTATAATCGTAATATTTTCCTAGAGAGTTCTGATAATTCCACAAAATCTGGCCTATGGATAGAATTTGCTTTATTAGAAATGAGACGTGATTTGGAGTCCACACGAAAGCAAGTTTTTAGGTTTTATTTTAAAGATATTTAATTAAAATTCTATATTTTTTCTCAATCAGACTTTTTAGCAAAGCTTTACATAGTCCTGGTTTGGATAATCCTGGAGTTATAGCTTCTGCCTGGGAAAGATTTGAAAGATGTAATGGCTCTATAAAAACGCTTAATAGTTGTGTCAAAGAATGTACCTTATTCAAACAGCAACTGCAACTTAATAACTCCTTTAATAAATCCATCAAAAATACCTCTTCCTCTAGTAAACCTACTAAAAGAAAATTAACTGCAACACAAGAACATGATTCTCCTTCGAAACAGCCAAAATTACAAACTCAAGACACGCAAAAGCCATCGAAATCATCAGCCATTAAGGAATCCACATTTAAAGAACATGAAAATCAAGAAATTGATCTTACCAAAGATCATTTACGTATATTTTTATCAAATCTTGATTATAATTTAAACGAAGAAGAAGTTATCCAAAATTTACCCGAAATAAATATAATAAAATTGGAATTAATACGTTCGGCAAATGGTAAAAGTCGGGGTTTTGGTTATGCTGAATTGGATAGTGAGGTGAGGTTTTAATTAATAAAATTTTAATAAAAATAAATTTATTTGGTTCTATGTAGTAATTATTTGTTTATGTTTTAGGCTTCTGTGGAAAAGGCCTTAACTTTAGATCGCAAGAGCATTAATGGTCGCCCCTTGTTTGTTTCTAGTGTTTTACGTGATAAAGAAAAACGTCAGAAATTTAAATATAATGCTGACAAGGAATTACATAAACTATTTATTAAAAGTCTGCCTCAAGATTGTAAGCAAGAAGAATTGGAAGAAATTTTCGGGGCCTATGGCAAGTTAAAGGATGTGAGACTTGTTTATCATAAGTAAGTTGAAAAAATCTTGTAAAGAAATTGCTGTTGTAGAAAATTTTCCCTGGAGGAAAAACAGTTGATACAGCTGTTGCTGAGTTGCAAATCTTTAGCTGAGCTCAGGTCTTTTCGGAATGAATATGCGAGTTAAATGTTTTCAAAGACACAGAAGAGTGCTGATGATGGTCGTGGCTGACTAGAAAATGCATTCTATTTTCCGATTGTTGAATAAACTTTTATGATGTATTCCTCCTTAAATATTTCAATGAACATGAGCCTGAATAATTTTTTAAATAATTCTAAATTCTAATAAGTTCGAATTAAAATTAAATAATCTTCACACCTTGGAACGGTGTAAACTTGTTAGTTGAATCATCTGCTTAGATTTTCTATTAAGTTAAATTTTTAATCGTTTATTTAAGGAAAATATAAAGTAGAAAAAACTCTTGAAACCAAATTTTTTAAATGGAACAAATTTGACGACTATTTTGTTTTTGAAGTTGGTGTTACGGCCTTTTAACTTTTATTAATATTGATGTAATTTTTGAAGATATGAATATAAAAATTTTTGTGCAGATGTAATTTGGGTCAGTACATAATAATCCAGTAGAAGAACAACATTTGATTTTTCAGTGGTTAAATTCTTTTGCATTTTAAGTGATCATATGAAGAAAATAACATTTTTATACCCTACACCACCATAGCTTATGCGTTTGTGCTTAAAGTATACCAAGCGACTCAGAATCACTTTAAATCGATCTAACGATGTCCGTCCGTACATCCGTCTTGCTATTCATGTAAACCTTGTGCACTAAGTACAGGTCGCAATTTTAAAGGCGATTGAATGAAATTTGGTACGTGGTACTTTCATGACACATGGACGAAGCCTATTGAAATTGGTTATGCTATGCCCATTATTTCACCTAGCCCCCATACAAATGTCCTCCCGGAAAATTAGAATAAGGGTTTAATGATCATAAATGCATTAAATATAGCAATATTTTAATGAAATTCGGCGAAAAGAAGTTTTGTATAAGTATCAATCTTTGTGATAAATTTTATGAAGATCGATCCATAATTGATCATTTTTTTTTTTTTTTTTTTTTTTTTTTTTTGTTTGTGAAAAATTGGATTTGTGGAGTAAAATTGGAGTTTACAATTTTTTGTTTTTTGTTTTTTGTTTTTTTTTTTTTTTTTTTTTTGTTTTTGTGTAAAAAAGATTATTTTTAATGAAAAATCAAACTTCTTGTGAAAAATCGAATTTTTGGTGAAACGTACAATTTTTGGGAAAAAAAATTTAATTTTTAGTGAATAAACGGATTTTTAGCGAAAAATCTAATTTTTAGTGAATAATCAGGTTTTTAGTGAAAAGTCGGTTTAATCAGGTTTTTAGTGAAAAGTCGGTTTTTACTGAAAAATCGGATTTTTAGTCAATTTTTAGTGAAAAATCGGTTTCTAATGAAAATTTGGTTTTTTGGTAAAAATTTTTATTTATTATCACAATTTGAATTTTAGTTGAAAATTGATCACTCGAATAATTTATATAATTAAAAAAGTTATTGAAACAAATTAAATTTTTGACAAATCGTTTAATTGACCAATATTTTTTCTGTGTAAGAAATCAAAAACTTTTTAAACAAAATAATTTTTAACAGAATTGAAAAACCTAGATTACACAATGTAATAATGCTATTTAAAATTTCCATATAAAGAGTGTGGTCCGAACTGCTTTTTGTAATTTTTGAAGCGCTATAAAATGACTAGTTTTTGCACTATTGGTAAAGCAATGATAATCAAAGATTTTTATCTATACTTCTCACCAAAATAAAAATAATGTTAAATTCTTATCCGCTTTGGAATAATTTGCGATTTTGTCTCATAACCTCATAACACTTTTTATTAGGACACATACCGACACATATCTTATCAGTTAAATTCAAAATGTTTGTACAATATTTTTAGGTATCGGAAATCTACTAAACCCTGATTTGTTGGGAACATAAAATGTTTTTAAATGGTTTAGTTATAGCGAAAACATATCTCAACATCTTTAGCATCAAAACTACACTAATTAAAATTTGGGAACGTATTTACTACAATATATATAAATTATATATTATATAAATTAAGTACTTGATAATTATTACCATGACACAATTTTAGTCAGTTCTTGTTATATTAATTGGTATAAATTGAAGGTGATATCTCTGAATAGCATCACTTAGAAATTAACCGTAACATACCAGCAAATAACTAACCGAAAGGATACTAGCTTTTTAAGTGAATTAAAAAATCATGTTTAAATATATCTTGAGACTTGAGCTGCTCTAAATAACACAAAAACTTGGGCTATCATGCTCAGAATTATTTCTGGAAAATTTTATCACAATAGGAAAATTTTATTTGGCGTAGGTTTAAAATTACATCTCACCCCAACAATATTTATGACCCAATTACGTTTCCGTAGTCCAGATCTAGCTGAAAAGAGAGTTTTCATTGACTGGAACAACAAACCCCTTAAGACCTTGCCTCTAAAATTCACAAACCACAGACCTTTAATTTCAAGAATAGTGATCATATATTTGTATTTATTTAATTGTTATCACAATTGATTTTAATTTTTTTCTTATTTTATTTATTATTACCAGATCTGGCAAATTTAAACAAATTGCCTATGTGGAATATGAACAAGAATCTTCGGCGGGTAAAGCTATTCTCGCTATCGATAACATGAACTTAAGAGGGCATAATGTAAGTTACTAAACTATTATTTAAAAGCGAAAAAGCTATACATTTTATTAAAATTTATAAAACTTTCTTCTTTACCTTAAAGATATCGGTGGCAATTTCTGCTCCTCCCCCAAAACCAACAACCAGTGCTCCAGTTAATCCCATTAAAATGTTGGGTTTAACGACGAAGCGTAAAGCAAATGAACAAAAGCCACGAATGTCCTTAATACCGAATGTGGTAAGAAAAAATCTTAACAATAAACCACAAACAGCAGCTAAAACTTCAGTGAAGACCACAAATAATGAGACAGGACCTCCAAAAAGTAATGATGATTTTCGTAAACTTTTGACAAAATAGTTTTAAATAAAATTAAAAAATAAAAACTAAGTTTTTTTTTTTTTTTTTTTGTAAAACAAATAAAAAAACAATTAAATTATGAAACACACAATCACAGACACAAAATTTTAAATAAAGAAAATATAATAAATGCAATAAAAGAAAACTATTTCATGAAAACCCCAAAAAAGAAAAATTTTATTGAAAAATAAAGAGAAAATTAACTTCAAAAATAAGGTTGTCAAAATTTAACTAAAGAAAAAAAATGGATAATAAGCCAGAATCTCCTCCCCCTTTTCCAACTTCTTTACAAAACTCACCCCAACAACCAACATCTTCTAATCCCGCATCAAATATAAAAAAGGAAGAAACATCTTTAATTAAAACCATTAAAAGTCGTAAAGAGTTTCAAGATATTTTAAATTCATTTAAGGATAAATTTATAATAGTGGAATTTTATGCAATATGGTGTGGACCCTGTAAAATGTTGGCCATAAAATTTCAAGAGTTAGCCGAAAAGTATAAAGACAAATTGGAAGTTTTAAAAGTTGATGTTGATGAATTGGAGGAATTAGCCATTGAATATGAAGTCAATACAATGCCTTCGTTTATGATAATGAAAAATGGTCAAAAACTGGAGCAATATGTCGGCAGTAAACCGGAACAGTTTGAGGGTATGGTGGAGAAATATTTAACAAAGCCTTAAAAGGCTTTGTGTTTTTTTTTCGGAGGTGACTTCATTCGTAGTTTGTTTATAATTGGATGAAATGTTTATTTAAGCGATTGAATAAAGAGCGGGATAAATTATATGCATTTAAATATGGAAAAAACATTTTAAGTCGATATAACACAATTTTCGAGATTTTGAATTATAAAATATACATTTGGGAGACACAAAAATTAACATTTCTTCAGTTCTTTAGCTCTTCTGAAAAATGCCAAATTTTCAGCTGTCCAAAAATATACATATATTCTAGGTCTATATAGGTAGGGAAGTCTATATACTTCGAATCCAAATCTTTCGAGATTTGAGTGAAAAACTGGGTATGTTTAAAACAAGATAAATAAATTTTTCATAAAAAGAACATTTCTGAAAAGTACTCATTTTAAAAGAATAAAAAATCTACCAATTAAAAAAAATTAAAAAGATGGTAATTTTCAATATAATTTCCAAATTTCAAATAAGTGCAATATTTTTGTCAAAAAGAATACGAATTAAAAAAATCAATATAATATATATATATATATATATATATATATATAAGCATGTACCAATATTATTCCAAAAAAATGGTACCAATTAAAAAAAAGTGTCAATTTTCAAACAAACTACCAAAAATGCATTTTTTAATTAGTACCTAAATGTAGCAATTTTCAATAAAATAAAAGTCAATTTAAAAAGCCTCAATTTAAAAAATAAGTTCACGTATTAAAAAAAATCCAAAAAAGGCTCAAAAGAATTAAAAAAAGGTGTTCAATTCTCAAAGCAACAGATTTTTAATGTAGATACTTTCAAAAAAAAGACAATTTAAAAAAAGTACTTATATAAAAAAGGTACCATTTAAAAAATTTATCTATATAAATTATTTCAGAAAATGTTTAATTAAAATAATAAAAATATTCAAAATAAATATAAATTTTGAAAAATATGTACTAATTTTAAGAAGCAAAAATTTACGCATAAAGTACCAACTTTCAGAATAGTAGAAATTTTCAAATAAAAGTTATAATATTAAAAAATAATACAAAATGCGTAAAAATATTGTTAAAAAAGGTTTTGGTTCTCAGAAAAAGTACCATTTCAAAAAAATAATATAAATAAAAATTTTCATAAAAATTATAATTTTTTTTATTTTTTATGATTTTTCAATAAGTGGAAAAAAATCCATGAAGTACAAAAATATTTGCAAACATTCGATTTTTCTGTGAGATTTAAAAATGTCGAAAGATAATCAATTTTTCAGAAAACACAAATTTTCAAAAAAAAAGTTTTTTCAAAAAAGTCTCATTTTGCTTTATGTACAATTAAAAAAAATTAAATTAAATTTAAATAAAAATCACATTTTTTAAAAGTACTATTTCTTATTATAAACATAAAATTAAAAAATTAATTGTATTTTTAATTTTAATAAATAAATTTAGGAATTTTTTGGTAAAAAAAAAACAAATCGTGGATGGGCTTATGAAAAGTAATGTGTTTTTTTACTACTTTTCAGGAGAAAATAATCGAAATTCTTTGGTGTTTGAGAATTCTACACATAGAATTGTTTGTATAAGAAACTTTTAATGTTTTTTGTTCTATTTTGAGTTTTTGTTCTTAAAAGAAGTTCTATGTGAAGTAAAAAATAAAAAGTTTAAATTTTTCTCAAGGAAATATAGGACATAGGACTTTTTGTAACTTCCAAGCCCGTTGAGATAATGGAAAACACTTTGGTGGGTGAGCGTATTAGTCAATAATGGTACAAGATGCGATAAAAAAAATGAAAAAATTAAACATAGTACTCTTGGCCAGCGCACCGACGAAATAGAATTTTTATAATACATAAATTCCAACTTATTGAAACTTTTTTATTATTTGAGGTTATAAGAAAAGGTATAAACGAAAAAATGAGGTTATTTTTTAAGGTTATAGGTTGTTTTTTGTACACATTTTGTATTTTGTATAATTAACAGCTGGAAATGTAAAGCTTCAAGGGTTTAATTGAACATGATTACAAAAAGTCTATTAAAATATTAAAGTTATGTTTTGATTAATTTATGGAAAAAAGAGTTTAAAACCTAGATTTTAAAATAGCAAATCCTAAAAGTCCTTTAATTTTTTTTTATATATTAATAGCTCTGTTCTAATACTGGTCAAGTTTACAAGTTTTGGTCAGAATTAGTCTGAAATTGTGAGAAAAACATAAAATACACATAAATTCTTAGTATGAGAACGCTTCGAAGTAAATTCAGAGTAAAGCATGCAAGTCTGACAGTACTGGAACAGAGCCTGTATGTGTATTTATTATTCTCAGGAATCTCGTCTTAGAAGCTTTTTAAAACATTGTCAATCACATTATTTCAAACTTTAGTTTCAAAATACAAAAAATGTTATCTAACTCCAAAACAAACCTTACAAAGTTAACAGTAAAAGTAGAAAAGGAAACTGCTGTCTCAAGTTCCAACCTACTGACCATAACGAATAAAAATGATTTTTATAGTATTGTAAAAGAAACCGAAAATCGTTTACTATTAATAGAATTTTTTGCCCATTGGTGTGGACCTTGTCAAACATTGGCTTCAAAATTGGAACAATTAGCTGAGGCTTATAATGGTAAAATATTGGTGGTAAAGGTGGATATAGATGAATTCGAAGATTTGGCTTTGGAGTATGATGTATCGGCTATGCCTACATTTATGTTAATGAAAAATCAACATAAATTGGAACAATTTTCCAGCAGTAATCAGGAAACTTTGGATAAAAATTTAGAGAAATATGCAGGAAAGCCGGAATTGAGAGAAGAGGTAAAAGAAAAGAAAACTGAGGAGCTAGCGAAGGATAAAAGTAAACCAAAGGGAGATAAAAGAAAATGAATTGTAAGCATTAGAAATTTGATTTTGTGAGTGACATTTTAAAAGAAATAATTATAAAAACAAGTAATACAAAATTGAAGCATTTGAATAATTTTAAAACCTTGTCAAATAAAAAATAATAAAATAAAATGTTTGAATTATTTGAAAACTCTGCTTTAATTTGAAAGTTTGTCATTTAAATAAATTGCTGGAGTTGAAAAAATTTTTAAAATAGAATTAAATCTATTTGAAAAACAAATAAATTTATTCTAATTTAATAACAATGTCTCTCAACATTCTCAACAAAGTAGAATTAGAACAAGAACTGGAAAATGCCGGTGACAAATTGGTAGTTATAGATTTCTATGCCAATTGGTGTGCTCCCTGCAAAATCATAAATCCACAACTGCAAGAATTATCTCAGCTATATGGAGACAAAGCAAAAGTGTTAAAAATCAATGTAGATGATTGTGAGGATATTGCTATGGATTACAATGTCACTAGTATGCCCACTTTTGTCTTCATTAAAGAACAAGAGATCATAGATATAGTAGTGGGTGGTAATGCAGATAAATTGGCCAAAAATATGGAAAAATATATAGAAGGTGGAGAAAACCCAATAAAAAAGTTTAGAGAAGCTCAAAATGTTGCAGCCGAAGAGGATGAAAATTTGGAAGATCTAGCAGATGACCCTACTTCAATGTTGGAAGTCATAGTGGATGAATAAATTTGACTTTCGAAATGAAATATTTTTTTTTTTTTAGTTTTTGTAAAAATATTTAAATTTCCATAAAATTATTAAATAAAACCATTTAATTTGTTCAAATGTCATTAAAGTGCATTTTTCCATTCTTTACAATTTAAATTAATTCATTTTGCACGTTTTGAAGGTTTATGCAAAATTAACTTTTATACTAAATTATTTCCATGTAACAGTAATCGAACTGTTACATGAAATTCCAAAGCCTTACTGCTACACAGAAATTTAAAAAAGTAGATATTCAATATGAATTATTTGTATTTCATAAAACTACTTTTTAGCGAATGTAATTTTCATAGCATGTGAAGGTGTAATCTTGAAACCTTGTAAAGCTTCTTTGGCAGCATTACTCTGTAACTCCGTAGCGAATTCCACAAAAGCAATATCATGACGATTGGGCACCAAACGTACTTCCTTAAAGCCGGGGAATTGATTAAATAACATAGATAACATCATTTCATTTGTTTCTTCCGGTAGATTGGTAAGGAAAAGAATTTGATTAGGCGGTTGCTCGGTTTGGGTATTGGGATTGGCATTTTCAGCATTGCTAGTCTTTTTCTTTTTATCTCTGTAAGAAATAAAAAAATAAGTTAGATTTGGATTATCCATACAATAAACAAAAACTTACTTTTTATCCTCTACGGGTGCCACCGGCTTTGGAGGTTTCAATTTCTTGGGTCTTTCCTTGAACGTACCCTTCATCTTGGCAACTACGTCTGAATCTGTCTTTGCGTAAGCTATACGCATGGGCTTATCGTAAAAGGGAAATCCTTGCATTGTTCTTAAAGCATTTGAAGCACTGGCAATTTCTTTGAATATCACAAAGGCCTGACCACGCATTTTCAGTGTCTTCAAAGCCACTATATCCAAAATTTGACCAAATTGTGAAAAAATGGCGTAAAGCGATTTCTTCAATTCTTCTTTTTTAATTTTCTCATTGAGGTTATTTATGTATATTGTTTGATTTGTTCTTACATCCATGTTGTAGTTGTTTTTAATATTTATTAGTTAAATAATTTATATTTTATATGAAATACTTTATTTTATATTAAAACGCGATAAAAAAAAAAGAACACACCGCATAAAAATTAGACGTTTATCAAACGTTTGTAGCTTGTTTATGTCAAAACAAGCATTGTCAAATGGAACTTGGTGGAATAAAACATTAAAGAAATGGCATGGAAAGATTACACGTAAAAAAATTGGGATAATTTGTTTAAGATGAGAATTGAAAAAAAATAATGCTCAACTATACCTTGTGAAATTTATTTTGGCTTAAATTAAGATAATCACCACATTATGTTTAAACAATTTTTATAACAATTCAATAGTACTTTTACTTGTAATTAAAGTAATGTAAAAAATTTTACCCGCTCACTCTTAGTTTCTGAGTTATAGCTTCCTAAAGTTTTAAGTATTTTCCTAAATATCTTTTTTTTTATACAAATGCGATTTAAATTATATGAATACCGTTTAAAAGTATCTTAAAATACCTAATGATATGTAATACGACCATATTCATTAAATTCTAGAGAGAGAAAATTTTCCTTTTTTTTTTATTGATAAACCGGAACTTAGAAATTTTTTATTTTATTTTCAAAAAAGTTATTGATCAAAGCTGGAGTACGATGTACATTGAGGAGAAGGTTCCTGAGCCCTGCCGAAGTCCACCTACATGAAAAACTTTTATTAACATTAAAAGAAAATATTTGTGTTTCAACTGGGCCGGTGATCTTAAATTGTTAATTGTTTTAGTAAGAAATTATTTTTTTAGTTTTTAAATTAGCGTTTTGTTTTCTTTTTGGAAAAATTGCATAAGACATTAAATATATATATATATATATATATATATATATATATATATATATATATATATATATATATATATATATATATATATATATATATGTATATAATTTTTTTGTACATAATGTCCTTCTATTTTGTTTGTTTTATTATTGGTGAAATAATTTTCTATAAGAAATTAAAATTTTTGTTCAAATCAGCACTTGTTCCGAAATATTTCTATGAAAATTTATATATTTAGTTTTGTCAAATATAGATCTTCTTTTGTCAAATTATCTTTAATATTAAGTTGTTTTGTAAAAACAAAACTATTAATGTAAAACTTTTTATATATGTAAAAATTTGTGAAACAATGTGAAAGTTACGTTTTTATGATATCAACTTGTTTTTTAATTTTTCAATTATTATAAATATCTTTATAGATTAAATCATACTACATACCACGAACATACTACGATCGCACTTGCGCTATATATGCGTTCGTTTTACCCACAATTGTGACGTACACGTACCTTTTGTATTTAAAATGAATATTGGAAACACTATACAAATATAATTTTATATATTTTGTTTTATTATTATTTTTCCTTTAACAATAAAAAATTTTTAATTTAGAAATATTTCATTGTTTTTTTTTTTTTTTTTTTTATTTTCGTTTTTAAAATGACAAATACCGTCTTATTTTTAGAAAAAATAGAATTGAAACTATTTCTACGTAGGACGTAAATACGTTTCAACGTATGCTCTGCTTGTTGTATGCTATTCAATAAACATATATGAGTTCTAATTTGGGAGTGTAGTAGGTTTCTGCGACCATACGACGCAATTATGTTCTTATCATAAATTTAAAAAATTTCTACTTAGTTTTAATTTTAAGCGTTTTAACTCGAAACAATTCTGTAATGCCACCATAATGGAATTATAAAGTTACCGCATATCTACAAAAACAAATTTTGTTAGTATAAATTCACTGCACATAATGCATGTGAATACAAAAACAATTTGACAGTTTGGGTTTCTTATTACACTAAGTAATCCCATTAGAGCTTAGCAAATTGAAACACATTAAAAATCTGGCACCACCCAATACAAAAAACAATGAAGAAGAAACGTCGAAAAATCAAAACGACGTTCAGACAACCAAGCCGTGTATAATTGACGGCGGGTTATATGTCCCCATAATTTCCTTTTTTGTATCACATAATAAAAATTAAAAAAAATCTGTAATAATGAAATATGAATATATATATAGGTAATATGAATTTCTGGCCGTTATGGCTTTATATTACTGAAATAAATGAATAAAAAACAAGTACAAATATTAGCACTGTTTTAGTACTAGTCAGATTTGCGGGTTTCAATCAGAAAACGTTCTCGTACTAATATATTTTTTGGTTTTTTCTTGCTTTTCTTAAAATTTTACGAATTTTCATTTCAAATTTTTAATTAACAATAATATACTTAAAAAACTCTGGAATATATTTCAATGGTAAATTAAAGTTTCCAAATAAAGTTTTGCTAAAAAATGGCTATAAAAAAACGGACAAAAAATGATTGTGAGTTTGTGGATTCAGCGCAGCGGCAAAATCCTAACACAAGACGGTGGCGTCGTCAACTCGAAAAATTAAGCGGCTCGGTTCTCTGACGACGTTTTGTAAAGTTGTGTGAGAGTGTGTTTTCAGTGTTTTCATATTTTCTACATTTTTGTAAATTATTTTTTTATACAAGTTTTTCTTTTTATTAATTTTTTTTATTATTTAATTTATACATAAAAATATACATTTTGTAAAACGAAAAGCAAGATAAATACAATTACCACATTGTGCCTCAAATATTTCATAAAAAAAGAAATTTTAACCAAAATTGTTAATGATTTAAAAAAAAAAAAGAAAAACAAAGAAAGCAAAGAAATACAGCGAAAAGTGAAAAATTTATTAGAAAAATGTCGAAAAATAAATTTCATACATTACCAAATGCAGCAGATACAAATATTGTGGAAGTGAAATCAAAGGTAATTTAACAAGTGAAATGACTTGGCTATAAAGCAATTAAAATGATAACCTCTAAAGAAAAGTGTTTAAAGATCTGTTCATAAAACCCTATTACAAGATTTTTTAATAGAAAATTGTACAAATTTTTCACGGAAACTTGTAAAACGAACAGCTAACAAATAGAGTTTTATGGTATGATTCATGTTTTGTATGCTGTTTATTTGTTTGCCCTCTTCTTCGTAGTCGGCTGGCTTTATAGGCAGAACAGAGCAAGCCAGTCATTCCAATTCAAGTTCATTTGAATAATAAGCAAAATGTATCCATGATGAATTATCGTATTATATGTAATTAATGTGTGAAGAATGCAAATCAATCAAACACTGTTGTGCAGCTGTTTTGATATTTATTTATCTATATTGTTGTCTAGTCTATTGTATACTGTAGCAATGAAATAGTACGTTTCACAAAAAATGGGTGGAATGTTTAGTTAAAAAATTACAGTTTTTTTTTGTATTTTTAAGACCATAATTTTGGTTATAAACATCAATATAATTTTATTTTTGTTTGTTCTCTGTGACATTGTCACTTGAATTCATAATTTAATTTAGAAGTGTGTGCATGTGTGTCACATTTCATAATTCATACCTGTTGATTTCTTGACAAACTGTTGAATAGGGTGGATAAATAGATAGCTGACCGGTAGCTGTTTAATTAAAATGGGTATTGTATTTTACAATTAAGAAGAAAATGCGAGGTTATTCAAAAATAAAATATGTTAAATAATAAAAATATGTTTTACAAAACGACATTCTGGTAGATAAAAATAACTCAAAATTTATCAAGTGAATCCGTGACTAACAGATTATTTATCTTTATTCATCACAAACATCTAAAAGAAAATAAAAAAGATTTTATTGGCGTTTATTCACAAGTTGGAACAGTTTTAAAATAAAACTAAAATTTTGTTTATTACAAGCTAGGATCACAATTGCGTCGTATGAACGTAGAAGCGTACTACTTAGGTACGTTGTCATATCAGAACTTAATATGTATTTTTTCAAGGTTGGCAACCGATTCAAAAAGGTAAAAAAGTAACTGTAATGGCATTTTGAATTACTTCGGTAAGAGTATTTTAGCGATAACGGTCTTTTAGCGTTGTTTTAGGTATTTTGAGCTATTTCGGTAACGGTATTTTTTTTGGCGTTATCGGTATTTCGAGCTATTTTGTTAAAGGTTTTTTAGTGTTATCGGTATTTCAAGTTATTTCGGTAATGGTATTTTTTAGGGTAACGGTTGTTTCCGAAATTTCGAAATAATTAGTTCTTAACAGTGAAGTATAAAGTGAAGTCAAGTACTTAAGGTAATAATTATAACATTCTTATGTTTTATTCAATTTTATTAAAAATAATTTTTCTCAAATTTATTATTACACATATTTCGGTAATGGTATTTTATCGTTAATGGTATTTTGGATTATTTCGGTATAGGTAATTTAGTGTTATTGGTATTTTCAACTATTTCGGTAAAGGTATTTTATCGGAAACGGTATTTTCAATTATTTCGGTAACGGTAGTTAAGTTTTAATAGCCAACCTTGATTTTTATTAAAAAGCGGTGTTTACGTCGAACTTTATGTATGTCGTATGTTTAAATAGATTTAATTATTATATTTTTATTATTAATTATTCATTATATTTTCTACGAAATAGGTATACGACTGTATTTGTCAATTGTAAAACAAAAATAACATCTGATAAAGATGTTTTTTAAATTATGATAAAGATGTTTTTAAATTATTTTTTTATTATTTGAATAGAAAAAGCAAACAAAATAAATAAAGAAAATTTTTCAGTTTGTTTAGATTTTCCAACATTTATTTCTAACAAAAAGGTACATCTACATCGCAATTGTGGTTAAAATGAACGCAGGTACAACAAAAATACGGTGGTAGTACTTTCCTACGACTCTATTGAGTTCCTAACATATTTCTTTTTTAATTTTACTATTTACTTGAAATTTGTTTTTTATTTTTTCAACATATGATTTAAAAAACTTTTATTTAAGCACTCAAACTCTTAACATCTTTCCCTTGACGTTGCAATAATTCTGAAAAATTCAGTCCTTGTCCTTATAATTTTTGACGTTTGTCTTGATAAAAATTTGTCCAGTATAGACTCGACGTTATTCAACAAAATATATCTTACCATAATTTCCCATATTTATTTATTCGCAATATTTTTTTTTCTTCAGCTCAAACTTTTTTAAAATTTATTTTTTTTTTATTTCCAAAAAATTTACTTTTCCGAACTTTTCACTAAACTGTTATTCACCGCAACATTTTTTCCCACATATCCAACATTAATTTTTTTTACCTCAAAATTTTTCGAATATTTCTTACCACAAGATTTTTCCAACATTTTCTTACTACGACATAATTCAACACAAGATATGTTCTACTAAAAATTTTATTCACCACTATATATTTTTTTTTATTAAATTAAATTTTTTTTAATGTCAAGTAATTTAGTTTTGCAAAATTTTTTCTAAATTGATATTTCGAATCTTTTGTATCACCTTTTTTTATTAAATTTAATTTTTTTATTGTCAAGGAATTTAGATTCACAAAATTTCAAGTCTTAATTATTGCACACCAAAATTTTTCGCACGATATCATTTTTCTCACTAAATTTTTCACCTCGAAAATTTTTAATTTTTATTTATTTTTTATTATTGACCACAACATTTTTTAACCTCTAAATTTGTTAATCTTTTTTAAATCACAAAATTTTTATCCACCGTTTTTTATTAAATTAAATTTTTTAATTTTAAGGAATTTAGTTTCGCAAATTTGTCTCTAAATTATTAGTCTTCTCAATATTTCACATGATTAAACCGTTTTCACAAAATTATGCAAATCAAAATTTTTTTAATTTTTATTTTTCAAAATTTAATTTATTTTTTTATTTTCAAATAATGTAGTTCTTTTCGTTAAACTAATATTCGCCACAAAATGTTTTCACCTCAAAATTTTTCATACCAATTTTTTTTCTCAAAATTTTTTTTATTCATTTCAAATTTGTTTACCACAAAATATTTTTCACCTTAAATTTGTTTTTATTAAACTATTGTTCAACACACATTTTTGTCCTACATTTTATTCAGCAGAACATTTTTTACCACAAAATTTCATATAGTTTTAAATTTTGTTCACCTCTAAATTTGTACAGCACAAAATTATTGAAAATTAAAATTGATTTTTTTAATCACCAAGAAGCTTAGTTTTGCAAAATTCATCACAGTTTTTCTCTAATTTTTTATTCACCTCAACTTTATATATATATATATATATATATATATATAAATTTTTATAAACAAAATTTTCCACTAAACATTAATTAACGAAAATAATGAACTACTAACTGTTTTCACCACAAAATTGCTTCTTAAAAAAATTAAACAAGAGTTTCAGTAAAAAATTATTTCTCAACAAATTTTCTTCTTAGTGATAGTGGAACTATTGTAATTTATAATTAATTTTCTTCGAAATATCTCAATTCATATAGAAAAATTATTCAAAATTTTTATTTTCTTAAATTTCTAAATTTATAAATAAATTCAAATCTTCATTCCAGTTCGATGCTGAATTTCGACGCTTTGGACTCAAACGTACCGAAGAACCCCCAAGTTTTGAAAATTTCAATGCTCTAGTACGACAATTACATGGCCTCGCCAATCTACCATTCCTCATACGTTACATTGATCCTCGAGATCATGAATTACTGCCCATTAACAATGATGACAATTTTGGACGTGCCCTTAAAACAGCCCAACCCATACTGCGTATTATTGTACAGCGTGAAGAGGACATAGAATATGGGTTGCCACGACAACATCGCAGCAATTTCAATATAATCAGTATGTTAGGTCAAACACCGGGTAAACCACGAGCACCACCAATTTCAATGCCACAAGATTTTCGTCAAGTTTCGGCTATTATTGATGTTGATATTGTGCCAGAAACACATAGACGTGTACGTTTGCTAAAGCATGGTAGTGATAAACCTTTAGGTTTCTATATAAGAGATGGCACATCGGTACGTGTTACACCGAATGGTTTGGAAAAACAACCGGGTATATTTATATCACGTTTAGTGCCGGGTGGTTTGGCTGAGAGTACAGGTTTATTGGCCGTCAATGATGAAGTGATCGAAGTAAATGGTATTGAAGTGGCAGGCAAGACATTAGATCAGGTGAGAGTTTTGTTAACTATGTTGTATGGATTTTTTTATTTATAATTTTTTATTTTTATTTTTCTTCTCAGGTTACCGATATGATGGTGGCCAATAGCTCAAATCTTATTATCACCTTTAAACCGGCCAATCAACGTACTTCCTTAGCTTCACCGCGTCGTGGTTCCTTTTCACGTACTAGTCAATTGTCTAGTGGCTCCCATCACACTAATCACACCAATACATCCGATGAATTGGAACAAGACGATCAAGATGAGATTGTAGACTTAACCGGCGTAACATTAGATGAAAATGCCGGTAGTGGCGGTGGTGGCAGTGCTAATGGTGATGGTGTCTTACACCTTTGAGTCACAACATATAATTTGTAATGTTTATAACTTTTAATTTTTTTATATTTAATTTGTTTCTTCTTTTCTAATTTGACTTATTTAAAATTATGTGGTCTTAAAAATAGTCTGTCCGTGTTGTTTACGAATTTTATGAAAAAAGTTTGACTTTTTTGCTCTAACAAGTTTGTTGTCTCTATTGCAAAGTTTTTTTTGAAATAAATTAAGAAACAAACATTCTTTTGCAATTTTATTCCAAAAAAAAAAAAAATCTTATTAAATCTTGGAAAAATACTTGTAAAGAAAAAAGAGGGAAAGTTTTTGAAAATTTTCTTTTAAATACAAAAACTTAATTTTTCAGATATTATATTAATTTTAATAGAATCCCAACAAATCAATTGATTGATTTAAAATTTGACAATGATTTGAAATCAATTATTTTTTTCTCAAATGTAAACGTTTGAGAATGATTTGATAATGTTTTGGAAATAATAGCAATCCCAACAAAAAAAGGAGATTTTTTTCTCCAAATTTGATGCAGATTTGAATTTTTTTTAAATAATCAGCATATTAGATTAGATTTGTTTTTCATATTTTTTGTTTTTCTTTCTCGAAAATTCTAACTTCTATAACAAAAAATATTTTAAATATATCGATATTTGTTGGATTAATTTAATAATTTCAAAGTATTTTCCTTATTTTAACAGAAATTTATTATCATTATTATTTTATAATTATACTTGTAGTTTTAAAAATGTTTCGGTTACTTACTTAATTTTTTTTTAACTATACATGCCTTTTTGAACGTCCTTTGTTAAACTCTACAACAAAAAGAATTCCCTCCAACACAAAACAAATCACAACAACTACACCTCTTAATTGTATTATCTACTTTTTTGTTTTATTTAACATTCCATTTATTATTAAAAAATCAATTATATTCATTGACAAAAAAGACATTTTTTTGTTTTAACCTTTAAATTAATATTAAGATAAAAACATTTTTTAAGAAAAATATATTGTTTTAAAAACAATTCAACCATATATATACCTAAAAAAGCCTTTTTATATTCACTGTCTACTCTACAAAATAGTTCCAAATCAAAATATTAATAATTGAAAAAATTGCATTGAGATTTGTTAGTTAACAATTTTACACACAAAGACAAAAAACAGAAATAAACACATTTTAGCAAAAATAGAAAGCCTTAAAGAATTTTAATATTTAAGTAATCAAGCATAAGATATCTATTATCCTAAAAAATACTAACAAAAAAACAAAAACATTTTACAAAAAAATAAAAAATAAATAAATAACACAATTTGTTATTTCTAATCTTAGCGGACTTTTCTTAAGATTTTCTAAAATCCTCATGACAACTCCTAATTTTCTCCTACATGTAATCGAATATCAACAGGACAAAATCTTTTGGTAGACAATAGTACTGCAATAAATTTCAAAGGAAATTTTTGTACTACTTTTGAAAACCTAATGATATTGTCTTGTTGATATTTGACAACATGTATGAGAAAGTCAGGTGTTGTCATAGAGTTTCAAAGAGCAGTTAAGAAGTCACTACAGATATTTTTTATAAAATAAATCACTTTAAAAAATTTTAAATTTATATTAAAAATTGTGTTAAAAAAACCTAATTTAACACTTGAAAAGAAAAACTCAAACAATAACTATCACAATAATAAAAAATACATATAAAATATGTTAATTTTTTGTAATAATAAATTTTACACACATAAAAAATATTAAATAACATTGTGTTAAAATCTCTTTACAAAAAACCCCTTCATATTTTTTTTGCATTAAGTTTATCTCTTGATAAGCAATTTATAATTAATTTGTAATTGTTTTTTAATCATCATTCCTATAATAAATGTTAATACATTTGTTTATCTACTACTACTATTTAAATATTTAAAGTGTTGAATTTCTTGTTTATTTTATTATTTTTTTAAAATAAAATATATATTTATTGTTTTACATTACTTTTTTTTACTATTTTGTCATATTTATGTAAACTTCTATGTATTTGTATTTTAGTTTAATTAATTATTAAAACAAATCAACATTCCACAAACAAACAGAAAAAAAACATTTTTAGAATAACTTTATGACAATTTTCATAACTTTAGTATCAATGCAAAACAATTTCATTTTCATCTAAATACTATCTACATCAAAATTACATAAAAATTAAAAAAAGAAAGATAACTAAAATATGTATGTGTCTTATAGTTCTATAAGAAAAAAATAATAAAATAAAAACAAATACAAAAATTTAAATGGAAAATCTTTAAGAAACTTTTTTATTTAAAAGTAAATAATAATAAATAATTTTGTCCTACCATAAAGTATTTAGCCTTATTGAGAATAAAATTCTCTTTAAAATGAGTTCTCTTTTTTTCTTTATTTTAGGACGCACAACGAATATTGTAATTATTTTAGTACTTTTTATTTTAGAAGTAAATTTATAACTAGCAAAGCATAATTTTAGTCCACCGTAACATCGTTTGTGTTTAACTAAACATTTTAGCAGACCAAATTTTAAAAATTTTACACATTCTCTATCGAAGTTTCTTATAAATCTGTTTAAATTATATAAAAAAAGTCACGAATTCTCAAAAGTTTTTCTACTGAAGCGATTTAACTGAATTAAATTAGCAAAATGCTTAGGGAGACTGCAAATAATCTGGGTGAATTTTTATTTAATTCGGATTAGTAGGTTGGACAGGAGAATGTTTACTATATTCCCACAGATGACTCAGAATTTCATTTGGAATAATAATATTAGATATTATTATTTTTATTTCACGCGAAAAGACAAATTATTATTTTTTATAAAAGATAATAGGAGAAGGTCGAATAAATTCCAAAGTTTTTGTTTTGAAATCGAATGTACATATGTTAGTTAGCCTATTTGTTCCTAGCATGACCCCGAAGACCGATCAGAATACATAGTATGCTATACTTATTAAAATCTTTTAGAAATCCAAGATAGAGTGTGGCTATAACACAAGACATTACTAAAGTCACTCATTCTTTTATAGACGGTGAAAGGAGGCTTGTCAGACTCAATTTTGATCCTCAATAAATATAATCTATCTGTTGATTGAGTCTAAGGGATTAAAGGTTTTTAGAATAAGTTTATTTAATTTCGAAATGGACATGTTATGAGTTTCACAATACCATAATACAAAATTATATAAGATTTGTTCCTTAAAGGAAAACACCAATTGTAGACAAAGATCAATAATGAATTGACAAATAGGAATACCTAAACATTTTAAATGCTGGAACTAGCTCACAAGACAATATAAGAATTAAGAATTAATTCGCGGTTCCTGCTTGACTATTCTTAATTAGTGCCTGGTCAATATATTTCTTAAGTGTCGTGCAAGAAACTAGCATTCCCAAGTCAAATGTCGATTAAATTCGAATTGTTTCAAAATTGTTATATTCATAAATCTTTCTATTATAGAACTTCTATAGAATCGTTGGGGAACAATTCTATAACCTGTTATTAAAGTCAATGCTGTTTGTTAAAAAAAAGTGATGTAGTAGTATTACATAACTAGTTGTTAAGTATTATTTCTCAAAAACATTCTTTAAAACCAATTTAGAATCACAATGTGTTCATAATTAGTTGGGACACCACTAGTTTTTACGATGAACTGCTTCTAATTACAACAGTTCTAGAACTAATGATTTTACAACAAGTTTTAAAATGTTTCCTTTGTAGTTTGATTTTAAATTCAGCTTTCCTTTTCACTCTTGGAATTAGTCCTGTCATTTTTAACTGTCTATAACTTACTGGTCTGAAATTCCTTGAAGTTATCTGTAAAGGCCCGTAATACGGTTACTCTTAACTGAAAAACTATATCGAGAGAAACGAATTGTTATTTCATGTAGACACAAATGAATTGACTCTAATACGTTATGAAATCTAAAGGAGTTTATGGGCCTAGATTTCATTAAATAGGTGGTGTAGCATGAAATCAATTCCAAATATCAATATAGCTGATTGAAGTAATTTCTTACTCTATGTATAGGTCGAAAACAATTGATTTTCCGAATACCTGGGGTTGATATTTATGTATATGGAGGTAATGGCATCCGTGGAAAGATTTTTGAGATAACACAATTCATAGTGCAACACAGATTAGTTGTGAAAAATTAATCAAAACCTCCAATGTCTGAAATTATGACCGTTACAACTTTTTTTCGAATGAGCTCTGCCAGACAATGATTGAGGCGACGCTTTAGTCATCTAAAACTCAGGACTCATTCTACCGATGCTTATCCTAAAAACCGATGCCTTGAAGTTCAGGGTCTTGTAATCAGATCGGTAGATATAAAGTTAGAGCTTTATAAAGTCTACGTCGGTGGCATATTATCTCCATATCAGAACTTTTTTAGATCAATATATATGTACATTTGATCCTTGGGGAATTTAGTGAGGGACTCTACGATATGATTTACCCTGTCTTTCCTACTTCACGAAGTCAAATGGAATTAAGGACTAAACCAGTGGAAGCAGTACAAGGCTGGAAATTGCAAAGAAGTTTAAGCTGCCGCATCACTCTTCAGATACATTATATTTTTAAGAATTAAGGTTTACAAGAGCTAGAAGAAGTGGAAAATTAATAGCCTCCTTCGTAATATAAAAGATAATAGGTTGTTATTAGAAATGCTCAAAAAGACTTTTGTTAAAATAACTATATTTTGAAAAATAAATATATAAGTGCGCTAATTTCTAGTAAGTAGAAATTAATTTAACACCAGATTAATACTATAGCATTTTTTATGTTTGGAAGCTATAAAGATACGAACAAGATAGATACTTTAAATAGCACAATAATTGATTATTTGGTCATGCCCAATTTATGTAAATTATTTTTTTCTTTTAACGACAACACTATTTAGCTGTAATCTCAAACTAAAGATCTATCAACATTTTAACAGGTAGCAGGCAAGAAAACTAATAATTAATGATAATTTGTAACTAAAAAAATCAATAAAGAAATCTCCACTTAAGACGCTATGAAACACTAACAAATCTTTATAAAGTTGAAATGCGTAAAATTTCTATTTTAATTATATTTCAATACAGCATTTAATAGGAAGTGTTTGACGAAAACTAAAATGTTTTTATCAATTTTGTATGAAGCAGCCAAAAAGACTTTAGTGGAATATTTTAAAAAAACCAGCCTGAATGGTTTTGGTCTACTTTATTATATAAGAAGACGAAAATATCAAAGGTAAGGGGTTTTGTAGAGTGGAGATATAGAGGAATTTAAAGTGATTAAATTTGTTAATTAATTAAACTAAAATGTTTCTTTTTTCTATATTATAGATTATTTTGGTTTATGTTTATTGTAATGGGTATAACATTTGCTACTTATGTTTGTACTACCACTTTGATTGGGTTTCTAAGGGATCCTACAGTTACCACCTTGGACACACAAAAATATACGGTATTTAATGTGCCGTTTCCCTCAGTGGCTGTGTGTAGTAATAATAAGTTTAGTCGTGAAGCTATACGTAATTATGCTTTAGATATGTAAGTAGTTCATCATCCACATAGGAGGGTAATTTAAAATAGATTTATGATCCATAACAAATATGGACAATAAAATCGTTAGATTGTACCATTAGGAATCATTTAATAATTAATTTGACTTAATTTTTATATTTGTCTTTTTAGAACTCTTCGTAGCTGGGACTATAGTCCCCCTGAGTATTGGGAGCATAAACTTGAACTGTTATCGGGTCTTCTCAACACCGATTCTGTAGATGTTGATGAGGCCTTAAAGCTACACAACAAATTAGAAAATATATTTGGTGAAACATTTAATACGTGGAAAGTACTTACAATGTTGGCACCAAAATGTGAAGATTTAATATTGGAATGTTTTTGGGCTGGGAAAAAATTGGACTGCAAACATCACTTTCAATTAATGGCATTTGTAGATGGAGCCTGTTGTGTGTTTAATTATCAATATAAAAGGTAAATTATATATAAGTTAAACTCTTCTAGTTTATTAGAATTGCTTTTAACATTTCCAAATTCCTTCTTAAAGTTTCAATTATTCAACTACAGCAATTTTTCTTGCAGCAATTCAGAGTTCATAAGAGAAAGAGGAGAAGGGAATACTAAGCTTTTGCATTCTTTTGAACTTTCTCGCCTACGAACTCAGAATTGTAACAAGAAAAATTGCTTTCCCTTATTTTCTCTAATATTACAGACCCCAAGAATCATTATTCCTTCCTAATGGCACCGGTCCCGAAATGGGTTTAACCCTCATATTAAATTCCACCACTTCCGATTACTTTTATGCAGAAGAAAGTACAATTGGTTTCAATATAAAATTATTTGGTACACAACGTATACCCGATACTTCTATGGGAGAAATGGAAGAGTTTCATGTTTGCCCAGGAGAAGATGTAGATGTTAAATTAAATTTGGTATCCCAACTTACCGAGGAAGATACCCGTGTTCATAGTGTGCAAAAACGTGGCTGTTATTTTCCCTATGAGCATAAGCAAGCAGCCTTAGATAAATCGGAATGTTTGTTAAAGTGTAAAATACATAGTATTGAGTCCTTATGCGATTGTATACCATTTTATGCTTCTCAAAGTGATATTACCAAAGCAGATGAGGTGAGAGAACAGTGTACTTTGGCTCATTCAGAATGTTTGGAACGTTATAGGGGTGAGTGAAAGATTTTCTTAGTATTTTATTTTTCTTATTAGGGTTTTATTTGTTTTTTAGTTACTTGGCAAACTTATTTTCCCTTGGATGCTGATATTAATTCTCACTTAAAAGAAGTTTTATCGGATTCTTTAAGCTGTCCCGATTGTTTTTCTTTGTGTACCTATAATCATTACTACTATCGCAAGACAGTGAATAAATTGAGATATACTTTTAGGCAGCATGTTAATAGGAAATATTTGTAAGCTACAGTTTAAGTTTTGGTGTAAAATTTCCCAAATTTTATTATTTATTTTAAATTTTCCAGAGGAAAAGTCTCTAAACTACCACCCGAATTAAGTCTAGTTAAAATATTTTATCCTTCCGAGAGTGCTACTAGATATCGTAAAAATGTTCTTTATAATTGGTATCAAATTTTATGTAAGTATGTTCAAAATAGAGAAAATATATTTTTATGATTTTAGATTTCTTTTTAATTGCAGCCAACATTGGTGGTGTAATTGGCATTTGTATGGGCTGTTCTATTATAAGTGGCATTGAAATTATATATTTTGGTGGTTTTCGTTTGTTGGAAAATTATTTGAAACTAAAGAAAATGAAACAATAAAATCTTTTTTAAGCTAAAGAATCATTTTAAAGTTATTGTAAAATGTTCAATAAGTTTCAAATATTAATGAGGTTATAGATGTGAGTGAAGATAAACCGTTAACTGCCCTTGTTGTCTTTGTTTGGTTTAACCAAGGCAGAATTTTTGGACAATTTATAATCACCAACCAGCAGAATTGTATACATATTTTCTATGCCGCAACATTCTTTATCAGCACTCTTCGAGTCTTTTCTATTTGGGTTTCGTTGAAACCTAAACACAATTTTTCTTACTTAATAACCTGAGAGGTATGAAGTGAATATTCTTCTGTCTCTGGGTAAATCGGATCACTATTTCTATCTTCTTTTTGTTCTCTACAGTATGTAACGTCAGAAATAGTATAAAATATAATTATGCTGTGAATATAATCATATATTGCAACGAAGAATATTTCGATTAAAACAAAATATAAATATAGGTTTAAAGAGACGTGAAGAGCAGCATTTAGATCCATAGAGGAAATATTCAGAAGGCAGAGGTTCCTAATAACATCGGGGTACTGAGAGTTTTTGGACGTTCGTTAAAAGAGTAAAGGATGATGTTAGTTCCTCAAATTCTATTCTCATTAAAGGATATGACCTATTATTTCTTCTATTAATTCTATAGTCTTGGAGAGTATGGATAACTGTCATCTTGTTAATTATTTGGAGTCTAGTAGGTCATTTTACGGTCGATTTGATCAAATCATATCAAAAAGTTAATGTTGTTTAAAGACTGTCGATGGCCAAGCTTATAGCTTTTGGTATCTTTTGTTTCATATCGAACTTTCTCAGTGAGTTCCTTTAACGATTTCAAAATTATTTCAGGGGTAACATATGTCAAACTTTTAACTTCTTCTGCGCTTTTGCAGATCGCAGCAATATTTAGCATTTATATTTATTCAAGTATAGACAAAGCATTCAGAGATTGGGGTCATGAGGTAAAATATGAATGACACGCTTAATTTTTAACATTTAACAAAATCTTTATAGGATCGATATAATGGACAAAAACGTGATCATGTTAAGAAATCAGAAGCTCTTGTTATTTTGAGCATAAGAATGCAATGTGATGTCCATTAGACTAAATATATTTTTCATATGTGTAAAGCTGCATTTAAATGTATTTTGAAATATTGTAGGAGATACTAAACTTCATATCATCTCCTCTTATTTATACCACCTATGTCCATTATGATTTTTGTACTTCTCTATCGCGTATTCAAGTCTATTGATTTATAAGAATAATAATGATACTGTAATTTAATTTGTTCTGATGAATGTAGGGAATTCATTCCCGCTATTATTTTATTTCTACTAAATAAATGTTCTTCTAAAAGTGTGTATGTTTTCTCGCCAGTTGGCCAGTGGAATGCATAACACATTATATGGAAATTTCATTCTTTATCTGATCTGTTTATATGTGTAATAAACTCCTTGTAGGGATTCAGGCTACTGTTTACCAAAACTTCTCCTCTATCCTCTCTGCCAACACTCCTGAGTGCCAGTTCATAATAAAAAAAATAATAATAAATTGTGATCTTGTTAGAAAGATTCTTAGTGAGGTCAAACTTTCACTGGCATAAGTTCAAATTTGAGTAAGAAATATTAGTGATCACGATCTTTACAATAGGTTGATTATTTACCAAATTATTAATATTTATAATATATATTTTTATAATATTTTAAGCAAAATACAGCATCCTAAGTTTTTTTTATTGTCTAGTGACATTTCTGGCCTACTTTGTGATGTTTATTTATCAAGCTAATAATGATTCAACAATTTTTTTTTTCCATGTAAAAATCCATTTTTGGTGAAAAATGTGAGTGACCACAAAAAAAGATCCTTTTCTATTAAAAAACATTTTTAAAACGTTATGAACGATTCGAATTCAAATTTATTACAAAAATCAAGATATTAGCTTAATAAACCTTATCAAGCTCGTAAATTATATAATAAAAAAAGTTAATTAAAAGTTTATTGTAAATTTATTTAAGCGAAATTTAAGTGTTATTTTAAATTTATATATTTTAATATAATTTAGAATTTAGTTTGATTCTAAAAATTATCCATAAATTGATTTTAGTTTAGTTTATCGTAAATATTTAAACATATTGTTACGAAATTGTACTTGAATTCAAATATAATGGTTTTAACGTCTGGTTTAAAGTCAAATAATGCTTTTAAACCTTTCTCAATGCCTCTCAATCTTTGTCAATGCTTCTTAAACTAGAAGGTAATGCAGTCAGTCTAATTGGAAGTATCGTTAAGTAAAGGCAAATTAACTGCCTTGGCTGTATATTCTTATACATTATTAAAGTGTGCTGTATAAAGTGTGTAATTTAAGTGAGTGCGTATATTAAGGGATTATTTAAACTGATGTAGATTTTAAATAAAATAAAGAGTCGTTACAACTTTTGAACAACTAATCTGTTTTTATTTGCAATCAAAGTATACGGTTTATTTAAAAGGAAATAAATTACAGTTTTTAAAAGGTAAAAATGTAATAATAATATTATTCTTCTTTAGAGTGTTACTATTTTTTATATTAGTTTAATGTAAACTTCTTTAAGTGAAACGTAATTGTTTTTTTAAACTATTTTATATTTTTATCTAATTTCCAATTTGGTTTACTTCTTAAAATTTAATACATATTAATTTTCAATAAAAATAACTTAACTGTATCGTAAATATTTATAATAAAATATTTATCTTTTCATATTATCAGATTTTTATGTAATTTCGGATTTAAAAAAATTTTAGATTTATTTCACATTAAAAGTTTATTTAATGGTTATTTTAAACTAATTTATATTTTTTCAAATTAGCGTATTTTTATTTAATTTCGTATTTAGTTTATTTTTAAAGATTTATACATATTAATTTTTCGAAATTGTATTTTAATTTATTGTAAATATTTCTAGTTGAATTTGTTAAAATTTCTTCCTAGTGTTACAATTTTTCACAAAAGCAAATTTTTATCTAATTTTGGATTTAGTCACATTATAAATTTTTAGGACTAGTATTTAGATACATCTTAATTATATTTATATTTATTCTTCAGGAATAACTTCAGAGCTATACTCAGTTTTGTGGAAAATTTACCGCTACAGGAACCATTCTATAGAACTTTTATTTTGATTAATGATTTTTGTTTAAAATTGTAACATTTGTATATTAATATTTCATAATTTAAGTTTATCGTAAATATTTATAGCATAATAATTAAACAAATTTTCAGTGTTTAACCATTTTTTTTATTAGTAGATTTTGATCTAATTTCGTTGTAAATTTAAAATTTAAAAGTGTTAAATTTTTTCGTAAATTTATTTTGCAAAATTTTCTATTAAAGAGAAATACATTTTTTGGTGAGAAATATAAGGGATCAGAAATTGAAACTTTTCCTCAAAAATTACTATTATTTTTTTTTTTATGTAGAAATAGATTTTTGGTAAAAAATATGAGTATCATAATTTGAGTGCCTTTTCGCTTACGTCCTTATTTTCTAACTATTAAAGATTTAACAATTTCGTTTTTAATGTCAATAGATTTTATATGATCACAAATGGATTCTGCTTTTTACTATAAGGCGCTTATTTACCGAGATATTAACTGTTAGAAAATTTTTTACATATTCATTATAAAATTGGATTTTTGGTGAAAATTTAAGTAATAAAATATATAAAATTTTGTATAGATCATGTTAATTTTTAATTGCCAATTTGTTGTCTTTAATATTCGGCTGTTCATTTTCTTTTAGCCTAGACACTCACTATTTAATACCACAACCATTTTAACCAGAAACCAGTATTGAGTATAAGACAATTTAAATTTCAAATGATTCGCTTCAAGAGAAGAATGGTAAAGAAAAGCAAAAATGTACAAGCAGCTTTAAAAAAAGACATTTTGGTAACTTAACAACTTCTTAACAAACTTAACAAAATCATACTATTCAGTTCATTACGGACTTGGGTAAGAGATGCACGTTACTAACGCTTGAAATAAAAATTCGAAAAAAATTTATATTTAAAAAAAGTTGTAGAATAAAACGGAACATAAACGTAATAAAAAAGCAAAAATTAATAAATAAAACCGCATTTTAATAAAAACACCAAATAAAAAAAGTGGCAAAATAATACAAGTTTGTACATATTTGTATGTGTGTATGTATTGCCTTTCTAAAGAGAGGACTGGCTTTGTTTAAGAGTCTGGCTTAAATAAGAAGAGTTAAAAACTAATAGTGATTTCTTTTTGTTGTCATAAAGTTAATGCAGCAGCAGTTGTTGTTGTTTTGTTAAATTGAATGACGTTAGTGTAAAATAAGTACTTAGATTTATTTGTTATTATTTTGTAAAGTGATTGAATGCAGGCAGCGGTGAATGAAATGCTGCTGACATTTTGGTTGGCTTATTATTGTTGCTGTGGTTGTTTGTGGTGTTGTGTTGCTAACAAACAACGTAAATACATTTTGTTACGTTTTTGCACAAGGCATGAAATTGTAGTGATAAAAGGAAAAATTATATGAAAAATAAAAGAAAAGCAAAGTGTAATGTGAGACAGAAATTGTGGTGACCATAAATACAATACCATTTCTTAACAAAAAATAGAAAATACCTAAATAGAATTGTAAAAAAAACCAAACATTGAACGTCACTATTACTGGCCATATGCTGGTTTTAAAAATAGAAAAATTAACTATTTTTTCTTCAAACCATAAAGAAGTGAAGTATAAAATAAAAAAGTAATAAAAAAGTAAACCAAATCAAAATCATCAATTTAACAATATATTTTTTACATCTTTCTGGCTCTGCAGTGAAATGAAAACAGAAGCTTAATAAAATAGCAACAAACAACATCATTGAAACATTAACAGCAGACTTGCGGAAAAACAAAAACAAAAAAGAATTAATTTAAAAACAACAATAACAAATTAAGAAAACTAGTGCAATAGTAGTAGTGCAATATAACGAGTGCGTGTTTTCTTCTTGTAAAAAAAGTGTTTTTTACTTCTCTTTATTATTGTTAGTGTATAAGAAAGTTACATATATGTGAGCTGAAAATTAATGATTTAAAAGAGCTAATTCTTTAAATAAATATATTTCGAAAAATAAAAATTTGCATTAAAATTATGGTGATTTCAAATATAAGGAATGTTATGTGTGGTTTTTTGTTTTTATTTGCATAAATTTTATTAAGAAACGTGATTAAATTTGCTTGTCTACACACGTATTGTTCTCTTAACAAAAATATTTGAATAAAATAAGAAATGCAAAAATAGGAACAATTTAAGATGTTTTAATATGCAAATTTTAAAGAGATAAAATTAAAAAATATTGCTTATTTCTAATAGATGAGAATGAGCTTATACGATTATTACTAATTTTGATGGATTAGTTAGAGAAATTTTAACAAATTTAAATTTAAAATAATTTATTTTATTATAATTATTGTTATTATTATAATTAATATTTGTAATATTTGAATATTTCGTTAGTTACAAATTAATATAATTTTTTTCTAATTTTGAATTTTAGTCTACGGTTTTTACTAGTTATTAAAATTTTATAGTAAATCTTTTTTATACAAAATATAATTTATCTTTTGGTTTTATACATATCTAATTTCAGTTTAGGTTAGTTTTTAAAAATTACTACATAAATATTTTTCAAAATTTTATCGTAAATATTTATAGAATATATCATGCTATGCAAAGAATTTTTAAGAGTATTACGATTTTTTGAATATTAGCAGATTTTTATTTAATTTCGGATGTAAAAGAAAATCAGATTAATAGTTTATCGTAAATTTCTTTAAGCGAAATGTAATTGTTTTTGTTTTTATCTAATTTCGAATTTTAAAAAATATATATTTGTTTTAAGTTAAAAGTTTATCGCAAATTTTTTTATGCAAAATAATAAAAAATAATTTACATTTTTTAATTATTAAATTTTTATCTAATCTTAGTTATTATTCTTATCTTTTCATATAAATAAGTTAGCTAATAATTTCGGATTTTAAAAATATAGATTTATTTGAAATAAAAAATTTATCGTAAATTTCTTCAAGCGAAATTTAATTGTATTTTTTTAAATTACCACATTTTTATCTGATTTTGGATTTTATTAAAATTTTAAGCCATTCGCATCTCAAAATTGAAATTTTGAAAATTAATTTTTTTTATAGTTTTATTTAAATGTATCGTAAATATTTAGGCGTAATTAGTTAGAGATTATTTAAAGCGCTACTATTTTTCGTACTAGCGAACTTTTACTGAATTTCGGATTTTATCACATTTCTCCAAATTAAAAAAAAAAAAAAAAAAAAAATAGAAAATAAAAATTGAACTAAATTTCTTACATTTTTTGTAAATTTACTTTTCTTAAATCGAAGCATTTTTGAAATACATATTTTGAATTTAATAAGGAAATTTTGAAAATTGAAAATTTCATAATTGATAAAAAATTCCAAAAGGTGTTATTACTTTCCGTATTAGCAAATTTTTATCTAATTTTGGATTTTATAAAATTTTTCCAAATTTTAAAAATTAAAAAAAAAAAATAATTCTTAAAATTGTTTGTTAAATATGAGTATTAAAAAAAAACAAATTTTGAATTTAATTAGTAAATTAAGAAAATTAATTTTTCATAATATTTTAAATGTGAGATTTTTTTTTAATTAATTAAAATAAATTCAAATTTATTTCGGAAATTATAAAAAATTAATTTTTCATAATTTTAGTTATTTTTATCTAATTTTTGATTTTATCGTATTTTTTCAAATCTTTAAATTTAAGTAATTTTGAAATAATTTTTGCAAATTAATGAGAGACTTTTTAAAAACAAATTATAGATTTAATTGTGTTCTAATGAATTCACATTTAGTTATTTATAGTGTCTATAAAAGTGAACTTTCATAAACGTATAAACTCTTTTAAACTCCTGAACTGCATTTAGGTAAAAAAGCTAAACATATGTGAACAACAGCATAGACAGCAATTTTTTTTAATTAAATTTTTTAAAATTGTGCAAAAATTAATTTTTCATAAATATGAGTTGGTTCATATTAAAAATTCTGGAAACTTTACTTTTTTATAATTTTAGTTAAGTTTAAAGTAAATATTTATAGCGTAATTGATTAAAATTCTATAGTGTTAGTATTTTTCATATTAGCAAATTTTTATCTAATTTCGGATTTTATAAAAAAAAAAAGAGTTGCTACTTCCCTTTTTCGGATTTTGTCACATTTTTCAAATCTTAAAATTAAAAAAAAAAAAAATATATATTATTATTTTTTTAAATGGGGGTATTTTTTTTAACAAGTTCTAGTTTTAATTGTGTTCTAATCAATTTACAATTATTTATAGTGTTCATTAAGGTGAACTTTCATAAAATGTATTTGAAACGAATAAACTCTTTTAAACTTCTGCATTGCATTTAGGCGAAAAAAACTAAACATACATATGTCGACAACACATAGGCAGCAAAATTTACAACCTACAAAGTAAAAAAACAACAATGTTTTGGATGTTTTACCATTTTTTTTTAGCCAGTTGCGGCACCAGTGAAGTAGAAAGTCTTCAAACACATTTTACACTTAAAAACTCACACACATATTCACATGCTACTAAAACCACAAACTAACCCAACAAATTTAAAGAAGAAGAGAAGTAAAAACACAAAAAATTTAAGGCGGAAATTTTCACGCGCCTTTGTAAACAATTTGACAACGATTTTTTATTTTTTCTTAAAAAGAAATCACATTTAATGAGAAAAAATATGACAGACATTAAGGAAAACAAACGTGTTAAAAATAAAAAGTCTATCATTAAATGCATATTTTTGTTAAAAACTTTTTTTTAAAACAAAAAACATGAAAACAAGTTAAAGTCACTTTTATTTTTCACTGCAACTGCAATTTAAATAATTATTATATACACATATACATACATATATTTTTGTTTTTATTTCACCCATTTTTTATTTTTGCAAACAGAAATCCAGTTTTATTTTCTGCTTCTGCTACTAAATATTGCTGGCTATTGATCAGAATAAGAGAACAACAACAAGAATATAGAATAAAAAATTAAAAAAAAACCAACATTTTAAGATTCTAACTAATGCAAAAAATATTTATTAAACTCATATCTAATACTTGGTGTTATATAAAAAATCAAAATCTCAACTGTTAAACCATTAATAAATATATGCGTGATTTAAATTCTTTTTGTATTAATGCTGTATTATTTGCCAAAAGAAAAATATAAAAAATATATTAAATAAATATTTATATATTTTTCCAAACGATCAAGCCAACATGTCGGATATTTACTACTGTAGTAAGGTAAGTCTAAATTTAATATTAAATTTATTCCATTTTTTATTTTATAATTTTTTTCATATTGCTTATATGCGTTCAAATATTTACTTGTATTAGTCTGTATTTTTAAGTTAAACTTGATAAGAATTGTTGTAGGCCAGTTAGCCTTGTTTAAGTATGGTTGAGTTTTGTTTAAAAACTCCAGTTAAAAAGTTGTTTTAATGGTTAACAATAATTCATGTGTGTAAAATAGCAGACCATATACAGTGAGAGAAAAGTGGGAGTACAATTGCATTTGTTATGAAAAATAGAACATAAAGTCAGTGATGCCAACTTAGCCCTTTTCTGGCTAGTTTTAGTACATTTTTAATATTTTTTTATTTTTAATATTTTTTTGGCCAAAACTAAAAAAATGCGTAATTCTAACAATTTTTAACAATTTTTGTTTAATTTTTTTAGTGCTTTTTTACTTTTTCCCATTTCTTGCATATTGCGATCGCCTTTTGTTTGACTAAGTTTTTTTTTTTTTTTTAGTGGCATATTATTGATTTTGCTCAGTATTTAATTAATTTATTCTGACAATTTAAGTAACATTTCATATCTTAATATTTGCATTAAGTTCTGGAAATATTTTTTCGAACAGCATAAAAAGTCTAGTCCCTATTTTTTAAGAGATCTTAACAAATTGTAAGGAAACCTAATTTTTTGAACATTGTTTGAGTTGCAAATTATTGAAAGAACTGAAAAATTTTGGATCGAGGTTCATAATAGCAAAAATTCTATAACCAGTAATTTTTCACAAAACATGTCTTGATTGTATTATAAAACCGTTGTGCTTTTAATTTAGTCCTTTTAGCACTTTTTCCAATATTTCTGCGCGTTTCTGTTCCCAACAGTTGGCATCACTGTGTAAAGTAACTGTAACACATTTAATTGAGTGTTTGCAAAAGAGCAGCAGAGTTAAAAAGAGATAGATCTTAAATTAAAGAGCATTATATATTAGAGTTTGAAACTTTAAAATGACCCTGCTTTTTGTTTTTGTTTTGTGTGTGTTTTCTTGTCTGCAATAAGAAGTTTTCCGCGTTCTTTTTTTTTTCTTTTTTTATTTTGCATTAACAGGTGCTTTTACTTGTTTGTTGTTTCTTTTTTAACCATAATTTATTGGTTATTCAACAACTTAATTGTTTTTTAGTGGTGATTATTTTTTAATTAATTATTAATAAGTGTATGAGTTTTAATGGATTTTATATAACATATTTAAAATACCTGACTATGAGGTGTATTACAAAATATTTTCAATACGTAATTAAAAAAAAAAAAAACATATTTCAACATTGTATTCTTTTAGAGGATTTTTTTTCATAATTTATAATAAGTTTATCGTAAATATTTAGAGCATAATTGTACAAAAATTCTTAGCAAATGTTTATCTAATTTTGGATTTTATTATATTTTTCAAAATCTTAAAATTAAAAAGTAAGAAATAATTAAATTTTTAATTTTTTCTTAAAAATTAGTATCTATTTAAAAACTAATTTTGAATTTAATTTGGAAATTATGATTTTTTTTATCATATTTCTCCAAATCTTAAATAAAAAATAAAAATAATTTGAAGAATTTAAAATTTGTCGAAAATTAAATTTACTTAAATAAGAGTATTAAAAAAAAAAACAAATTTTAAATTTAATTCCACTGCTGAACCGATTTTAATAAAATTAAAACTGGAGAAAAACTCAAGAAAATATCTCTTCATAAAAAAAATCTAAAAAATTACCAATTCAAAAGTTTTGGCCGATGAAAATAGATTCCGACCCACTGTACGCACTATATACTTTTTTTGTGGTGTGAGTGATCAAAAAAATAAGTAAAAACATAAAAGTCAATGTTTGAATAAATTAAATTTTAATAATGATCTTAACGTAAAACATGATGAGGTCTTTAAATCTGTTGTTGTTTTTATTGTATCTCTTGTAGTTGAAGAGATATTTGGTTTTGAAATCAGCTAAATTTAGTCAGAATGAAAAAATAATTTTTGTTAGAAAAATTTTTAATATTTCGGTTTTTAGTTTGCCTTAATTTTTATCTTTACTCATGCTTTTAATTGTATTTCTAAAACCAAGCAAAAAATTCTACTTACATGGACTTATAGTGGAAGTTATTTTGATTTGTTTCATATATAATTTAGTTGCAAGAAAGTGCAAGACTGGATGTAGGAATGCTTTTAACAAAATCGTGTTGTTTTATACTTTATAAAATAAAAATATAAATTTGTTAAGGGAAAAGAAAACGAATCTCTTAACATACCATAAAAAAGTACATAAAATAAAAAAAAAAAAAAAATACCAAAAGACCAATTAGTCTATGTATTTAAATTGCCTAATGTGAATATTCTAACGAAAAGCCTCTTGTGAACATAATGGCAAAAAAAAAAAAAAAAAATTGTTTAAATAAAATATTTGACGTTATTTTAAATAAAAATGTGAAAATTGTATGAAGATTTTTTAATTACCAGAACACTTTTGTTTATAATTTAGGAACAAATTATGAAAATATTATAAAGAATTATACACATATGGAAGAAACAATAGCGGATAATATTTAGCCCCTTTTACCTCATTTGTTAAACATATTATGTTTTAATTATGTCCGTCCAGACATCCGTTTGAAGATTACATCTTTGAAGTTTTACGTCTATAAGTTATGGTCATAGTACTACAATATCCCGGCCCATATATTTTAAAGTTCAAAAGCCTTAAGTGAATTTTGCCGTAATATGCATATCATATACTTTTTTATTTTTTTATTTTATTATTATTATTTTTTTGTAAATTTACATGTAAAAATATGGAATTATGTAATGATTATTGTACTATTGGCGATAGCTAATTTTGTGAAAAATAACATAAAAAAGTCTCAGACAAAAATGTTAACTCGTTCAAAAGATATTGATTTTTGATCACTGATAGCCCCTAAAAAGTACACTGTACGACGTAACTTAAAAATATTAAAAAAAATATTCATAATTTCATAGATCATATATTTTTATATAATTTTATTTCAAAATATATTTTGAAGCCAATGTAATGTCCCAAGTATGAAAATTTATTTAAAAATAATTAGATACAAAATGCATAATCTGGGGGATAAGTAGTTAACTTTTTATTACTTAAAATTTTGATTAAAATTTGAAGCTGAGACAAGATCTTAATGTTTAGTTAAATGATTTGTTGCTTTTAATACTTTACTCTTTAAGGAATCTTCACTCTCTTAAGAATTAATTTCAGTTTACAAAAATTCATATATAATTTTTAAATTTACTTTTAAATTACTTTTTCACTTCTTGAATACACATATCATTAAGTATTTTAAATCTTTAAATCAAATTATAGATTGCAATTTTAGAAATAATTTGATGAAGTCTGAAATACGAGTTTTTTGAATCGTTTTTCTAAATAGTCTTCTTTCGATATGGTTTTTCTAAACAAAATAATATTTATTAACTTTGAAAATACTTAACGTAGGGTCTACACGATAGATTTTTCTATCATAACAAGTATCAAAACATCGGCAGAGCTATTGCAATTTTTTTGTTTATATCAGCATATAAAAAAATAGATAAAATAGATAAAATTTTATTATATAAAACATTTTTTGTTGTCTTTTGCCGAGGTATATTGTTAAGATTTATATATATTATATTGTTATATTGTTAAGATAATTTACATAGTGTCTACATTAGACAATTTTTTGTTAAGCCAAACGTCACACTTAACGCGAATTTATGGAAGGTGGCAACAGTTGCACAAAAACAACAAATATGGCGTATTCATTATTGTTTTTTATATATGCAGTTTGACAACTATAACAATCAAAATAGTAATCAGCTGCTTAATTAAGTTTACTGATTTTGACGTTTGTTTTGATAAATATTTGCCTAATGTAGACACTAGGTTAAAAAAAATAAACATGAAAGAAAACTACAAAAAATGACAATTATAATGACGTTTGATAGCAAAACATACTTATCTTCGCTTGAGCTCTAACAATTATATCATAATGCTGCAATAATATTAATAAATTTGGTATACACGTGATAAATTCTTATCATGATAAGATTTTGACTGTCATGATAGAGAAATCTCTCGTCTAGACCCTACGTAACTTTAGCTTTAGAGAAATATTTTACTTACTAAAAAAATTAATTACTATAAACTGTCAAGAGTATTTGTTTTAAAGTTCAATTAAACAAAAATTCCTTAGCTTGCATTAATTTAAATGGCTGAGAAGCAGAGACGAAATAAAAAAAAAAATTACCTTGAGATTTTTTTTGGGTTGAAAAAAAATTTGTAAACTGTAGGCCTTGTAAAATTTTTAATTTAAATAAAAAGCTGATATTATATATTATTTACAAAGAAAAGAATTTATTTGCGTAATTGTTATTAATGATTATTAAAATAGTTTACACAATAATTACGGACTATAAATTTTAGATAATTTTTTAAATTTTTTTTATTTTTTAGAGGAGAGTTAACTGAAATAAATGAATTGTTTGATTGATTACCAAGGAATAGAGACAAATTCTAGTTTGAATACTCTATATTTTATATTTTATTTTAGCTAATTTTTTATTTTTCCCATTGCCACTCACTGTTCTATTTTGATCCTTGTTTTGACCCCGCTTAAAGTTCAAACAAATTTCATGCAAATTTTTTTTGGCTGCAAAAATGTTATTTAAATTAAAATTATTTAAGCAGACTTTGCATGTTTCTTCTGGCTTACAAATTTATCCTGTGTCAAATATTTTAAACGTTATTTTAACGTTTTTCTTTTTTCTTTTTAGTATAATTTGTTATCTCTTCATTGACAGTAGAAAAATGCAAAAATTAACAAAATTACTTACGAACCATCAAAACAAATTTAAACATTACTACCAATCTTATGGTGTGAAGAGTTGATGGTTGGCAAGAGTTAATGGTTTTAAATTTATTACCAATTTTACCAACCAAAGAGAAGGACTAAACTAACTGGATTTTCTTATTATAGTGTGGTGGTGGTGACGATGGATTGATGATGGAGTCATAATGTTTCAGACACGGTTAATATACACACATGTAACAGAAACATAAATATTTCTGAACACGTTTTTATTTACTAATTTTTTTTTTTAATTTTTTCGTAAAGCAACTGTGATTGTGTGACATTATCAACTATTTTTTTCATAGTAATTTATGAGATTTATAGGAGGGTAGTCAAAAAAGGAATTTTAAAATTGTAGGAAAGCTTAAGGGTGTGAAGATAAATTCGTCATTTAAATACGTCCCACACAAATGTTAAATACGCTCCACACACTGAATCGATTTGTTAAAATGAACAAAATTATTTTTTAATAAAAAAACTATATCAAAGTTAAATTTTAAATAAAAAAGTTAAAATTTATTTATAAAACACATTAAAATATAAAATTGTAAAAAAATCAAATATATCACTCTATACGTAAAATTTCTTTGAACAAAAATCGAAAATTTTAAGTGGTCCTAATGGCCATAAGGAGCAGACATGAATCGGGTAAGCGGAAGAGTGGAAGTAGCCTAGGACTAGTAGATTCCAGAAATGTATGTTCTATGTCCAGATTCCATCTGTGATCAGGGATATATAATTTTGAAAAATGTGTTTTTTCACTATGGTCATATGGAAAAAAGTGGAATTTTCAAGTGGCTCCAGTGGACATAAGGAGCAGACATGAATCGGGTAAGTGGAAGAGTGGAATCCGGACATAGAACGTACATTTCTGGAATCTACTAGTCCTAGGCTACTTCCACTCTTTATTTTAATTGACTGTAGTAGTTCTCGAGATAAATTGTTATATAGAAAATTATTTGTTATATATTGCAACAGATCTTGAGAAAAAATTAATGAATAAAATGCCAAACAAATTGAATATAAATTATTTACAAGGTATATCTAGATGATTTTTTAAGATGTTCAGTAGTTTCAAAGGCATTAACAAAATTGTGTTGAAAAAATTTAATTTCCTACAAAAATTTAAAATTTTTATTTTTTTTAAATCGTAAGAAATCGAAATTTTCTAAAAAATGCTCAAAATATGTTCTAAATAAAAATTTTGTTATGTAAATTTTATTAACAATTACATAAAGGTAGGACGGTACTTAGGAAAATCTTTTCTTTTTGTGATGGGATACTATCACTTAATTCTTAATAAAGTCAACATTTATTCATCGATTTTAATGATATATGAATCTGTTTATTTGTTACATATGTAGGATTATGATGTAAGAGAAAGATAAGTATTGTACGATTTTTAAAAAAACAAAAATATTTAATTGTTGAATAGACTTTTTATTTTTTTTTTGCGACTTATTTTTCTAATATTTCTGAAACTATTGAGCTGATTTGAAAATTATATATGCAGAAGAAAATCACCCCTCACCAAAATAATTCATTCAATTAAAACTTGTTTAAATTTGCATCTTTCACCTGCATGATTACATCAATTACTAATAAATGTACAAAATTAAAAACAGAATTTTTTTCCAATTAAAAAATTTATTAAATCAATCAAGTAAATAATTGAATGTATTAAAAATTTAAATGAGAAAAAATCTTAGTTGAATTTAATTTTTACTATTTCGTATATTTTATGTTTGCTTGAATATAATAATTAAATTTTGAAGTAAAATGAAACATCTGTGTTAATTTAAATGTATAAGGTAATATTTTTTTCTATGTAGGTGTTTTATTAGTAACATTTTAAGCTTATGATGCTAAAGTAAAATTAATATTTTAGGCCATTTTAATTTTTTACGATTTTTTAAAAATTTCGATTTTTAACAAAATTACTGTTTTTCTTACGATTTATTTTTCTAATATCTCAGAAACTACTAAGCTGATTTAAAAATGATGTAGGTGTTTTTATTTGTGATGAAAGAAAAACAATTAGCATTTTAGGCTTTTTTCTTTGCTAACGATTTTTAGAAAAATACAAATATTTGAATTTTGAAAGAATCTTTTGTTTTTTTTTCATGTATTTTTCTAATATCTACAAAATTATTTAGCTGCTTTGTAAATGATTAGGTGATTTTATTTTTAACATATACATATGTAGATTTGTGATAAAAAGAGAAATTATAATTTTTTATCGCTTTAGAGTTTTTATGATTTTTTTTAAAACAGTTATATTTAAATTTTGAATGAAACTTTAGTTCTTTAAAGATTTAATTTTCTTATATCTCTGAAACTATTGAGCTGATTTAAAAATTGTGTAATTTGAGGTATTTTTTTTTAATTATTTTTTGGAATTTTATTAAACCAATGCAAAGTAATAGCTCACGAAATGTGCTCAATTCAAGAAAGATATAGTCATATGGTCAAACCCGACCATATTACACTCTACATTATTGTGCATGTGAATTAGAACTGAGAGTGTGTTCTCATGTGGGACATGTGGTAAATTTCTATAAAATATAGCTATATATAATGTTATGTTAACACAGATATTTATATGGAATTTATGCATTTTAGGGTGATTCCCGGAAGTGGTTGATTATAAACATATATTCAAAATTTATTTGGGTCAAATATTAACTTGATACTAACATTTGTATGTGGGATTTATGTAAGTTGAAATGATTTTCGGTAGAGGGCTTTATATGGGAGCTAATGCCAATTATAGACCGATATTCATGAATTTAGACACAATATTGTTACATTTAAACCTATTCCAGGAGGACATTTGTATGGGGGATAAGTAAAATAATGAACTGATCATAGTTCTTGGCACCAATTTTCATCGATATATCTTTAAAATTGCAACCTATAGTCTGATTACGAGGATGGATATTGTTAAATAGACTCAGGAAGTGATTCAAAGCTGATTGGTATATTTTCACGTGGGCCTTGAAGCAATATTTTTGGATGTTATAAACATTAGCACAAACCCATAATAACTTTAAAATTGCGACCTGCAGTTTGATTGGCGGTTTACATGGACAGCTAGACGGATGGACGGACATTGTTAAATCAAATCAAAATGTATGGGACTTGGACTAATATGTATAACAGCAATGTTATAAACAGTGTATAAAAAGTGATTTATAGGATTCAAACTCCATGATCACCAGGTATATTTAATTGACTGAGAGAGAAATCTCATGCAGTAGAAAAGAAATATATATTTTTTGTTCTCTGTGTTATATATATATATATATATATATATATATATATATATTTTGTCCTCAATTTATCTGGGTCCTTCGGAAATTTCATTTCAACAGACGAATGCCAGATGGGCATAATTATTTCGACTAATTAATACTAGCAATGAAAATATCTATAAGGGTAGATATCTCTATAAATCCGTATAAATATAATAAAATGACTTCTCATACTGCTCTCTTATTATCGCTATCTGAGAAGAAAATTGTTATGACCATATTTGCATGAAAATGTAAACAACATTCATTACTTTCTAATAGTTGCTGTTTTTATTTAAATAGTTGCTATTGTTGTTGTTGTCATTGTCGCCTTCATAGCCAGTACAACAACATTAGCAACAACATCACAACATAAAACACCAACCAGAAACAGTAATAAAAAATCAACTAAAAACTTACAAAAAAAAAAACTTACAGATTCACTTTCACTCTTGTGGAGGAGCTGGAGAGCACGCGTTGTAAAGTTTATAACAAATGGCAATAGTAAATGTTGTTGCTGGTTTTTTTAAATTAAAAAATAATAAAACCACCTCAAATGATGATGTTCAATGATACACGATGATCATTATAATGTTATTCTATCAATAATGGCACCAGATATTGTTTATGATGTTTGATAAAGTTTTTAGGTGAAATTTTTATAAAATCAATATTTTTATTATTGTTTTCTGTCATTGTTGTTGTTATTGTTAATGGTATTTATCAATGGTTTTGATTTTGAAAATGCAATTTTAATAATTTTCTTTACAAAAATATTTGGTAATATTTTTGTTTTTGTTTTTTTTTTTCTTTTACGAAGCCTAAAGCAACAAGTGGTCATAATACTTATCTTAAGAGAAACAAGTTTGTATCTGACAACATAATTTGAGAAAAAAAAAAAAAAAAATAGCATTAAAATATATTTTTCTTGTTTACCAGCATGACAAATATAAAAATTAATTGCTTTAAAAGTGTTTTTGAAATTTCTTTAAAAAATCTTTAGCTTAAGGGGGTTGATTTTCTAATTATGTATAGCTAATACTTAAAGGAAGATTAATTATAGATAAAAAATAATTAATTACATGATTTTCGATTAGGAAATTGTTTAAATCAAATAAAGTTTGTTTTTTTTTTGTTTGTTTGTATAAACAAACGATAATATTAAATAAGAGTGAAAATAAATTATATAAATCAATTAAATTTCTAAAAGTAATTAATTGAATAACTTCAAATTAAATATATTGGAGACATTTTCAAAACTTTGCTATTAAAAATAATTTTTTTTTTTTTACAATCTAAGCTGTGTATTCTAAACAATATTTGCTACTATATGGAAAGCTCTAAAAGTTTAATTTTTAATTCTTTTGATAGCATTTAAAATTTTAATGTAGAATTTCTTTATTTGAATTAATAGTTTACTATTATTTTAATATAAAAAACAAGACAAATTGCAAAACATTTGTATTTTTTTATACTTAATGTTATGTCTCAATAGTTCAATTAGTACGTGTTGTCTGCTATAACAAACCCTTAATTCCTTAGTCAATTTTAATTTTGTAGTCAATTTTAATTCTATTGTTTAGTTGATATAGCAATGCGAATATCTTGCATATAAATTTAAAACTGTAAAGTTTTTACAGTTGTAATAACCTAAGCAATTGAGAATTTGTGTTAAAACAATAAGCAGAAAATATACCAAAGACATAAAAAAAATCCTGTTGTAATTTGAGATAACCGTAAGGTATTTGAAAACTAATTGGAACATAAGTTAAAGAAAAACTAAAAAAGACCATAATTGGAAAAAAAGACTAATGTATTGCAATATACATATAATTAAAATTGTAAGTAGTATACGATTATCTTCTCTACCTTAAAGCCAATGAAAAGGTGAATTATGTATCTATTAAAATTAGATTCATTAAGTAATTAATTCTCTTAAGAATTAGGAAATCTGTTTCATTAACATCTAATCTACTCTTTAATAATTGCAATTATATAGACCCAGCAAAGAAAGAAAAAAAAACGACCAATTGCTTCCTAAAAAGAACTTTATCACCACTTCAAAAGTAAAACTAAGTACATATTTTTCACTTGTTTGAAAATTAAAAAAAATGGCTTCCAAAAAAAGTGAAATTAAATGTATTTTAGCAGGAAAAGAGGAAAATAATTTCTAAGAAAATAAAAATTTCACAAATTGAAAACTATTTTTATTGTCTATTACGAGTAACAAAGCTAAAACCATATTTTTATTAAAAAATTTTACAAATATAGTTTTAAGAGAAGTACTTCAAAAGCAATGAACAAGAAGCATAAAAGAATATTATCCTTCCATTACCATTCAGTACTAAGTTCTTTCTTCCAATGACAACACAATATTGAAATCATAACTTTTTCAGTTCTTTTTTTTTTTTTTTGGGGAAACATTTAGCTTAAAATTAACGGAGGCGTGCGGTATCTAGTCATGCAACGAACAACATTAATTCGAACATCAATTTTTACAAACAAATAATTTATTTGATCAAACCCAAATAAGTTTTAAAGTACGAGGTTCTCGTTGAAAATTTATGCTAAATACTAATTCTGAAATATTTTGTCAAACCATAATCCAAATGACCAAAGGAATGAGTTTAGTTAATTTTTAATTAATTTTATATTTAAAGAAAATATTTGATATGTATAAAAAATTCCATACATTTTCTATTTGCAGGAAATTTTCAAATATTTTCGATAAATAGAAAATGTATAGAACATTTAGTAAAAAAAACAAAATTTATCGCAAAATTTTCTATGGATTGCAATTTTTTTCAAATAAAAAATCTTTTTTTTTTTTTTTTTGAGGGAGTTTTTTTTATAGAAAATTGTTAAAATTTCTATTTATATTAAATTTTCGATAAAAAATCCTTTCATAAAAACTTCAATAATTTTTTTATAAAAAATTTTGTATAATTTTTTTTACAAAAAAAATTTTCGATACTTTTTATAGGAAATGTTATTTATAAAGATTTTTTAATGTATATTTTTTTATAGAAAACGTTCTATATTTTTTTATAAAAAAATTTCGAAGTTTTTAAAGAAAATTATCGATAAATTCTCTTTTGATGTGAAATTCACGATAAATTTACGATTATTTTTTTTGGTTTTTTTTTATAGAATTTTTTTAATGAAGTTTTTAATTCACATTTTCGATCAAGCTTTTCTTAAAGGAAACTTGTGAAATATTTTTTCTTAAAAAAAAACATTTTTAAAAATTTTCTCTGTGAAGGAAATTTTTTATAAAATTTCTCTTTAATAAAGTTGTTGATAAAATTTTATTTTTGAACAAAATTTTCAATAAATTTTCTACTTCGAAATACGAGCAATTTTCGAAAAATTTTTTATTTATAAGAAATTTTTGATTTATTTTCTCTTTAAAGAAATTTTTTGATTATTGTTCTCTTTAAAGAAAATGAGATAAAATATAAAATTTTTCTTTAAAGAATTGTTGTTAATTTTTTCATTGAAAAAAATGTTTGATAAAAAAAAAAAAAATGCTGATAAATGTTTTCTTAAATTTCCTATATTTTTTCTTTGAAAAAAATTTAAAGAATTTTTTTGTTTAATGTTCTCTTTAAAGAAAATAAGATCAAATATAAAATTTTTGTTTAAGGAATTGTTGTTAAATTTTTTCTTTGAAAAAATGTTTGATAAATTAAAAAAAGTTGCTGATAAATGTTTTCTTCAAAGAAAATTGTCTATAAGATTTATGTTTATAGAAATTTTTTGATAAAATTTCTCCTTAAAGAAAATTTTCGATAAATTTTTGCTTAAAAAAAGATTTAGTTAAATTTTCATCTTAATGAAAATTGTATATAAATTTTCTTCTTAAATAAATTTGTGTATAAATTTTACTTTTAAAGACTAATAAATTTTGTCCTAAAAAATCTCGATTAATTTTTTTTTTACAAATTTTTATAAATTTTCTTATATATGAAATTTTCCATAACTTTCATCCTTAAACAAAATTTTGTGATGAATTTTCTCTTAAACTATTTCTGATCAATTTCTTTCTAAAAGAAAATGTTCGAAAAATTTGATAAATTTTCTTTTTAAAAATTTTTGGCATAAACTTTTTCTTAAAAAAATTTTTCAATTTCCCTTTTGGATTTGGATTAATATTTTCTTTAAAGAAAAGTTTGATAATTTTCTCTTTAAAGAACATTTTTGGCAAAATTTCTTTTTAAATAAAATTTACTTTGTGTGTCAACACTGTTCGATAATTTTTTTCTGTAAAAAAATTGTTAATCAATTTTCTCTTCAAAGAAATTGCTTGATAAAAATTCTCTTTAAAGGAAATTGTTGATAAATATTTTTAAAGAAAATTGTTGAAATATTTGATCTTTAAGAAAAATGTTATATAAATTGTCTCTTTAAAGAAAATTTTCGATAAATCATCTTTTAAAAGAAAATCGAAATCGATAAATTTTATTTTTTAAAGACTTCGTTCGATAGATGTTTCTTTATAAAAATTTCATTTTTAACTGATTTTGATAAACTTAATTATATAAGAATTTTCGATAACTTTCTTCTACAAAAACAATTTTGTGATTAATTACTTTTCTAAAAAAAAACATGTTCTACAAATTTTCTCTTTAGACAAATTTTGGGGTAAACATACTCTTTAAGGAAAATTTTCTTCTTAAAATATCTTAATAATATTTTTTCTTTAAAAAATTATTTTTAAGGAAAAATAAATTTTTTTTCAAATTCTATTTTTATACAAATATTTTTGTAAATTTTTCTCTCTTTTTATGAGAAATTTTTTCCTTTAAAAGATTATTATTAAAATTTTTCTTTAAAAAAATTTGTAATATTTAAAAAACCAATAAATTTGTAAAGAAAAAATCAAATAAAATTTTTTTTTATAGAAAGCTTCATAAATTTTATAGTTATAGAACATTTTAAATAAAATTTCGTTTTATTGAGAAAAAAAGTATTCGATAAATATTTTATACCAATTTTTTGATAAAAAATGTTTCTCATCAAAAAAATTTGTTAGATTTCTTTATAAAAAGTATAAAAAAAAATAATAAATTTTCTCTTTAAGTATAGACTTTTTCCCTAAAGAAAATTTTCTATAAATTTTGTATTTATAATTAATTTTCGATATTTTCTGCTTAAAAAAAATTGCGAAAAATATTCTTTTTATAAATGTACAAAATTTTCGATAAAATTTCTCTTTAAAGAAAAAATTTAAAAAATATTTTTTATAGAAAATTTTGCAGAAATATTTTCTTTTTGTAAATCTTTCTTTTTATAAAAATTTTCAATAAAAAATGTTTACAGTAGATAACATAAGACAACACGAATCTGCGGCATAAGATTTGTCGGTCAATTTAGATACATGTTATCATGAAATTCTAAACCTATAAATCATTTTTTTTTTTTTTTTTGACTTGACTCTAGTTCTCGAGATAAACCATTGTATGTATAGAAAATTAATGATGTTGTAGCACATATAGCAACATATCTCGAGAACTTTTTGTCTAATTTGATTTTTTTTAAAATTTATTTAGTTACAATATTGCTAACAATTAAACTATATAAAACACTAGTTAACAATATCAAATTCCAAAAATATACAAAGTCCCTTAATAGGGCTCTCGAGTATTATTATTATAAAAATATTTTTCCTTATGAAATAATTACTAGTAATTGGTTAACTTCAAATGAAGAATATTTTATGATTTTTTGTAATGAAAAATTATAAAAAACATTACCTTTTATATTCACTTCTCTTCAGTTGTCGAATAAATCTTTTGCCTTTTGTCTAATTTGATTTAATAAAATTTGAATTGTCTTTACCTTTTGAATCTGTTTATTAGTTTAGGAAGTATTAAAAATAATTGAGTGGAATAAGATAAATTTCTTAAAAAAATAAAACATTTTTATTTTTCTTGTTTTCTTTTCTTCTGTATCATAAAGCCGGAAGTGCTGTAAATATAATGAGCTATAATTCATTAATATCGATAAATTAATAACGCATTTATTCAAAATTCAGTGGTTATTTCATTTATAAATTATTAAAAAAAATAATAATAAACATTTTTCTTTTGAAGTTTAAAGAATGGATTTTTTTACATGAAATACCATCACTCAATTGTGAATAAAGTCATCATTTATACATCGATTTTAATGAAATATGATTCTTTTCATTTGTAATATATTAAGCTTTATGATAAAACATAAATTAACACTTTTGAACGTTTTAGATTTTTTAACGATTTTTTAAAGGAAATATATTATTATTATTATTTTTAATAATTACATTGTGTGACAAAATGGAAAAAGTTGCTTACACCTTTGAAATGCCCTAGTGTGAGCTATAGGTCTAGTAGAGTAGATAATTTTGTAATTTTTAGATTTCAGATTTAGACCCTCGAAATATAAAATTATCGTTAAATAGAATGTTTTACGACTTGACGGAATATTTTCTTTTTTAATTAATATTTTCACAAATTTTTAATTTTTTAACGGTTTTGTATAAAATATAAATCAAGCTTTCTAAATGCATATATACATTTTTTACATCACACGAACTTATGCTCAAATATTGTTAAAAATATCTGTGATTTTCATTTTTATTTACATTTTTTTTCAAATTCCGTGTCATTTTCTTGCATTGTTTTGTATGAAACCCTATAGTTTTGTAAATTTATTTTTAATTTGCATTATATAAGGAATAATTAATTTTGTTAAAATCGAGTTATATAACTTTTTTTTGTTAATAAATATTTATAAGAACAGATTTTAAAATAATTTTAAAACTAAATATTTTGTTATTTTTTTATTTTATATTTTATTCGAGTAAATATTACGTATAAACAAGTTAAAAATTTTAAAACTTTTCTTTTTTTATATTTTTTCTAATTGATTTTTTATATTTTTTTTTAATTGATTTTAACAAATGAGGACTTGTACTACTCGTTAGATATTGGAGGGTCAAGAAAAATTTACCAAAAAATAAGGTTTTATATAAAATAATAAAAAAAAAAATAAAAAAAAAATTGGAAAAAAATAAAATTTCAAATTGTCCAAACTAACCTGGACACTTTAATTAAAAATAATGAAATTTTTAATTATTATATTAATAATAAATACCTAAATTTATTAATATAAGCAAAGTGTAGTTAATTAGTTATAATTGGTATTATTGAAGTGCTACTGTAATTCTATTACAAAATATGTAATAATTACTAAAAACTATAGCATTAATTAAGCTGTAGAAAACTTCGCATTATTCTTAAAAACCAAAGTTTCGCCCAACTAAATTAAATTTTAAAGAATCACTTACTTTGCAACCATCGTGGAATCCACTACTTATTATATAAGCTTACCTCATTCGTTGTATACCTGAAGTTACATGAAATTAAAAAAAAAAAATTATACACAAAAGAATACTTAAATCTTGTAACTGTGCCATCCCTGGAAATAAAGGTGAGAATAATTCTATCTCAAGAACAATAGTTAAAAGAAATATTAATCCCCATTTATTTCTTTTATTCCCTAAACCCACAATTATAATTAACCTCTCTTTATAGAGTGGTCTCATTTGAATATCCCCAAACTCTACCCCGCTACCATATCTCTAAAGAAGACATAACAATAATCATCATAATATTACACAAATATTGTTACAATATTTCAACAAAACTTCATATAATTTAAAAAATTGTTTTATTCCGTCAAGTCGTAAAAAATCGTTTTTTTTTTATCGATAACTTCAGATTTTCAGATTATATTGAAAATTTAAAAAATTAGTAATGATCTATTCAATGTGACCTACAACGTAAACTAAGTAATTTCAAAAGAATATTTTCACTGTCACACTGTGTTATTAGTGTTTAAGTTGGTATTTTTAGTTTTGAATTTTAAGTGTGACCCTCGTAAGAATGTTACGTTGAACTGTCAATGAATTTAAAAAAATACTACACCTTATTTTCTGAGTGTTTTTTTTTATTTTTTCTGTCGTGGTACAAATAAAAAAAAAAAATGCAAGAAACTATTGACTTTTTCATTGTGTGTTTTTTTTTTCTTCTATTTCTTATACAGAAAAAAAAACATTGTTTTGGCTTAATGCCAACTTAAAAGAACAGGTTAGTTATAACTTACTAAACCAACTAACTATTTTATTTAACACACATACATATTTATACTTCATGTTAAGTGCAACTAACTTAAATATGAATATTTTTTTCTTCTATTTACTTGTTGTTTAAAATGTTATTGTCTAAAAATCAAAGAAATTTTTGAAAAAAATAAAAAAAAAAAAAATAAAAAACACAATATTGGGAATATTTTGTTGAAGTTTTTTCAACAAAATACTTGTAGATCTTGTAATTTGTTTGGAATTTTAACCAAAACATAACCTATTGTTGCATAAAAAGTTATCAGAAATAGAAAAAATAATTTTTTAATAGCATTTTGAAATATTTTTAAAAAATAAATACAAAATATGTTGTAACATTAAAATGTTTTTGTTTTTAATGCAGGAAAACAAATCTTGTAAAAGAAGTTGGTAACCAGGGACTAAAATTTAGGTATATTTAAATATGTTTAGCTTCCCATGATTAATGTTATTTACAAGTATTATTAACATTAGATTATAGTTGTTTTCTAGTCAAATTATTTAAATTGTTATACACACAAGAAATTATTTACATACGAAGTCTTTCGGAAATAATTTATTAACGTTTAAATATAATTATATAATTTTAAAGTTTAAACATTTTAATTAATTCGATCTTGGAATTAATGAGTTTTATTTCTTGTTTATTTGTTTTTTTGTTATTAACATTTGCATTTGTTTATTGTATCTTTTTAAAAATAGAACTAACAATAAGTATTCAAATCTTACATCTATAAATTATAATTTATTTGGTCCAACCAATGTCAGAAGATAAACATCTTTACTCATGGATTTTATATACGGCTCAGGTCTGATGTGTTTCTTCTTTTTAAGGGTTTGGTATTTCTGAAAAGGAAAACATATTAATTTTATCTGGCTCACAATGTGAGAAATTTTCTTTTGAAAATCTAGCTCATAATGTGAGCAATTTCCTACAGAAAATGTAGCTCATAATGTGAGCAATTTCCTACAGAAAATGTAGCCCAAAACGTGAGAAATTTTCTATAGAAAATAGTGGTCACAATGTGAGAAATTTTCTATAGAAAATAGTGGTCACAATGTGAGAAATTTTCTATAGAAAATAGTGGTCACAATGTGAGAAATTTTCTATAGAAAATAGTGGTCACAATGTGAGAAATTTTCTATAGAAAATAGTGGTCACAATGTGAGAAATTTTCTATAGAAAATAGTGGTCACAATGTGAGAAATTTTCTATAGAAAATAGTGGTCACAATGTGAGAAATTTTCTATAGAAAATAGTGGTCACAATGTGAGAAATTTTCTATAGAAAATAGTGGTCACAATGTGAGAAATTTTCTATAGAAAATAGTGGTCACAATGTGAGAAATTTTCTATAGAAAATAGTGGTCACAATGTGAGAAATTTTCTATAGAAAATAGTGGTCACAATGTGAGAAATTTTCTATAGAAAATAGTGGTCACAATGTGAGAAATTTTCTATAGAAAATAGTGGTCACAATGTGAGAAATTTTCTATAGAAAATAGTGGTCACAATGTGAGAAATTTTCTATAGAAAATAGTGGTCACAATGTGAGAAATTTTCTATAGAAAATAGTGGTCACAATGTGAGAAATTTTCTATAGAAAATAGTGGTCACAATGTGAGAAATTTTCTATAGAAAATAGTGGTCACAATGTGAGAAATTTTCTATAGAAAATAGTGGTCACAATGTGAGAAATTTTCTATAGAAAATAGTGGTCACAATGTGAGAAATTTTCTATAGAAAATAGTGGTCACAATGTGAGAAATTTTCTGTAGAAAATAGTGCTCACAATGTGAGAAATTTTCTATAGAAAATAGTGCTCACAATGTGAGAAATTTTCTATAGAAAATAGTGCTCACAATGTGAGAAATTTTCTATAGAAAATAGTGCTCACAATGTGAGAAATTTTCTATAGAAAATAGTGCTCACAATGTGAGAAATTTTCTATAGAAAATAGTGCTCACAATGTGAGAAATTTTCTATAGAAAATAGTGCTCACAATGTGAGAAATTTTCTATAGAAAATAGTGCTCACAATGTGAGAAATTTTCTATAGAAAATAGTGGTCACAATGTGAGAAATTTTCTATAGAAAATAGTGATCACCATGTAATAAATATTCTATAGAATACAGTGTTCACAATGTGGGCAATTTTCGGTAGAAAATATTGCCCAAAATGTAGGAAGAGATACTTAATCGAAAACTTTGTTTAAAAAAGAAATTTATCGAAATTTTTTCTATTAATACAATATGCCAAGAGAAAAATATTTATAATTAGTTTTATTGTTAAACATTTTTGCAGACTAGTTTAGCTGATCTCCAACCTTTGTAAATCAGAGAACTAATTAACATTAAAATCCATCAAGACTTTATTTTTAAAACTCTAGTTTCCTATTCAAAATGCTGGTATTGGGAATAAATTATTAAACAGCATTCCTAGCTATTTACAAAAACTATTATTTATAATTAGAAAACAAATGAAGCGAAAATCAAACAATTGAACAGTTGACTGCAATAAAAGTAAAAACGAGAATTGAAAAAAAACTTTTGTTTATTGCCATTAAATCAACAGCATGTTCGAAGGTAATGGAATTCTATGTCATACTTTATATATAAAGTGGGTTAAATAAATTTACATATAAACACGCATCAACACACATATAAATACATCTATATACCTACAAGTATTCATTAAAAAAGGGTGTATCTTCTGTGTAACTTCTTAACAAATGTTAAATTTAAATATTATTTTACCATGTAAAACATGTCTTAAGTTAAGTCTCATTTTTTTATTTTACCTAAAAACCAACGCTAAAAATTATTAATAAAAGAGAAAGTTAAATCACACAAATAAAAAAAATAAAGAAATGAAATTAAATAAAATTTAAACAAAAACATAATTTAAAAATAAAATAAAAACTTCTTAGAAAGAAAACCTTAATAAAAAATTCTCACATTTTAATAACATGATTAACATTAAAAAAATATATATTAAACTCATTGACACTCACAGACATGACCGGGTTTTTGTGTGTTTTTTTTTTAATTTTTACTTCAAAGTACTTTAAATTTAAATTCAGTGAGCTACTGTGCACCTACATTTTTTATAAACTTTATAAACTTACTGAGTTTAGGTAGTATGGAACCTTGATTTTTATCATTTAGCTTATAAATTTATTTTATAGAATAAATAAATAAAAAATAGTGTCATCATAAAATTGTTTGTAATAATTTTAATTACAATTTTGTTTTTCTTTACTATTTACACCAGCAATTAGTCACTCTAACAATCATTTTAAAAGAAAAAAAAAAGTAAATTCACTCATTGATAATCATTAAACGTATCGCGTTTTTATTTCTTCTTCATAACTAACCTACTTTCTCATTGAAGATTTATTTTAAAAAATGTATTTATAAAACATTTTATTTCTTTCCTATTAAAAATAAAAGACCACAACTATTTCTTATAGGAAAAAATTCAATGTGTAATAAAATTATAAACAAACAAGTCATTGAAGTATTTGAAAAATATACATAAAAACAAAAATATTTTAATTAATAATTATTTAGCTATTTAAAATAAATGATCAAAAAAATGTAAATTTTATATAAAAAAAAAAGTGTTTCAAAATATATAAACTAAAAAAACAATTGCAAGAAGAGAAAAAAATCATCAATTTGAATCATTTGTGAGAGAAGAAACAAAAGACTTAAGCTGCAAACTCGTTTATATTCTTTTTACTTCATTTGTTTTGATTACACTTAAAACACACACAAATGCATGCAAGCACATAAATATACTTATACATATTTTCAAACAATTCTTAAACAGTGAGTAACAAAACTGTGAATACTTTCCATAATAAATTTTTAGCAAAATTTGATTAACTGCTGTATAAGAAATTAAATAGACAACTATTTATACGAGGTTCAACCAAAAAGGCTTTTAAGAAATTACTTTTTAAATATTTTCCTCTTGATCACAAATCACAAATGTGAAAAAATTGTCTACAGGAAATCTTTTGGTCAATAATTATTGACTACAAATGTGACAAAATTTTCTATAGAAAATTATTGATCACAAATGTGATAAAATTTTCTATAGAAAATTATTGATCACAAATGTGACAAAATTTTCTATAGAAAATTATTGATCACAAATGTGATAAAATTTTCTATAGAAAATTATTGATCACAAATGTGATAAAATTTTCTATAGAAAATTATTGATCACAAATGTGATAAAATTTTCTATAGAAAATTATTGATCACAAATGTGATAAAATTTTCTATAGAAAATTATTGATCACAAATGTGATAAAATTTTCTATAGAAAATTATTGATCACAAATGTGATAAAATTTTCTATAGAAAATTATTGATCACAAATGTGATAAAATTTTCTATAGAAAATTATTGATCACAAATGTGACAAAATTTTCTATAGAAAATTATTGATCACAAATGTGATAAAATTTTCTATAGAAAATTATTGATCACAAAGGTGATAAAATTTTCTATAGAAAATTATTGATCACAAATGTGATAAAATTTTCTATAGAAAATTATTGATCACAAATGTGATAAAATTTTCTATAGAAAATTATTGATCACAAATGTGATAAAATTTTCTATAGAAAATTATTGATCACAAATGTGATAAAATTTTCTATAGAAAATTATTGATCACAAATGTGATAAAATTTTTTATAGAAAATTATTGATCACAAATGTGATAAAATTTTCTATAGAAAATTATTGATCACAAATGTGATAAAATTTTCTATAGAAAATTATTGATCACAAATGTGATAAAATTTTCTATAGAAAATTATTGATCACAAATGTGATAAAATTTTCTATAGAAAATTATTGATCACAAATGTGATAAAATTTTCTATAGAAAATTATTGATCACAAATGTGATAAAATTTTCTATAGAAAATTATTGATCACAAATGTGATAAAATTTTTTATAGAAAATTATTGATCACAAATGTGATAAAATTTTCTATAGAAAATTATTGATCACAAATGTGATAAAATTTTCTATAGAAAATTATTGATCACAAATGTGATAAAATTTTCTATAGAAAATTATTGATCACAAATGTGATAAAATTTTTTATAGAAAATTATTGATCACAAATGTGATAAAATTTTTTATAGAAAGTTATTGATCACAAATGTGATAAAATTTTCTATAGAAAATTATTGATCACAAATGTGATAAAATTTTCTATAGAAAATTATTGATCACAAATGTGATAAAATTTTCTATAGAAAATTATTGATCACAAATGTGATAAAATTTTCTATAGAAAATTATTGATCACAAATGTGATAAAATTTTCTATAGAAAATTATTGATCACAAATGTGATAAAATTTTCTATAGAAAATTATTGATCACAAATGTGATAAAATTTTCTATAGAAAATTATTGATCACAAATGTGATAAAATTTTCTATAGAAAATTATTGATCACAAATGTGATAAAATTTTCTATAGAAAATTATTGATCACAAATGTGATAAAATTTTCTATAGAAAATTATTGATCACAAATGTGATAAAATTTTCTATAGAAAATTATTGATCACAAATGTGATAAAATTTTCTATAGAAAATTATTGATCACAAATGTGATAAAATTTTCTATAGAAAATTATTGATCACAAATGTGATAAAATTTTCTATAGAAAATTATTGATCACAAATGTGATAAAATTTTTTATAGAAAATTATTGATCACAAATGTGATAAAATTTTCTATAGAAAATTATTGATCACAAATGTGATAAAATTTTCTATAGAAAATTATTGATCACAAATGTGATAAAATTTTCTATAGAAAATTATTGATCACAAATGTGATAAAATTTTCTATAGAAAATTATTGATCACAAATGTGATAAAATTTTTTATAGAAAATTATTGATCACAAATGTGATAAAATTTTCTATAGAAAATTATTGATCACAAATGTGATAAAATTTTCTATAGAAAATTATTGATCACAAATGTGATAAAATTTTCTATAGAAAATTATTGATCACAAATGTGATAAAATTTTCTATAGAAAATTATTGATCACAAATGTGATAAAATTTTCTATAGAAAATTATTGATCACAAATGTGATAAAATTTTCTATAGAAAATTATTGATCACAAATGTGATAAAATTTTCTATAGAAAATTATTGATCACAAATGTGATAAAATTTTCTATAGAAAATTATTGATCACAAATGTGATAAAATTTTCTATAGAAAATTATTGATCACAAATGTGATAAAATTTTCTATAGAAAATTATTGATCACAAATGTGATAAAATTTTCTATAGAAAATTATTGATCACAAATGTGATAAAATTTTCTATAGAAAATTATTGATCACAAATGTGATAAAATTTTCTATAGAAAATTATTGATCACAAATGTGATAAAATTTTCTATAGAAAATTATTGATCACAAATGTGATAAAATTTTCTATAGAAAATTATTGATCACAAATGTGATAAAATTTTCTATAGAAAATTATTGATCACAAATGTGATAAAATTTTCTATAGAAAATTATTGATCACAAATGTGATAAAATTTTCTATAGAAAATTATTGATCACAAATGTGATAAAATTTTCTATAGAAAATTATTGATCACAAATGTGATAAAATTTTCTATAGAAAATTATTGATCACAAATGTGATAAAATTTTCTATAGAAAATTATTGATCACAAATGTGATAAAATTTTCTATAGAAAATTATTGATCACAAATGTGATAAAATTTTCTATAGAAAATTATTGATCACAAATGTGATAAAATTTTCTATAGAAAATTATTGATCACAAATGTGAAAAAATTTTCTATAGAAAATTATTGATCACAAATGTGATAAAATTTTCTATAGAAAATTATTGATCACAAATGTGAAAAAATTTTCTATAGAAAATTATTGATCACAAATGTGAAAAAATTTTCTATAGAAAATTATTGATCACAAATGTGAAAAAATTTTCTATAGAAAATTATTGATCACAAATGTGAAAAAATTTTCTATAGAAAATTATTGATCACAAATGTGAAAAAATTTTCTATAGAAAATTATTGATCACAAATGTGAAAAAATTTTCTATAGAAAATTATTGATCACAAATGTGAAAAAATTTTCTATAGAAAATTATTGATCACAAATGTGAAAAAATTTTCTATAGAAAATTATTGATCACAAATGTGAAAAAATTTTCTATAGAAAATTATTGATCACAAATGTGAAAAAATTTTCTATAGAAAATTATTGATCACAAATGTGAAAAAATTTTCTATAGAAAATTATTGATCACAAATGTGAAAAAATTTTCTATAGAAAATTATTGATCACAAATGTGAAAAAATTTTCTATAGAAAATTATTGATCACAAATGTGAAAAAATTTTCTATAGAAAATTATTGATCACAAATGTGAAAAAATTTTCTATAGAAAATTATTGATCACAAATGTGAAAAAATTTTCTAAGAAAATTATTGATCACAAATGTGAAAAAATTTTCTATAGAAAATTATTGATCACAAATGTGAAAAAATTTTCTATAGAAAATTATTGATCACAAATGTGAAAAAATTTTCTATAGAAAATTATTGATCACAAATGTGAAAAAATTTTCTATAGAAAATTATTGATCACAAATGTGAAAAAATTTTCTATAGAAAATTATTGATCACAAATGTGAAAAAATTTTCTATAGAAAATTATTGATCACAAATGTGAAAAAATTTTCTATAGAAAATTATTGATCACAAATGTGAAAAAATTTTCTATAGAAAATTATTGATCACAAATGTGAAAAAATTTTCTATAGAAAATTATTGATCACAAATGTGAAAAAATTTTCTATAGAAAATTATTGATCACAAATGTGAAAAAATTTTCTATAGAAAATTATTGATCACAAGTGTGAAAAAATTTTCTATAGAAAATTATTGATCACAAATGTGAAAAAATTTTCTATAGAAAATTATTGATCACAAGTGTGAAAAAATTTTCTATAGAAAATTATTGATCACAAATGTGAAAAAATTTTCTATAGAAAATTATTGATCACAAATGTGAAAAAATTTTCTATAGAAAATTATTGATCACAAATGTGAAAAAATTTTCTATAGAAAATTATTGATCACAAATGTGAAAAAATTTTCTATAGAAAATTATTGATCACAAATGTGAAAAAATTTTCTATAGAAAATTATTGATCACAAATGTGAAAAAATTTTCTATAGAAAATTATTGATCACAAATGTGAAAAAATTTTCTATAGAAAATTATTGATCACAAATGTGAAAAAATTTTCTATAGAAAATTATTGATCACAAATGTGAAAAAATTTTCTATAGAAAATTATTGATCACAAATGTGAAAAAATTTTCTATAGAAAATTATTGATCACAAATGTGAAAAAATTTTCTATAGAAAATTATTGATCACAAATGTGAAAAAATTTTCTATAGAAAATTATTGATCACAAATGTGAAAAAATTTTCTATAGAAAATTATTGATCACAAATGTGAAAAAATTTTCTATAGAAAATTATTGATCACAAATGTGAAAAAATTTTCTATAGAAAATTATAGATCAAAAATGTGAAAAAATTTTCTATAGAAAATTATTGATCAAAAATGTGAAAAAATTTTCTATAGAAAATTATTGATCACAAATGTGAAAAAATTTTCTATAGAAAATTATTGATCAAAATGTGAAAAAATTTTCTATAGAAAATTATTGATCACAAATGTGAAAAAATTTTCTATAGAAAATTATTGATCATAAATGTGAAAAAATTTTCTATAGAAAATTATTGATCAAAAATGTGAAAAAATTTTCTATAGAAAATTATTGATCACAAATGTGAAAAAATTTTCTATAGAAAATTATTGATCACGAATGTGAAAAAATTTTCTATAGAAAATTATTGATCACAAATGTGAAAAAATTTTCTATAGAAAATTATTGATCAAAAATGTGAAAAAATTTTCTATAGAAAATTATTGATCACAAATGTGAAAAAATTTTCTATAGAAAATTATTGATCAAAAATGTGAAAAAATTTTCTATAGAAAATTATTGATCACAAATGTGACATAATTTTCTATAGAAAATTATTGATCAAAAATGTGACAAAATATTTATTATTTTAAATTATTGATCAGAAATGTATGTGACAGAATGTTCTACTGAGAAACGTGATAAAATTTTCTTTAGAAAAATAATGATCACACATGTGTTTTGCATTTTAGTTTTGGTCCACTAAATTAACTTACATGACATTTGTTATTATTGATTGTTAAACTATTTATTTTAAAAAATAAAAATATAAAAATAAAAAATAACAATATTCAAAAGTGAATAAAAAACAATTGAATAATTTTAAAAAATCAGTTTGACTGTTAAAATAAAACCAAAGAAAATTAAAATTAAATACAACTAAAATTGAAACAGATGTGTGGCTTTCTCTTTGAACGTTGAATTTTATTTACAATTTTTTTTTAAATTTTGTTACAAAAAAAGAATTAAACGATCTGAACAACTTTAAGCGAATATGTTACAACAAAAGAGATTTTTTCTGCAAAATTTACAAGCAATAACAATATGATGATGGAAAAAAGAGACACGCAATTAAGCTAATTTTCAAAAAAAGAAAAAATAAAAAAATAAAAAAAAATAATAAAATAAAATAAAATAGAATAAAAAAACTATTCATTACAAGTTTTATTTTAAACGAAGTGGAGGCGTTGAAAATCATTCTTTAAGTAATGATGACATGTTCGGTTTTTTTGCAGTTTTTAAATTTTCTGTTGAATGCAAATTATTTGCTAGTCAGCTTTTGTGGCAAGATCAATTATAAAGCACTTAGTCAACTAGCTCTGTTGACCTACTTTATAGCAAATGTGAATATAAGCATTTAAAATTTGTAGAAAGAGTGGTAAATTGAAATAGAAACACTTATTAGATGACCCTTAAATTCAAATAGAAATTAATGAATGTTAAATGAAATATGCTGGTAGTGACTTTCTTAAAATAGTAAAATTAATAGTAAATATTAGTTTTGATTAATGACATACATAAGAATTTCTTTAGATGAAAATATTACAGATTGACAATACCTCATTGCATTAATATAAGAAAAAAGTTTTTACATGATCTATTTTGTTTATATATTTTTTGCTTTAATTTACAAGTGGTAAATAACTGTTCTTCAAATTTCCATTATCACAAAAAAAAGTTCTTAATAAAACCAGACTTCTTTTAAACAAGTTATTCTTTTTTATTTTTAATTAGGTAAAAAGTGTTAATGTAATAATAAGAAGAACAAATAACTAACGAAAAAAAATGTCATATCAAAATCTAGGTTAAAACCTTTAACACATCTTTTTATTCATAGGTTTGCAGTAGCAGATAATAATCTTCTTTGTTAAATTTTGAAATCACACAATGCTGACTTTAATAATCAAGATAATAATAATAATCGTCCTCATTTTCACATACACATACATACAACATAGACAAATACTTAAGTGACATTTATTAAATGTTTTTGCGTTTGCTCTTTTGCTGTTGCTCTTAAAGTTGCCGTTTTAAGTCTTTTGTTTCTAAGTTTAAATTTATTCTAATGTTGAATCATTTTAATCAGATTTTAAACTTTTGATTTCAGTTTTTGTTTGGTTTTTATTACAAAATACGTTTTTTCGACATTTAAAGTATCATTTTTAAAAAACAAAATTGTGAACCTCACATTTTAATTTTCCTCCAAAAAAATGTTTATTTTCTTTTGCTTTGGTTAGTTTCTTTTTTGCTCCCATTTCTTTTAATATATAAAATTATATTTCTGTTTACTCTCTCTGTTTTCATTTCTACTTTTTGTTATTGTTTCTTTAAATTTTGTTAACGTTTATTATGTACTTTTGGTTGCTGACGATGATGTTGATAATGGTGATTGCTTTGCTTTTTTTTTTTTTTGGTATTTCTAAACCTTCATTTTATTGCTTTGGGGCGTTGAAACTTTTACTTTCTTTATAACTATTTTTATAATTTCTATTTATTTTTTCTTTTTAAAAGACCTTAAGTTATTTTATGTTTGTTTAAGCAATTAATTATTACGCTTTTGTTTTCGTTCTATAATTTGTTAGTTTTCTTAACACATTTCGTAATAGTTACAAAATGTATAACAAATTTTAATACATAATCTAATTTTACTTTAAATTTCATGGTAGCGGGAGAAAATATGTAATTTGTTTTTCTACACACACACTTACATTTAGATTTTGTTTTAATAAAGTGCTGATGCAGGTGCTCAGAAAGACGTTTGCACATGTTGCACATGTCTGCTTAGTTATTAAATTAAAATATTTTTGTATTTTAAATTAGCTAATAAATGTGTTGCAATAGCAATAGTTTTATTTATGGCTCCAGTAAATGGATTTGGATTTTGTTAAACATAGAATTTTGATTAAGATTTCATTAATTTTGATTAAGATTTCATTATAAAATTTACTCAGAGCCTTCTCTACAATAAACAAATTTTAGCACACTGTGAGTACTATTTTCTATAAAAAATTTGTCACATTGGGAGTACTATTTTCTGCAGAAAATTTATCATATTGTGAGTACTAGTTTCTATAGAAAATTTAGCACATTCTGAGTATTATTTTCTATAGAAAATTTAGCACATTATGAGTACTATTTTCTATAGAAAATTTAGCACATTGTGAGTACTATTTTCTTTCGAAAATTTATTCGATTGTGAGTACTATTTTATATAGAAAATTTATCACATTGTGAGTTCTCTTTTCTACATAAAATTTCGAATATTGTAAGTACTTTTTTCTATAGAAAATTTAGCACATTGTTAGTACAATTTTCTATAGGAAACTTCACACATTGTTAGTACTATTTTCTATAGAAAATTTCGTACATTGTAACCACAAATGTCTGTAGCATACTGTGAGTACTATTTTCTATAGAAAATTTTGCACATTGTGGGTACTATTTTCTATAGAAATTTTATTACATTGTGGGTACTATTTTATATAGAAAATTCAGCAAATTGTGAGTACTATCTTCTACAGAAAACTTCGAACATTGTAAGTACTATTTTCTATAGGAAATTTCGCACATTGTTAGTAAAATTACATACATTGTAAGCACAAATGTCTGTAGCACACTGTAAGTACTATTTTCTATAAAAAATGTAGCACATTGTGAGTACTATTTTCTATAGGAAATTTCGCACATTGTTAGTATTATTTTCTATAGAAAATTTCGTTCATTGTGAGTACTATTTTTTATAGAAAATTTCTCACATTGTGAGTACTATTTTCTATAGAGGATGTAGCACATTGTGAGTACTATTTTCTATAGAAAATGTAGCACATTGTTAATATTATTTTCTATAGAAAATTTCACACATTGTGATTTTATATAGAAAATTTTCTAACATTTATAATCACAAGATTTTCTATAGAAAATTTTCTCACATTTATAATCACAAGATTTTCTATAGAAAATTTTGTCACATTTGTGGTTACAAATTTAGCCATGCAACAAAGATTGTAAATTTGACAATAACACATAAAATAAAATACAGAAATAACAAATTGGGAAACCAATTATTAATTTAGAATATTAGAAAGAATTTAGACCCTAAAAGCAGCTGTAAATGCTGATGAAAATATTGTTTTAGTTTACGTTTAAAGGTCTTATTAGTAAACGAAAATAATTCTAATTCTTAGGGTTGGGAATTCCATGCTCTAGTGATTCTCACTTGTGAAAATCATTCATACACTGATGAAGATTTACGATTATATAATATCTGCGGGTTCCTACTAGATCTTGAGAATTGCAACTTATATACAATATACTTCGGACAGTCGGTCATAATCGCTTAACGAAATTGCAACAAAATTCTTAATTTAATAAAATTTTGAAAAGAAAACCCTAGAAAATCCATGATATAAGGAGAAACATGAGTTCCAATATTTAATTTATATATGTATCTAACAATATTTTTAAAAGTATTCTAAAAACCTTTAAGAAATAAATTAACTGTGATACTAGCAGAACACTAGTCACATGTTTTCTAACGCACTGTGGTAAATATAAATCTAGGGAATATAACTATTCACACGTGCACTCACTAGGTCATTATGCCCTGAAAACTTTATTTTATTATCTAACAATAACAACAATAACATTAACAATATTATTAACACCACTCAATGAGATATTCATATCAATAACGTCACATCCAAAACACATTGTCTTAGTTTTTTTAGTGTTTAAATCTAATCTATTAAAAATTTAGAAAATTGTCTCATATTTGTGATTAACATTCTCTGTAGAAAATTGTGTACTTTACCTTAGTTGACGGTTAAGGTCACATAGCTTGATGAAAAAAATTTTTAAAACTAAAAGTTTACAGTTTTTAAAATTATTTACTTTCTCCTTCAATTTCATTTTAATTTTACGTTACGATTGATTTAATCTTATAATTTTCTTTTCAATTTCATAGTACCACCCTTTAAGTATGCAACCAGTAACGGTTCATACACCATAGTACTACATACTTAAACGTAAACCAAGTACAGTAAAGAGCAAAAATGTTGTGTCTTTATTAGCAATTTTTGGAAATTTACAAAAATGATAAATCTAAAGTTTGGCAATTAATTTGATATTAATAATTAAATTTTTATCATTTAAGAATTTTCCTTTCAATTAATTAAATATTGGATTTCAAACATTTTTCGCATATTTTAATTTCCTTTAAAATTTACCTCACTTTTACTCTTAATTGTTATCTGCTAAGTATACAAGCTGTCAATGAAAATTATATGTTATATTTTTTTCTACTTTATAAAAATTTTTTGCAATGATTTTAAGCTAAAACTCGTAAAAAACTTTAAACATAAATTTCACTATCAAAATAGCTTTTTTTTTTTGGCTTACTCTTGTCTGGATTTCAGCAGACTAGTTATGAAGATAAAAATATGCAAACATTGTTTTTATTTGCTAAATGACAAGTTAACAGAAACACATATTTTAAGACTTGAATAAAGTGTGAAGAGACATTTAGACAATTTGAGGGTTAAAAAACTATTTTAACATTTGACGGCAAAAATTGAACTTCCCTTAAAAAGATATTGATTTATGTATTACCCATCTTCTCAGGAAAAAATGGAAAAAAAAATTATATAAACAAGAAACAATTTTTTTTTCTTGTTTAGTATAAGGTGAAAGTGTTGCATCTAAAAGTGACATGAGAATATGTTTTTTTGCTTTAAAACGTCGTCATTAGATTGAATGTTTAATTGAAATTGAAATTCGCCAAACAGCAACCAACATTTGCACCAACAAACAAGAAATGATCATGATGATCATTATTTTAATATACTTTCTTTTTCATTGCATCGCTTTTTTTTGAAGTCTGCTGGTATTTTTTGTTAAAAAAAAAAATAAACGCGTTTTATTCATGTTTTTTTTTTTTGTGTGCAGTTAGTTGCAGCTGATTTTGTTTACTTTTTTTCGTTTTGTGTTTTTTGTATAACAGTTACAAAGATATAAACTCATTGTATATGTGCAACATAATGTTGCAAATGTCAAGGTCCCAAAGCATTAAGCCATGCCGCCATTAATAACAACTTAAGTATGAGTGACTGTTGCCTTTTTTAGTTTTTGTCTTCAATTCAGTTTATTGCAGATTATGAAAGTGACTTTTTCTTTGTCATTGTACTTTATTTTTATTTTATGTATTTTTTTTTATTATTTGCAATTGTTTGAAATTTATTTTATTAACAAAACGAAACCATCTTTTGTTGCACGAATCATCACTTGAATGTAATTTATTTTATTTATTTTTTTTTTATTATTTTGTGTACAAATAAGCAAGTAATATTTTGTTAAGGCATTTTTTTAATTTAATTTAATTTAAGTAAAAAATTCAAATGACTTGTTATTTTGTATATTCGTACTTACAAAGTGCACTGAGTAAATAAGAAAATTGAACTTGACTTTAAAGTTTATGGTTTGTTGAACTTAAATAAAATAGGTAAGAGTAAAAAGTTTAAGTTAATAGATTTCCGGAATAAAAATTACTCTTGCAACATTGCCTTCTTTAGCTATTTTATTGATTTTAGAAAATTTATGATACGTTTATTTTTGTACAGATTTTCCCTAGACCAGAGAGAAAAACTAGCAATTAACTTTTATTATGTACAGTATCGAGCATAAAAAATGCAACGCCATGTGTTGTGATATTTGTTCGATGTAACAATAATATTGTGATTTTAATATTTGTGGCCATAGACTCTTGTTGTATACAATTTTTTCGAATATTTTTATACATAAGGAAAATTATTAAACGTTTAGTGAAAACAGTTGTAAATTTCAGCGAGCAAAAAAAGTGTAATTCTAAACAAATCAACATATTAGCAAATAATCCCATTTTCTATTAAAATTTGCTATTTTTCTTCGATATTTTTGGAATTATTATTTATTTTTTTATTAGCTTGAAATTTTACAAAAATTCTCTATGAAAAAGCGATCAAATATTCATCATAGTTTCATATTTGTATAAGAGCGAGACCAGTTCCGATAACGAGGAAATAACGAGACCAGTTTCGATCATTATTTTCATGGAATTAACAGCTAAATATAATTTTTTTCGCAATGATACGATATTGTTTAATGCCCGATAACGCAATAATTTTCAAATATCCCTTGATTTTGGTTTGGGAAAAAATTCTAACACAGTGAAAGACAATTAGGAATTATACCTATTTTAACACTATTCCTATGTCAAATAATTAAAATTTAATCCTGCGTGGTTATTGTTCTATTGCACTTTTCTACTATTGGAAATTAATATTTAAAGAAATATGTCTATATAAACAGTCTGAATTCAAAATATATGCGTTTAGAATCAACGCATATTAATATTTTGCTGAGTATTAATACCTTAAAGTAATATTATATATTAAACTGTTCGGTAATTGCGGTCATTCTGCCTAAAGCATGTAGTACAAAGAACGAAAAGCATGTGAACCTCTACAGTTTGCCAAAAATAGAATGACATGGTCCGGCAAATGGTTTAAAGTTGTATTTTCCGATGAAAAAAAGTTTAATATTGATGGTCCCGACTGGTATAACTATTACTTCGATGACCTAAATAAGGAGGAATTATTTTTGAGCCGCAGACACAGCTGAGAGGGCGGAATAATGATATGGGGGGCCATTTCGTATTATGGTACCATAGAATTGGTTTTTGTATCCAACAAAATGACTGCAACGACTTACAAAAACATTCTGGAGGAAGCATTTCCAAAATTTAATGATTTCTTTGGACCCATACCTTGGACATACCAACACCACAATGCTCCGATTCATACAGCCAGAGCAGTAAAACAATGGATTAATCAACAAGGTGTTCAACTTTTAGATTGGCCCCCATATTCACCAGACCTAAATCCAATGGAAAATGTCTGTGGTTGGCTTGCAAGAAAATTTTATGAAGGACGAAGACAATTTGAGACGATAGAATCCTTAAAGGATGCAATAACGGAAACATGGAGTTCAATTTCGCTAAATTACTTAAAGTCATTATACAAGTCGATGCCAAATCGCATTTTTGAGGTTATTTCTAAAAATGGTGGCAGAATGCTAGAAGATAATAAGGTTCATTTTTATAACCTAAAATTTAAAAATAAATTACAATTTGCTTAGTTTTAAAATATTCCTTATTCAAGTGACACATGAAAAAGAATCACAGAAATAAATGTCTTTAAATAAATGCATAATTTTAGTATAACAAAATATATATATTTTTTATTTCTTCAGGAAACTAAAGCCAACACTTTGAAATTTGGTTGCGCAAAAAATTATTTTTTTTTCTGAACTTTAATTTAGGAGATATACTTAATTAAATTTAAAAAAAATGTGATTCCTTATTCAAGTGGCCGGCAGTGTATATTCTAAGATTTTGGATTAGGGATTTTACCTTAAGTGCAGAAAATAAAACATATTCTATTTAATAATTTTTAAATTTAATATTTTTTTTTTTTTTGTTAAATTTTCGAATTTTTATTTATTTTTATTTTTTTTTTCATTACAGAATAAAAAGTCTAGCAGTAGTGATGGAAAAATTTCTGCCTCCGATAAATCGCCAAAAAGTCTTGTAAATAATAATAACAACAATAATCATAATAACAATAATAATAGCAGCAATATGAGAGACAGTAATGTTTGTGGTAAACACGCATCATCAAATGGCAAAACAAATTGGAAGGTATGAAATGAAGCAAAATCTTTAAAATAAAGTTAAATACACATAAAAAAATGAATAAAAAAAATTAAGACCACAAATTTGTATTGTTGCTTAAAATTTAAAAGGCCCTATATACAAATTTTTAAAAATTCAACAAAATATGAAATGATAATATTTATTTATTTATTTATTAGTTTCAGTCTATGGATACAATATTATCCTTACAGACATCAATGATAATTTAATATACATAATTAAATTAATTATTTAAACAAACTGTTTAACAAATTTTTAAATTCAAGATTTGCTATACTTAATTCTAATTCATTAGAATATTTATTAAATAATCTCATAGCTTTTATTAAAGGTTCATTCAAAGTATATGTTGTTCTATGAATATCTATATAAAAGATATAATTATTTTGCCTTAGAGGCCTAGGATAGTTTTATGGTATGAAGCAAATCAGGACAATCAATTAATCCACGAATTATAGCATATAAGAAATATACAGAAGAAATTTTATGTCTTGTTTCTAAAGTTTTCATAGAAATCAAGGCACATTTATCAGGGTATGTAGGAATTGAAATTTGAGGGTTTACAAATGAAAAGTTTAAAAATGAAAGAGCAAACTTTATAAATTTTACTTGAATTTTTTCAATTCTATTTGTGTGTAATTGAGTACAAGGACTCCAGATAAATGAAGCGTATTCGAATCTAGATCTCACAAAGGATGTATATAGAACTTTTTTTGTGTAATGATCAAAATTATTAGAATTACGGCATAAAAAACTTAACATTGAATAAGCTTTAGGTATAATATAATTTAAGTGATTATTAAATGATAATTTTTTTTTTTATCAAATAATACCCCTAAATCTAAAATTTCATCCATGGATGATAGAAAATGTTGATGTATTCTATAGCGAGATATAACAGTGTTACAACATCTATGATAAGTCATAGAAACAAATTTGTTTAAATTAAAAGGTAAACCATAACGGACTGACCAAGAACTCACCCTACCTAAATCCTCCTGACGTTAGAAATTGTTTTAAATTTTTTTAAATCATCAGCATACAATAAATAATGAGACTTTCTGAAACATAGGTCAATATCATTAATAAATATATTAAATAACAGAGGACCGAAAACACTACCCTGTGGAATACCAGAAATAGGAATAAATGATGTAGAACAAACACCATCAAGAGAAACTACGGATTGTCTATCCGACAAGTAATAACGAAACCAAGATAACATTCGGGAATGAACGCTCAATTTATATATTATATTATATATTAATTTTAATAATAAAATTTCATGTGGTACTCGGTCAAATGTCTTAGCAAAGTCCGTGTAAATCGCAGCAATCTGCAATCGATCTTCAAAACTATCAACACAATACTTGGTAAAAACAGCCAAATTAGTACAGGTTGATCTTCCAGTCATAAATCCGTGTTGAGATAAAGAAATATGCTTCTTCTTTACATTGAAGAAAAGCTTATGATAAACAATATGTTCAAGAATTTTTGAAGTATTGGTTAATTTGGAAATTGGTCTATAATTAATGACATTATTTTTATCACTAAATTTATAAATAGGCAAAATTGTAGTAAATTTCCACTTTTTAATAAAATAGTCATTGCTTAAAGACTTATTAAAAATAAATTTCAATGGTAGACATAATGAAGAAGAACATTTCTTTATTAAAAAAGCCGGTAAACCATCATTAACACCCTTAAATGAATTAGAAATAGAAGATAATACCTTCTGCAATATCAGATAGTTGCAAATTACCGAAATCCATAATGGTGTTTATTAATATTAATTAATTAATTAATTAATTAATTTTTTAGTTAATTAATTAATTAATTTAGTTAAATAATTCAATTAACTAATTAGTTAATTAATTAATTAATTAATAACCAAATTAAAATTAATTTGACTATAGAAACATATAAATATTTGAATTGTCCTTTATCATTTCCTTTAATTTATTTCAAAATTTTATTTTTTGCAAAATTTTTCCAGTTAGTTAGTCTTTTAACTTTTCAGCTGATGATATACAAGTTAAAATAAATATTGGCCAACAAATAAACAAAAAAATAAATAAATAAATAAATTAAAGAAAAAAAACTAAATGAACAGTAAAATCTTTTATTAATAAATACTTTTAACAGTTCAATGAACTTAAAGTGTTATTTTAGCGGACCTCACAAAAAACAAGATAAGATTTACAGACTTATATACGCACATACATACAGTTGGTTAGTTGGCATGTAACATATGACTGTATGTCTGTTACACTGTTGTTATTGATGGGCCAAGAAATCTTTGTTGAGGTTTTTTGGCGTTACAAAAATTTTGATGTATTTGTGATTCGTGTAAAATGAAAAATGTGTAAGATGTTGTAAATAAAATTTTTAATTTCTTTTTTTTATTCATGATTTTTCTCTTTTATTTCTTAATTTGCAACAAGAAATAAGAAAGAAAAAGCAATTATATTTTGTACCAATAACATTTGACCCGGGAATTGGCAGAAAATATGAAATATGTAAAAGAAAATGTTACATGCATCGATATACATACACTGAGAGAAAAAATTAAATTAGCAAGTTATCCTTAATTTCTTTATTTTTTAAGAAACCTATGGTTAAAAGTGAATTCATTATTTTTGGCAGTGTAATTTTATATTATTGTTTTTTTTAAGAAATTGTGTAAAATTTCAATCACACTTTTATGAAAAACGTACGCATGTAAGTTTCCCCATTTGAAAACGTAACAGAAAGAAGAAAATAATAATACAATTTTGACCTGATTATGAGTTTTAGAAAATTATTAGCAAAAGTGTGTATAATGTTATTGCAAATAAAATGGATAAATTTGAGTTAAAATTTTTTTTATCGGCATTTTGTTTAATTTTAATCGGAAAATAAAATCAAATCTCTTTTGTCGTACCAATCACAACAATATGAGATCAATTATTCGATAGCAGATTAAATGTGTAAAACTTAACAGCCGATAAAACGGAAATCTTTGTTGTAAAGAGTATTTAAAAAGAAATTTAATCTTAAAAAATGACGTAATAATTTTTTCAAACGCTTGTCAATTTTTTGTTTATTCTCCGATTTTAAATAAAAAAACATCAGTTAATCTCTTATAGTTAGTAAAAACAGAAAAGTCAATTAGAAGACCAACTCTTTTATTTCGCTCAGCAATACAAAAATACTCTCTTCACATATATAAATTAGTACTGCATCAAGGCAGATTTAACAAGGTAATATCATTAGACCAGCTGAGGATTTGTTTTAATTTGTTAAACTTTCAAACTCCCTATAAAGTAATCATTTTTTCTCTCATAATTTATTTAAATATCAAAAATCTCCATATATAAAAAATTCTCTCCGAACTGCTGTTACTATTAATCTGCCTTGTTCTGTACAAAATTCTACTAATACATACAAAGACTTAGGTTTTCTTGACAACTGAGTTAGGTTTTTTGAGAGACAGAGAGAGACAGAGAGAGAGAGAAAGAGAGAGCTGGTCTTCTATGTTAATAACTATCCAAATTCAACTTTAAAACTATTTTTTTTTAAATGAACAAAATATTCTCGAAAATTATATACATTAAGGGTATTCACTTCAATAATTGCAGTTTTACTAGACCCTTGCAAGATTCAAGTTTAAGGTTCAAACGGAAAGTTGTGCTATTAATATGACAAGGCCCTAAATTGCAATAAGAAAGGTAAAAATTCCCCTAATAAGAAATATCAGGAAGGAAATGATATGGGTCCCGTGACATTAAGTCATTAAAGGTAATAGGTAGCGGCGAAGAAAGTGCAATAAACGGATAGTACCAATTTCAAAAAGTGTTACAATTTTCAAAAGAGATACAGATGAAAGAATTAAAGAAGTATAATTTTTAAAAGTAGAAACAATTAATAGAAATATAAAAAATATAAAATTTTCATTAAAAATGTTCAATACAGTTTCTATTTTGAAAAAAATGTTCTAAAAAAGTTTATATTTTTTTAAAAATAGTATAAATTTTATCTATAGTAAAAATTAAAAAATGTATACAGTTGTCATAGTACCAATTTTCCTATTGAAAAAAATATATGTCTTTCATTCCACGAGGGATTTATAAAAAATGTCCGTTTTTTTTTAAGGGTCATCAGATTTTGTTTTGTACGCATATAACCTCTGAAGACATTTAGTCTTTCTTATTATTTTTTTCTTTTAAATTTCATAAAAGCCTTGAATTTAGTCACGATTTATATTTTTATAAAAGTTAAAAAATTCGACAAAGTACGTAAATTTAAATGTTAATATCTCCTCAGAATATAGATGGATTCTAATGTTTCAAGGCTTTAAAGTCAACTAAAATCTCTTTAAAGGCAACAATGCAAAGGTAAATTATTTATTTAAAAATGCACTCGTAATGCGATTGCATTTTTGACCAATTTTTACCCTTTCGATTGTAATTTTCTTTTAATATGTTTATAAACAATATCTTTGCTATATAATGCAATAATAATTGTTCTGGGACAAGGTGATCTACTATTTTTAATATTTTTTTTTTTAGAAAAATTACCATCAGTTTTTCATACAAAAATTTAATTTTTTCATAATTTCTTATTTTCTATTTATTTATTACTATTACTATTATTATTATTATTATTATTATTATTATTTTTATTATAATTATTGTAATTATTATTATTATTTGGTTATTCTCATTCAGTAATATGTAACTTTAAGTGTTCATAAGTTTTTAACTATACGTGAGATTTTATTGATTTAAAAACCCTCATAAAGTTTATTACAATAAATATTGTAAATGGTGCTGCCTAATTCAAAAATAACGTTTTTGCTGCATTCTTAAGAAATTTCTGCCTTTTTTGTTTTAAATATTTTTGATTAATATTGAAGACAAATATGTTTATTACATAGTGCATTAGCAACTATTCTGGGACAATAAGGTATTATACTACAAATAACAAATTATAAAATGCTATGACAAAAAATTAATTTTAAAATAAACTCACAAAAATTAACAAACAAAAAATAAAAAAAAAAAATAATTTTTATATGAAAAATCTGAAAGAATATTTTTTATTTTTTAATTTATTTGATTTTTTTAATAGTGGACTGTTTTGTCCCATAACAATTTATATTGTAATTTTTAGTGAACATTATAATTTTTATAATATCAGAGTGAGGCAAAAATTGAAAGGGTAGAAATATTTCAAAAATGCATTCTAAAATAAAAGAATATATCCTTCTTCTATTTGTTATTTAATTATTAAAATCCGCTGGCAGTTTGACAGATATATTGGTGTTTAAAGTTACATACTTTTTCGATTTTGCCAAATATTAAGAAAATCCGAAGAACTTAAAAAAATTGTCGGCATTTTTTTCATGGAATGTATGATATATGTATAATTACCAAATATTAAGAAATATGTGAAACATTTTTTAATGTTATTGTTGAGCAAATAGAATTTTTTATCGTATAAAGAGTTTAAATATCTTCCATAGAATCAAAACTAATATTCGATGTTTTAACATTTGAGCTTTTTTTATTTACTTTTTGAGTAGATTTTATAATATATACTTCCATCTGGTTGACTGCAATAAGTCCATTAATTTTTTTTTATAAAAGGAGCATTATTTCACTTAGACCAAATAAATGGTATTGGCGCCCTAGGAGTTGCAAATTTCTAAGATTTTGATCCACAACTTACCATATCTCCTAAATGGTGGCCTTCCTCAAATATCAGTTATATCATGGAAATAACATTTATTAATGGCATAAATAACTTTATTTTAAGTATAAATCACACATTCAAAATCAAGAAGAAACGGTCCTTATAAGACCATCGCTCGTGTATTAATGTATATTACAAAATGGTGTAGTGTATTATATGAACTTAATTTACCGACTATACTTTTTTTACTTAAAAAAAAACTCTTCTTTTAACCTATTTAAAAAGTTTCGGTATTCGGTAAAAAATTTGGCCTAAAATGAATATTGACCGAAACCGATTTTTGGCCTAATCTGAAATCGAATATTCGGTCAGACTCTATTTTTATAATTGATATTAAAAAAAAAAATAAAAATTTATTTTACTACGGACCGACAGAACGATCTTTATAATTGACAATAAAAAAAAAACAAAAATTAATTTTAAAAAATTAAAAAACTCTGTCAATTTAAAATTTCAGGTTAAAGTTCTGAATTTTCTTATACAGATTTATTCTTTTATTTTTTTTTATCAAACGATTTATATAGTAGAGCTTCTCTGATGTAAAGTAGATATTTTAAATTAGGCAGTTTGTAAAGCACTCCCATAATTTCAAATGGAAAAACCTCCTCAGTCAGTTTTATTAAAGATTTTAATTTGAATGCAACAAATTTCCAAATTAAAAATAATTTTTACCAATTCAAAAATATCTTAGCTTTGCGATTTGCTATAAAGATTAAATATTAATTCGTTAAGCTTGATATATGCGACGTTTACACATGAAAACATATATTTTAAAATATTCATACTTTTCAATATTACAAACTTAGTTGACATAAGTCTACATTTGTTAACATATAAAGACATACTATGAACATGAATCTCAACCCAATAAATATTTATTTCCCAAATTCTTAAAAAAAAAAATCTAAAGTTATCAGAAGTTTGGTACAAAGTAGTACAAGTACATAGAAGGTAATGCAGAGAGTAATGAACATGGTTATTAAGTAATGTGTACAGTAAGTTATGGAAGTTTGAATTGGAACAGAGTTGTTTGCAAAATTCATTGAATACTTATATATATAAGTATTCAATATATATATATATATATATATATTTTAATTTTTATTGAACTCTTTTACTTAAAATTTTAAAAACAGTTATTTGCTGGGTAAACACTTTTGAGTACCAATGTATCTTTACAATATGTAAGTAAACAACATTGATATGTTTAGGTAGATGTGAATGTCTTTTTGGTTGCATGATCGAGCATTGTGAACCAGTTGTATTAAAACTAGATTTTTTTTTCATTCATTGCAATTGTTGTTGTTTTCATATTACGCAAATAAGATTTAATATTAAAATGAACTTATATTACATTTTAATCGCAAAATACAAACAAATATAAGTCTATTTTTATATAATTATTATTATAGCAAAAACATTTAGAACACAACAAGATACATGTTTAGCAAAACAAGCTTAAGAGATGTAAAATGAAACGACTTCTCTTCTATAAGTGTCATATGAGTACAAACATCATAACTAAGTACTGGTATTTTTAATTGTGTTAATATAAATTTTTATGCAATAGTTATTGTTACTTTACCACACAAATCTCGGAATTTTAATTTTCTTATTATTTTTTGCTCTGCGGTTTTACCACATATGCCAAAAATTATCTTATTATCGGTTGTAATTTTTTAATAGGTTTATTATCATACGGCTTTCAATCATACTTTTTTATGTGTAAATTTCATAATGTTTTTTAATAACCTAGAATTTAGGTTTTGCAAGATAAGCATAATTTCTTTTGGCTCATAAAAGTACAGTGGTATGGGAGGAAATAAGTGCTAATAAAAATATGTACTTAGTAAATGGATGTAAAATTCTTAAATTAATTGTATGATCTTTAAAGAAACAATTAATTTTTTTAAGATTCTATTCATTAAACAAATGAATTTCTCTAATTTAGAAGAATTCATAAACAGTTGATATAACAGCAAGAAACCACAATGATTTTTAGCGGCCTCTGCATATTTAGCGACGGCTGAATATTGAAATTTTGGCGGCGGCTTAAAATCCGTTTGAACCTTTAAAATAATCACTGAGTCTTCTTTATGACTTTATTAAAAAAATAATTTTTTATGATACGAACTTGGAAAATTTAATTTTATGAAAAGTAAAATTTGAAAAAAATTAAAATTTCTCAAAAATTGTACGATTTCTTTAAAAAAAAATATATATTTTTTTTAAATGGTACCAATTGCCAAAAAATATATTTCAAAAATAGTACAAATTTACAAAAAAGTACCAATTTAAAAAAAAATCAAATACTTAAAAAATAAAGAAAAAAATTTATTATATATTTATTATTATATTTTAAAAAAGTATCAATTTTTGAAAGAAATATTCCATTTTAAAGAAACGTACAATTTTCAAAAGAGTGCAAATGTTCAAAAAGTATTATTTTAGGAATCAATTTTCAAAAAAAAAAGATAAATTTTGAAACAAAAGTAAATAATCAAAAAAATTATAAATTTGCAAAAAAACAACAACAATGTTTGAACAAATTTTTTGTAATTAATAAAAATTTTTAAAAATACCTATTTCCAAATAAAAACTACAGCCATTTTAACGAAAATTTTCAATTTCTAATTTCTAAAGAAATGAAACTCCAATATCCAAGAGAAAAAAAAATTTTTCAAAAAATTACCAGTTAAAATTTAAATTTTCAAAAAAAAAAAAACAAAAAAAATTAATTTAAAAAAAGTACTAAAAATGTTTATTCTAAAAATGTTTATTTTTTAAAATTTTCAAATGAAAAACATTTTAAAAAATTCAGTTTGCAAAAAATATAAGCTTCAACAGATTGGTTCTAAAAGTATAATTTTTCAGAAAAACACTAATTTTAGTATTGAAAAATTTACATTTTTTTTAAAGTACCAACAGGAAAAAATCCGATTTTTAAAAATTTTTAAAAGCATTTTTTTAAAAAAAGAACAACATTTTTAAAAGGTATCAATATTGACAAAGAAAAGAAAAAAATTTATTCAACAAATTTTAAAAATACCTGCGCCAAATTTTTAAAAAGTTTTCTTAAGTACCTACTTAAAACAAAGAGAAAAAATCAAAGCAGTATTAGGTGTTAAAAATTAAAATTAAAAATTAAATTAAACATTTCAAATAATGTATTTTATTTGAAATGTTTAATTATATGTACCAACCAACTTTTCTATAAGTAAAATTTTGAACAATAATATAGATTTAAAAAGGTACAAATTTTCAATTTCAGGAATGTATTTTTTTGTTTTTGAGTAAAAAAAAAAAACGATTTGAAATTAATTTCCAAAAAGAATAAAACTTGAAAAATAAAAGTAGTATTTCGCAAAGTACCATTTTTCAAAAAAAAAAAAAAAAAAAAAAAAAAACAGCTTTTAAAAAGTAAGACCAATAATAATAATAATAATAATAATAATAATAAAAATTAAAAACATACAAAAAGTATAAATTTTGAAGACAAGTACATATTTTTCCAAAAAAGAAAAACAAAATTTATATATATATATATATATATATATATATATATATATATATATATATATATATATATATTTATATTATTCTGTTAGAGAAACTATATAAATTTTTTAAATTTATTATCTAATTAATTACGAATAAAAAAAATCCCATTGTTAAAATCGAAGAAAAATTTTTAATGTTACAAATGTTTAAACAACTTAAAAGGGAATTTATTATTTAAAATTTCTTTAAAAAAATTGAACTTTTTTCCTTCAATTTTAACCAATAGACTTCGATTTTAAAAAACAGACTTTCTAATAAAATTAAGAAATTTATATAATTTCTAACAAAATAATACAAAACAGTGTTGCCAAATGTAAGAAACATTGACAAAGAATTTAAATTTTCCGATAGTTTTGGTAATAATTACGAAAATATCCATATTTTGAAAGCTTAAATATTCATCTTTCCAACTCTATTTTGTAATTTAAAATCCACTTAAAACTAACTTTTTAAGAATTTTTTGATTTCGTTTTACAACTTCAGATTTTGAGAGTGTATTGAGAATTCTAAAAATGGTAAAATGATATACTTTCAGGGAAAATATATGATATGCTATAAAATATAATTTGTAAATATTATATAAGCTAGAGCAAAAACAAAATAATATAATAAGAAGAATACAAAAAACATATATAAAAACATTGTAAATTTCGTCCCACTTAATATGCATTAAGAATTAAAAATATTGAGATTACAATTAACATTGAAGTTACGTATTCTAATTCTCAAACGATGTAAGTTAAAACGATGATATTTGCAATTTGCAATAGAAATTAAGTGCACAAACGGTTCGTAGCGGGCTAGAAATTAAGTGCACAAACGATTCCTGCAGTCTTGAAAAAACTAAAGATTTTGTGAGTGTATTGAAAATTCCGAAAATTGTAGAGTAATCTAGTCTCTCTAAACTCTTTAAAACTATCACTTTAAACTTTTTCCATTTTGTAACAGTGTATCGGTATTGTGTATAAAAACAATTATCAACCTATATCAAAATTTTAAATGAAATATATTTTAATGGCGATATTTTAACAATCCTTAGTGATTGTCATATTTAGATATGAAAAAAGATCAAAATAACTCCCTATTTTCATTTTAAATTACACATAATTCCTCAGCATTGAAATAAATTTTAAAAATTCATAATTTGTGTATAAGCGTTTTAAAAACGCTTATTATAAACCGTATGTGTCACTTATCTCCAAAGCTAATTATTAAATAATGTAGCTCTGTTCCAGAATAAGTGAATGTTTAGTATGAGCGATTAGAATATTATAAACATGATCTAAAAATACTTTTAAAACAAAATGATTAAAGCTTTTATCATTCTAACATAAAAAGAATAGTGCTTATCTGCTTTTAAACAACAAAAATAGAAAATAATTTATTAGTTTCTAATTATTAAACTACATTAAATTCTACATTAAAAACAAATAAAGAAATTTGTTTTTATTCTCAATTAATTTAATTACCAAATAAAGCGGGCAAAGGTCATTTGTAATGAAATGTGCGATTGTAGCTTTTAAAAAGCTTTTGCCAAACCTGCCGCAAGCGCTCCAGTGGCGCAATTGGTTAGCGCACGGTACTTATAATCAGTAACTTGTGAGCAATGCCGGGGTTGTGAGTTCGAGCCTCACCTGGAGCAGTTAAGTTTTTTGTGTGTTGTTAAAAGTTTTTAAAAAAGTCAATGAACTCTCTAACAATTAACAAATAAACAAAAATAAAATCTACCCCCTTTTCCATAAAGAGAATACAATTCCCAAGACGCTGTTTGTTGATATTAGTGGGTTTTGCTACTATTGTATGGCGGTCGTTTGCTACAAAAGAGCATTATGAAAATTGTTAGCAGTGCTGGTAAAAATTCTACTACTTTTGATTACTCGTCAATCATTTTCATATGGGTACCCGGTACTTGGCGGATTTTTTAATTTGAAATATATTTTTTTAATTAAAGTTTTGTTTTTTTTTATTTAAAAATAAAACAAATATATATATTTAACCGATTAGCATGTTATTTTATAAATTTATTTATATAAAACATAAAATAAAAACGTTATCATTTAATTCAACGTTTACATATATTTAAAAATTAATTTCTACCTCTATACAGAGATGAATTTTAGTCGTTAAATTTTTAATACGATATAATTAAAAAATTAAACTCTCAAAGTATTTACTCACTACTTTACAGTGTTGAGTAAGCAAAAAGAGGCAAATACTCGGTACTCGATACTTAATACTCAATACTTGCACAGCATTTAATGTTAGTCATATATCTAATTGTGTGAGCGATTGAGCTTGTACGTAAAGCGATATTACATTTTCAGCATTAAAGTAAAGCTGTTTCAGCTGGGTGTTGGACTGTTTCCAATTGCTATGTTCAATTGGTAATTTGGTTGAGAATTTTAATTTTGCCTATAGTTTTTGTTAACGAAAAGTATTAAAAATTCATGTAGCATAAAGTTGAAAGAAACCATTTTAAAAACTTATTTCGTACTTAGAATACAAAATTTTTCAATGGGCGTCGTTTTTAGCTATTTGACATGAACAGTAGGGAAAGAAAAAAAAAAAAAAAAAAATGAATCATAAATTTATAATTTCGTTTGAAATTTTTACACCCATACAATATACTATTCTAGGTCCTTTTAGGTAGAGGATTAAAAATATTTTATATGTATATCATTAGAAAAATGAGAACTTAAGCTATCATTTGAAATAAAATTTATGTTTTGATGTCCTAAGGTTATTATCTTTTTAATATTTTAAGATTTCAATCTTTAATAGTAATTTTTATTCCTTTACAAAATAACAACATGAATTTTATTCTTATTATAATTATAATCTAATCATTAATAAGATCAATTTTTTATCCTTCAGCTCAATTTTTTAATTTTTATAATTTATTTTATATAAAAATTATATAAAATTAAATTATATAAAAACGTCTTCCTTTAAAAAAAAAATTAAAAATGAAATTGATTTGAATCAGAAACCTGTTTTTTATAGAACTTAAACCCAGGTCCTTTCAAAAGTTTTTAACTGTTTGAGAATTATATAAGAATTTTCCATCCGTTTCTTTTTCTGTATAATTGGATAAAATTTAGGGAAGCGCTCCAGTGGCGCAATTGGTTAGCGCACGGTACTTATAATCAGTAACTTGTGAGCGATGCCGGGGTTGTGAGTTCGAGCCTCACCTGGAGCAGAGTATTTTTTTTTTGCTATTATCTTACTCCTAAGAAAGCCTCATAAAATCTCTTCTTTCTATATTTTCTATATTTTTTCTGTAGAAAAATTAATCTTAGATAAGTTTTTCTCTGGAAATATTAATATTAGATAAATTTTTTTCTAGAAAAAATTAATTTTAGTTAAGTTTTTCAATAGAAAAATTAATTTTAGTTACTTTTTTCTATGGAAAAGTTTCCATTTGTTAAGTTTTTCTATAGAAAGATTAACTTTTGTCAAGCTTTTTTCCTTCTTTAAATTTGTATACAAAAAAAAATTACCTTCGTTTAATTTTTATGTAAATAATTTTTCTTTTGCATTTTTTTTTACACAACTTTCGTTAAGCTTTTGTACGAAAATTTTTTAATTTTACAAATGAGAAGTAAAATAAAACTTAAAAAAATTCCCAAAAAAAATCATGCTCCAGGTGAGGCTCGAACTCACAACCCCGGCATTGCTCACAAGTTACTGATTATAAGTACCGTGCGCTAACCAATTGCGCCACTGGAGCGCTTTGCGGGGGGTTGACAAATCGTACACTTAACATCAGACCCACACACATCTACACGCTCGTACTCACACATACTCAAACGCACAAACTTTACGAATAGCAGAAGAACACACAATAGCGACGTCATCGTAGGTCGGTATATAAAAAAAACGTGATTCAGCATTTGAACAACAAATACTATATAATTTGCAAAAATTGAGAATACAGCAACGACAAAAACAAATCGTGCTAATAATGAGTTTTGTCTGTGCTAAGAGCAATGTCACAAACAATTTGTGTGTATGAAATTGTTGTTTTCTGAACTTTTATTAAAAAAGAGTGTACTTGAATTGAGTTACTTTGTGATTCTTTCTTTTCAATTGTGAGCTAGTGTCATTAGAAATTTATTTTCTAACAAAAAAGATAAATCATTTATTTGATTACAATATAATTATAAAATTATAAAGATTTTATTTTATGGTTACGTTGACTTTATTTGGTTCTCTATTTTTAGTTCAGTGGTAACGAAAGGATTACAATTTTGTCTATGGGTTGGGAAGAAAATGAAAGTCTTGAAAAAAGGTTTCATTATTTCGAAAAAATAAACAACTTTAAGATAAAATAGATAATTATTATAATTCAAGTTTAACAAAAATTGAATTTTTTGTTAAAGAATTTAACGAAAGTTAAATTATTATATAGAACACTTAACGAAAACTTCCATGGACAATTTAATGAAGATTAATTTTTTTTTTAAAGAAAACAAAGAATATTAATTACATTTTTCTATACAAAACTTAACAAAGATTAAATTTATCTATATAAAATTTTACGACAATTAAATTTGACTATAGAGAACTTAACAAAGATAAAATTATTCTATAGGAAACATAATAAAGATTAGGTTTTACTTTAGAAAACTTAACGAAGATTAAATTTTTCTATAGAAAACCTAACGAAGACTAAATTTTTCTATAGAAAACCTAACGAAGACTAAATTTTTCTATAGGACACCTAACGAAGACTAAATTTTTCTATAGAAAACTTAAGGAAGATTAAATTTGTTTATAGGAAACTTAAAGAAGATTAAATTTATCTATAAAAAACTTGGCGAAAATTAAATTTGTCTATAGATAACTTAACGAAGATAAAACGATACTCTAGAAAACTTATCAAAGATTAAGTTTGACTATAGAAAGATTACTATAGAAAGATTAAGATTAAGAAAACTTAACGACAAATTTTCCTATAGACGAAAGATAAAATTTATCTATAGAAAATCTAGCAAAGATTAATTTTTAGAAAACTTAAGGCAGATTAACTTTTCCTATAGAAACCTTTAGGAGGATTAACTTTATTAAAAACTTAACGAAGATTAAGTTTTTCTATAGAAAACTTAACGAATTAATTTTTCCTTAAAGAAGGTTAACTTTTTTATAGTAAACTTAACGAAGATTAACGTTTTCTATAGAAAAACTAACAAAGATTAAGTTTGACTATTAAATTTACTATAAAATTTAATCAAGGTTAATTTTTCTATAGAAAACATAACAAAGATTAACCTTTTCTATATAAACCATAAAGAGAATTAACTGTTTTTTTTATACAAAACTTAACAAAATTAAACGAAGATAGATTTTTCGTATATAATATATTTATTTTTTATTTTTAATATTCCATTAAACTTCCATTTTGAAATACTCAAACATGGTCACAATTCCACACCCTTATTTTGCAAAATTTCATAAAAGTTAAGGATAATAAAACACAACCAGCAAACTCTTTTAACAGGTACTATCATCACCTAATCAAACAATTAAACAATAAAAATGTTCGTCACTTCGTTAAATAAAAAAGAGTTCATTGAAGTTTCTTTTTTTTGTAATTTGTTTCAAAACGTTTGCATTAAGTGTTTAAATAGCAACTATTTTGGAATTTAAAATTTTCCTTTCCAAAGAAAAAAGAAAAAAAAAAAACACTTCAGGTGTGCACTTTTTTCAAAATTTTGCTAAAAACGTCTGGTACATCAAATAAGAAATTAATAAATTATTTCATGTCTTCATGCCATCAATCTTAGTTTTTTTATTATTATTTTTTTTTTGGTTAAATCCATACAAACAAATAGTTTAAACAGATACAACTACATAGAAAAATGATAGATAAGTGAATGAATGGGTGGATGGTTAATGATGGAATACAAATAAGTTTATAAATGAATATTTTACATTTGCATGCCAGCGCTTCTATCACATCATGAGCGTTAATAAACTCTATTTTATTTTTTTTTATCTAACAAATTTGACTGTTATTGCTTGTATGATGTAAAATTTTACAAAACTTTTAAAAATTAATGTAGTTTCTTTTTATTTTTCATTAGGGGGAAATAAAATTAGTATAAATTTAATTACAATTTAGTGAAAATCTAACTAAATTTTCCATTTATTTAATTATTTTAATTATAATTCCTCTTTTTATAGAGGTGTTTCCTTTTGGCCATTAAGTAAGGTTTTATGCTGAAATTGTTTGTATTTATTATAAATAATTAAGCTATTTATAGCATAGCTCATTTAGGCTCAATTAGTTTATTTACCTTAAATTAAAATGGTGCTGCAATTTCATAATTCAACATTATTATCTGTGCGAACAAATTGTTTAAGTACTTAATGTAATTTTGTTGGAAATTTTCCACTATATTGAAATTTGAACTACGAGTAAGTATGGTCCATTTAATAGTTAGGTAATAGTGGTAATTATAATTTTTTATAAGGTGATTTTTTACAATAAAAAATACCTTACAACAGTTATAAAGTGATACTAACGCTTCCTAAAAAATATCTTTACACTCTTTGAATTATTAACTAAGTTGTATACAGAAATGTTGGAATGAATGTATCTGAGCAACCAAAGAAATTCTGTTAAAATTTATTAGATTTAACTTTAATCAAGTGTTACCAGAGTTTTTTTTTATTCATATTATATATATATCATTTTAAAATGCGTGAAAAAATTTTGGTAAAAAAATGGAAAACAAGTCTATAGGAATATGTTTTGCAAATTTGAGTCCGAATATTTTCAAAACGCTTATAGATATTAAAATAACTTTTGAACACTTTACAAATTAACTGAACAAGAATTCAGAAATGATAAGTTCAGATATATAATATTACTGTATGTTTTTTGATGTAAAATTTTTTATTATTAAAAATATAGGTTTTTTTAAGATAATTGGCTCATGTCACTAAATTTACTAGTGGGTTGCCACAATTTTTTGCAAAAACATATTGTTCTATCTAATTTAATTCGAAAAAGTGCCAGAACCAAAAACTTAAACCTTTGTTCAATAATTGATCATTTTCGACTACTGCTGGATGTAGTGTGCTCGTTCAAAATTTAACAAAATTGTATTTAATGGAAAATTTCTCTATATTTTTAAAAAATTTTTAGAATTTTTAATTTAAGAGTTATATCGCAAAAACGCAAAATAGTCGATGCCAAAAATGAGAAATTAAATTTTGGAAAATAAATATCTTAAAAAAAAAATAAGAGATAACATAATACAGTAATAATGTTTTTTTTCTGTTTAGTAGAATTCAGAAATGTAAAAATATTTGAATTGGTTCCCATTTGTAAGTTTTTCACACTCTAGGTGGTCAAATTTGACCCACTGTAGAGCCGTCTGCGTTACAGTAACATATTACAGCTAACGATATTCTAAAAGTTTCCTCTGGCGATATTTCAAGTTTCACCAAAACCGGTCTAACAGTTAAAAAAATCCAAAATTGTTAACGATCTACAATTTTAAAAGATCCTTATTTTGGAAAAGTCCCACTGTATAGTGAAATATAGTTGATATTTTTGCCTTTAGAACTTTTTTCTCTCATGTAGATTTTCAGTAAATTATTTAATGAAATTTTTGACTAGAAAGTTTTTGCTAAGGAAAAATTTCAAATTTATTGATAAAATTATCCTAAAAATCTTATTTAAGAAAGTCGATTATATAAAACATTTAGCAGAATTTTTAAAAATAAATTTGTAACTTTCCAAAAAACACTAAAATAGCAACCAGCTTTAATCTACATTTGAATTAAGCTGATGAATATGTAGAACTTATTGACTAAGGGTGAAAATAATTACATCTATTTTGTTCATGCTCACTAATTTTTTCTTTTTTTTATCAATAAAAAAAAAAAAAAAAAAAAAAACAATAAAGGACTTTGATTTTACCTCGACCTTACCTGTTCTAGTGAATTTTTTAGAAATTTCAATAGAGGTGTCTGGACCTAGGCCACTATTTTGCTATATTTTTAAATTTATTTTTTTAATTATTTTAGATTTGAAAATTTATGTATAAAAATTTTTTCGATTAAAATGTCAAAGTGAGTTTTAGAAGACGGAACGACTATTATTTTGTTAATACACTAAATTAAAAATAAAGTTAAAAAATTAATTCCAATATGTTTTTATGCATTTAAAATATATAATTTTGAAAATTTAACTATTTTCATAAAATATGCTCTCCTGTCTACATTTTTGAGTTTCACTATTTTCAACCAATGATGGACGTAGGATACAAGTTTGAATCAAGTCGAAATTTCTTAAACATTTCTGAAGCCTTATCTTTGGGAATATGCAAAAAATGTATATAATCTAGATCAATTCTGATGATCAAAAAATCTTTAAAAAAAAATCTTTATTTTGGAATATATTAGAAATAAAAAGGTATTTAGCAAAAATTCAAATGTCGATCTTTTCAAGTTTTTTTTATGTTTTCTTTTATTTCGTCAAATTGTTTCTTAAAATTTGAAAATCATTGAAATTGAGCTTAATTTTTTCGAGTTGGTTTACTTTTACGTAGCACCATATTAAAGAATGTTTAAGTAATAATTTGTTTCTTTTTCTCCAGAATTGAAAGATTGTAGTTCATTAGCATTAAAATGGTTAAGTTTCAGATCTGTTTTAGTTTACATCTGTAACTAAGCATTCATGAATAACTCAAGAAACTACCTTAAGGACTAAGAAAGAAATTAATCACAACTTTTTTTCTTTAATGAGTTGGACTGATCTTATTGTAGATTTTTCCTTAGGTTTTAAGATCGCCACACCAATTTCATAAAAAATAAATGAAAAATAAATGAATCAAAAATGAATCATTTGATAGTTTCAGTTCTATCACATTTGCAGGATTTTATGATTCCAATTTTTGTGATTAATTAAAATTTGTAAAGTTCATTCGTAATCATAGAAAATCCATGATTTGCTGATAGCGCTTTTCGCCTAAAAAAAAGCTTTTATTTGTCCGGCCGATGAACCACAAAGTAAACGCGATCAAAAAATACAAAAATGTTCATTCGCTCTCACAATTTTTTGTTTGTTTGATTTTTAAGCCAATTATTTGATATTTCTGTGGCGAAAAGGAAAAACTATATAATTGATTTTCAAATATTTCAAATAAGTAGATTAAACTTAATCATGAATTTTAATATAGGAAATATGGGAAAAAAAAATATATGTAATTTCATACAAGTTTTACATTTCGTAAAAAAGTAAAATCAAACGAATTATGTTGTAATTCAGACCACTATCTCCAAAAGTAATAGGCTGAATTTTATAAAAAATTTATACAAGAAGCAGTGAAATATAACAATACTAAAAATCAAGAAAATGGAAAGCGATATAACTTAAGTTACTTCGTTTTTCCTTTTTGGTCACAGATTTGTTCTTTTGTAAATAAATGAAAAAGCGTGCCACAAAAATAAAAAGGAAAAAATATTTCAGGAACATTTTTTATTATGTTTAATTTATATATTGCAAATAATCACTTTTATCGCATATTGGTATTGTTGGGATTTGAAAAAATGCATATCTGCCTTTTTTGCTGATATACCCAGTGTTACAGCAATTATGGAATATTTAAAAATATCAATTTAATAAATAATTTTCAACTAAAAATATCTTCTTTATCCATTGATTTAAAAATATTCTATTTGCATTAAATGGATATATGCAATTTTCCCTATAAAATATGATAACTTAAATATTATTCTTATATCGATATTATTTTTATATCACGGTTCATATGTTTATAAAACGACACATTTCTTCCTAGAAGTTTAGAACACAACACCCCTTGATATCTCTAATCACTCAAATTCTATCACCCAAAGCAAGGTGTTATCAATTCCTGTAATTTTCAATATGACTCCAAACTTCAAACTAATCTTTTAATTTCTCTCCATTCCAGGGCGTCTCCAGCAATTCAAGTTCTCCCCGCGATTCCACATCAATTGGAAATTCAACACAAAGCACAGCATCAGTGCCAAAAGTATTTCACAATACTCGCTGTACACGACATCACAAAGCCCACAGCCATTCACCAAATCGTAGCAGTAATGGTAATGGAGTTGTAGTGGCCGATATACCCAGTCATCATTTGAATGGAGGCCACAATCACAGTCATATACATCATTTGCCCAGTGCGGGTCATAGAAAGAAAACAGAATCGGTGTTATCCACAGATTCGGATATACGATTTACACGACGAAAATTAGGAGATAGTCAGAAATGTGGTTGTGCGGTTATAGCAGGATTTCTAGTAGCTCTTTTGGTAGCTGGAGTATTTGTTTATGTGGGCTGTAAGTATTCAGTTATATTAAAAGAATCCTAGTTTTTTATGTTATGTTTCTTTATAGATACTTATTTTAAACCTGAACCTTTATCGGATCGTGTATTTCGTGGTAAATTCCAAATATTAAATGATAAATGGTCTATGGATTTGGCCAATCAAAATTCGTTGAGATTTCAGCAAAAAGCGCGAGATTATCGTGAGCGTATTAATCTTTTGGTAAGACGTTCCGATTTGAAGGAAGCTTATGATGGCAGTGAGATATTGGCCTTAGATGGGTAAGTTTCAGATACGAATTTTCGTGTTATATTAAGAAATTAATAATTTTTTCGATTATTTAGCTTCGAAGACACTAGCGATATATTGGTTCATTTCAATATGGTTTTCGATCCTTATGCGGGTTTAGTTTCCACCGCTGATCTCTTGGCTTTATTTGGTGAGGAATTTAGCAGTGCTCAACCTAGATATTTTAGTAATATCACAGTGGATCCTACAAGTCTTAGCATTAAAGAGGTTACTGGCCTTATAGAAGAACCCATTATGTCTTCTTCACCTTTGGGAGGCGAAGATGAGACTACGGAGTATATTACTACCACACCCAGGCAACCTCGACATTGTGAACCCTTAAAATTAAACTATTGCCGCTCTATAGGTTACAATATTACCACCTATCCTAATTTGTTGGGTCACAACTCTTTTGAAGAAGTTCAGGCTGATGTTATTTCTTTTAGAGAATTGGTGGATGGTGAATGTTTTCGTGAAGCCTTTGATTTTGTTTGTCGTTTAATGCAGCCTCCTTGTGAAACTCATGCAAATCTAGAGCCCACGGCGGGAGTAATATGTCGTGAATATTGTGAACAATTTATGAAGGGATGTGGTAATCGTTTGCCAGCAAGATTTCAAAAATATTTTGATTGTGAAAGATTTCCCGAAGTTACGGGTATACAATCGTGTCGCCAAAAACCTAGATGTGCAAATGATCTACAAAATAATGCTCAAAGTCCTCGTTTGTGTGATGGTTTTGCCGATTGTTCTGATTTGTCGGATGAAAGAACTTGTACGTTTTGTACTAGTAATTCTCTGTATTGTGGTAGAGGTAGGGCTTGTGTACCACGTAAGGCTCGCTGTGATGGCAAAGCCGATTGTCCAGATGGTTCGGATGAAAAGGATTGTCGTAAGTTTGATTAAATATTCTTTCGATTAAAGTCACTTCTTCATATTTATTCTTTTAATAGTTTCTATAGCTCCTTTGGCTGCTGATTTGACAAATCCAGAACCTTTGGTCCCCTATCTGCCGAGATTTCATTCTGAAGGCTTTGCGGTATTTTCTGAAAAGGGTTCAGTAGGAAAACTATGTGCTGAGGGTTTGGAGGGGGATAGCAAATTAATAGTGAGGCAAACGGTGGCGGAATCTTTATGTAAATCTTTGGGTTATGAGTAAGTTTCCTTAACAGTTGTATTTTTAAAATTAAACCAAACAAAATCGATTTATTATTTTTTAGATCAGTGGAAATATTTGAGGTACAAACTGACACCGAGAATGTGGACGATTATGTTCGTGTTTTGGATCCTCATGCTCCGGAAATTTCATTTGTGCGCACTCATTGCCCCAAACGAGAAGTCCTCTATGTTGGTTGTGGAGAATTGCAATGTGGCATACAGTCTGTGTTAAGTGGAAAACAGCACTTAACTTTACCAAAAATGTCCGCCTCAGGAGATTGGCCTTGGTTGGCAGCATTGTATAGAGAAGATGTTCATGTTTGTGATGGCACTTTGGTAATTAAAAAATAATTTATATTTTGAAAACTTTTATCTAATTTAAATCCTTTTTTAGATATCTCAAGATTGGGTTCTAACCACAGAATCCTGTTTCCAGGGCCAACCTCGTGCCACCTGGATGGCTGTTTTCGGTTCAGTGCGCTTAGCCTCCAAGGCTCCTTGGACTCAAAGAAGACGTATTATAGGCATGATTAAAAGTCCAGTGGAAGGTTCCACAGCAGCTCTTATACGTCTAGAAACTCCCGTTGTTTACTCCGATCATGTGCGTCCCATTTGCCTGCCCGATGAATCGCAACGAAAACAAGATCAACAAATCCAAAGGCGTTCTTATGTACCCAAAGCCGAACGTCTCGAAGGTAGGGAAACTATCAGACGTTTACAACATGAAACACAACAATATTTCGAGTCACCCAATTTCTATCAACCCAATGAAGATGTTAGTAATTCCTATAGTTCAGAATATGAATCAGCCGCTTATAAATTACCTCAAGCAGAGGCTTTAGTTGATAATATGGAAGAATTCAATTTACATACATATCCTTTACCTGAAAGTGCTCCTCAGGTAAATTATTATGGTATTAATGCGGCAGCATCTAATCTGACAACAGCTCCTAGTTCGGCGGCCTCTGTTAGTAGAACTGTAGCTCCAACTTCAACACAACTTGAACAAATGTGGACAAACTGTAATACGTTGGGTTGGTCACGACAACGTGATCATCTGCAGCGAGTACAATTGAAAATCGGTGATATGGCGGCATGTGAAAATATTTCCATAGCCACGGTGAATAGTATGTGTACGGAAGCGACATATCAGAAGCATGATTGTACGGTAAGTTGAAATATTTCCAAAATTATTAGAATAATCTTAAATTCTTTATAAATCTGAAAAATTTTCCAAATTTCTATTAGAGCGAAAATAATTAGAATATATTATCAATTATATTTTTCTCACCACAAATCGATTTTTTATAAAACTTAAAAAATGTATTATAAATCGTAAGTTGGAGGATTTAGAACAGAACTTCTAAAATATATCGAAAATATCGGCAATTGTTTAGAGAGAATATGATTGAAATATGAGATCATTTCTAATTTTCCTTCAAAACTGTAGTCATTTCTGAATTTATAAATCTTACATAAAAGGATTCATTTGGGTGGTAATATCGATTATCCAAATTCGGATAAAAATACCGTTCTATAAGAAAAAACATAAAGGCCAATTAACGAGTTCAAAACCTAAAGTCATAATCTTGCCGCATATTTCAATAAATCGATCGTGGCACAGAACATTGGGAAACTCTCTGATCGTAAGTCTGTAGTTTTTTAGCATTTGATTATAAGTTTTTTTATACTAATATTTTTCTAAAATATAAGCTAAATAAATAAATTAAAAATTCGTTAAAAACATGAAAGGAATGCGATTGGGAAATAGTAGGTTTAAAATACATTAAAATCAAACGTTGAATTCCCAGAAAGACATACGTACGGACATAATAAGATCACCATTATGATCCATATGATAATAACGTTCTGATAAGTAATATATTTTAATGTAAATACAATATTTTTTAAGCTATTTTTTCAACACGCAAATATATGTTAAATCTGTTCTACATAATATTTAACTCTGTTCCAGTACGATAAGTACTAGTACTAGTTATTCAGAAAAATAAAAAAATTCAAAGAAATTTTGAGAACGGAATACTTTCCTTTAAATTCTTACTAAAAGCTGTAAATTTCTTAAGTACTGGGACAGGGCAAAATATTTTATATGGATTCTTATTCTTATTAATAACTTCGAAACCGATTCAATAATCATGATTAAAATTTACAGAGATATGGGATTTATAATGATAAATTACATGCATCTTTTCATTCTATAGTTATGAAACCTCATATAATATAATTATCAGGGCAACCAAAAATATGCAAAATCATATTTTTTCTGGTTTCAAATGAATCAAACTATTAGTTATTAACCAATTCAGATAATTTTGCGAATTTTGACATCGATTTGTTACAGTATATTTTTGCATATTTTGGGCTTAGCAGCATATTTTGTCATATTTTCACAGAAAATCCTTATTTCAAATACAAATAAAACAGTTACTCTCTTCTGCCGGCGTTATCTCACATTTTATATCAGCGTTAATCTCAGTTGTAGACCTGGTGTAAATAATGAGTTATGAATTTTTTTTGTTATATTCCACACAATATTGAACATTTTTTAGTTTCCTTTTTGTTTTTAGGAGCTATTTCCTTGCATGCAAAGTTTTTCATAAATCTGTATCTTTCTACATTTTCACCTGAACCTTGTTTGTTTTCAATCATAACAAAAAGATTAAGAAGATAATAACTTAAACCGAACCACTTACATATTACAAATTTTATGCCCTTCCTTTTTAGCGATCAATGATGCAAATTATTTTCGTAATAAACTTTGTGAGTTTAGGAATTCATAAATATTGTAATAAAATAATTTTGGATCATTTGAAAGTATAAAATCCTCCCAAAATAATAAAAATTGCGTATATTCCAATAAATATAAATGTATAAGCACAACAAGACCGAATTCCTTTACACAGCCGACATTGTTAAATTAAACAAAAGCTTAGACGGCAACGGAAAGAAAGTAATAATTTTATTTATTCCATTTTTTATTTCAAACTTTTTTTTTTTTTGTTGTTTATGAAATTCATATACATTTTTAAAAAATTTGGTGATATTTTTTGAGAGAAAATAAAAGCAACAAAAATTCCGGAGAGAATTTAAAATAAAATTTATTTTTCAACCGAGCAACATTTTTCATACAAATTTGTGTAATAATTTCCGGACTGGGCTTATTGTGTTTATAAATTAAAGCAAAATACAGAATAAATTTTCAATTAAATTTAAATAAGTAATTATATATATATATATTTTTTTTGTTTTTATAAAAAGACGATAATGAGTATAGAATACAATTAGAAGTTTATGTGAAAGGTAGTTCAAAATAAGTTTTCAAGAAATTTACTCATTGTTTTCAAAACACAAAAACACAAACATGCATTTTGTTATTGCATAAATTAAGTTTTTATCTCTCACATAAACTTCTAATTGTATTCTATGATAATGAGTATCAAATAAAATATTTCATATACATTTTCTAAAACTTATTTACTATAAACCATCACTTTATATATATTACATATTTACACAATAATTAAATTAATTAATTCCATAGGATTCAAAATTTGTTTTAAACTTATTGTTCTTTTTCATCTTAAAACTAAACAAAATTTTAGTGTTTTTCTTTTAAACATTACATAAACTCTAAAAGTTTTACTTAAATTCTTAAAGAACGTTTAAAAACATTGGGATTATTTAAATGTTTGTTTTTGGGTGATGATTGCTTTAAAACTCTCATTCTTTTAACAATTTCCAAAGCAATTTGCTGGGAATTATTTCTTCCAAAAGATGGTGATGTTTGTTGCTGATCATTTGTGGAAATGGGAATTTCACCTATAAAACAATTTTGTCTTCTTACAGGAACAGCTTCATAATAAGTTTCCGTTTCTTTTTGAGCAGATTGTCTATTATTTAATTTAGATTTACCAAATGGTACACGTTTGTCATCCAATAAAGAGTGACTGTTGTCGTTGCTGGTGATCATTTTTGAAGCATCCATTCTTATAAAGAATATTTTTTGAGGATTGGGAAACAGCAGCAAAAAGTATTCAAATGTATCCTTATTATATTTATGACCCTGTTCATCATAGAACTCTATGGCAAACTTATGTTTATCGGCAATATTAAATTTATCCATTACAGAATTTAATAAATCATCATATTGAAATTTAGTACCACTAATGATAAGGCGTGTAAGACCTTTATAGGAAATTTTAACACAATTTTTTGAAGCCATATTTTTTAATTTTCTCTTTTTTCACTTAATTAAATTTGCACTGTAGACTGTAGTTAAATAAAGAACGTTTGTTTTGAACTGTAGCTCAGAACTGAAATGTATCTGTTATTTAAGCAAATATTGTAGCTGTACTAAAAAAATGACTCTTAAGAAATTTGTGGCAAATAACTCAAACTAAAGATAGAGGTAGAAATAGAGATGAAACAGAAGATAGTGTAGAGTTTACAACTCTCTATAATGTTTTTTTTTGGATTTAATAAAAATAAGAGCATTTAGAAAAAAACAACCCTTATTAGGATTAAAATGCAGCAGACCTAAAATGATATTATCTGTAATTGAATTTAGGTAGAATAGCACCCTTTTCGAATTAAAAAAAAAAACACACACACACAAAACTCTACGTGATAAGAATAAGGTTTCATAAAGTACTCGTATACCATAAATATTCATACGTGTACATATGTATGTACCTATGTACAGTTCTTGATAATAAATTTTATTAATAATGGGCTTTAAATTCTTGGGTTATTTTTAAAACATAAAAGAAATTCAATTGACTACTGAGCCATCGCTATGTAAACTGGAGCGAACTTAGTTTAAGATTTGTGGCTATTACGCTAACCTTTTATAATAAATAAAAGTTCACTTTGGGGAAACTGAAATAAATTTACTAATAAATTTAATTGTACGTGTATAGTAATCAAACCTGTAAGATATATATTATTTAATAAAAAAAAAAACACTTACCCTATTCTTTACTCGTATAGTATAAAATGTTAGTTATTTTGATCCACAAGTGAGTAATGTTTAGTTTCTCATTCTCTCTTTCCTTAATGTTGTTCTATTACTAACGCATTATTTTCCATTTGTTGAGCATTGTAAATAATTATGAGCATAATGTAAACAAACATACGCATGCCACAACATGTTTTACTCATTTTGTTTTTCTTTTTCATTCCGTAGCCGTTATGTTTAAAATTATGCATGTTTGTGTGACGTTGCACATGGCTCATCTTTTCTGAATCATTTTTTTTTTGTTATTGTTGTATAGATTGACTCCAACGCAAGCCATTTATATAGATGTTATAACATCTGTCGAATTTAATTTGGCTGCTATGGAAATGGCAAGTGTAAATTAGGATATTATGAAATTCGATTTGTGATAGGTTTGAGGTGTTACTAAATTGTTACTTGTTTTGTTTAATGTTTTAAGTGTTAACTAATCGGATGGGTAAAATATACATGAGTGAAATTTGGAGCTGGATAATTCTCAAAGTTAGAATTTAAATAAAACTTCAAAATTTTGAATAGATCGTAGAATTTTTCGGTGTAATTCGCTAGTAATTGGAATTGATATTTCATGTTGCAAAAAATGCTACGGTCACATCAAGTATTGCCAAAATCAAAGAAATAAAGAATTTTCTTTATAAATTTATCTTATTTTCAAACAAAGTTTAAATTTTATTCCAAAATTTTCTATAATTCAAATAAGGACTGCGCACAAAAATAATTAGCTTATAAAAATGAAACCAATGGTTCATTTTGAAATTTGATTTTTATTTAACTTATATTCAAAATCTAAATTTAAAAGAAAAATTTATTTTTATTCCTATTGAATTAAAAATTTAATATTTTAAGAAAAACCCTCATAAGAGATTTATTTTATTTTCGGCTAGTTTTTTTGTTGTAATGGGTCTACTTTTTTAAATTCTATTTTATTTTTAGCTCAGCTTTAAGTGTTCCTTAAGTACTTTACTATGATCCAATACATTTCAAATGGACTGAGTTCTGGACAGTTACTGAATTGGCCTCCTTTGGTGCATAACAGTGCTATTTGTTTGATAACACTCTGTTACTTTTTTGATGTTATGACGAGAAGTGAGGTTAGGTCAGAAAATTAAACTCGTTGTGTCTTCTAATGATAGGAATGAATCTTTCCCAAGCTCACTCATTTGTGTACATTTCCCTTTTTTTATCTTCCTTTTAGAGTCTTCTAGAGGATTTTACAATCGGTCACAACCTCCGATGAGATTGTGACCGATCAAAGATATTCACAAAACATCTGACGGATTAATATCTAACTGACCTTGTACTTTACATACTCTCTTCAAAGCTGTGGACAATTTCATTCAACGGAATCCACAAATTTATTTTTAATTCCATTTTTCTTTTCTATAATTTAAAATGGATCACAGTGTTTGCCTTATTAATACATAAACGACAGTGCTCATACATTTTAGATATTCACCGACCAATCGAACCGATCGATGTATTAGACGAGTTAATACCTAATCTGTCACGTATTTTGAATACTCTTATCACAGCGGTGGAAAATGAATTCAAAGGAATACTCAAATGTACTTTCAATTTCATTTCTCGTATCGTTTGAGAACGGTCAGTTACATTAATGCAGGAAATCCAAGAAAAATATAAAATATTGGTTCGCCAGTATGTGAATTGTCAACTTCAAAAAATTCTAATTATGGTTAAAGAATCGTTTTACATTGATGAAACCTTTTTGTAAAATAATCGTGGAGTCTATGCTTGATCATTCCTTCAAATTTTAGAAATAGTTCTTAGAGTTCACTAGCCGGATTCAGTAATGGTATAGTATTTGCCAAACCGATATTTTGAATAATGTTCTATAACATCCAATATCAAAAGAAGGAATTTTTGTTTAGAAGCTCCTCTCATTATCGAAAATTAATATTTTTTTGTTAAATGATTAATTAATTAACAATAAGTTCACTGAAAGATATTTATTAAATTAAAATGTTTCACTCAATTTGCTATTTTAGTGGCCCGGTTCTATTCTGAGAGAAGTTTTTTAATACAAATTAAATTTAATCTATGGTTTACATCTTAAAATTTTTATTTCTGAAAATAATTGATCAAATTAAATAAGTTTCAATCGTATTTAGAGTACAAAAACGTAAATCTAATTTTAATGTTTTTAACATTGTTAAAATATACGCCATTGGATTTCTAGCCTTGAACCCAGTCTCTAACTTTGAATTATATAACATTAGTTTAATAGAATTTCTAGTAAAAATTCAACTGTTTAATTTTTTTATTAAAAGCTAGACTTATGAGAACCCAACCAAATGGACTCTTTGTAGAAAAGGATAATAAACAAATAATTCAAGAATAAAATTTCAAAAGATTTTTTTTCACAATTTTGAAATCCAAAAGTTTTGCCTATAATTGACAATAAGCTTAAATCTTCTAAAATATTTTAGAATTTTTTTAAACTATCAATGTTTTTCATAAGATCATGAAATTATAATTTTTACTTTATTTAATTTTTATAGTTATATGCTAAACGAGACATCCTGCTGTTTGCCAATAATTTCATTAGACAAACACCAGGTGGCACGTACAAATACAAAATATTATTGTTTTTTTATTTTTTTTACAAAAATAATGGCACGTTCGTTCTTTTTTGTAGCCATCGATTTGGGATGCAGAAATTTCTCTTATTCATGTGATCTTATTTTCTCTCTCTTTTATCTTCAAACAAAGAGAAAAATATAAAACTTCTACAACAAAGTTGTATTAAGGCAGGAAAGCATAGGACTATTTGTATAAGGGTTACAATATTTTATTTAGTATGTGCCATTTAGGATTTATTGTTATTTGAATCTTTATCTTGATGATTTATTTTTCATATGATTTATAAGATTTTTTTCTTTGGTGTGTTCAAAGACCGAGGAAGTGAGACAATACTTTTGTGATTGGGAAAATTCTTTTCAAATGGAAATTCAGTTTTAATAAATAGTTCATAAAGGGAGGCTGAATAAATAAAGAATTAGGATTTTGAAAAGAAATTTGAAGAACAATTTAGGAAATTTATTTAAGGATACTAATGATATAAAAACAATAAGAGAGATATTATTACTTTTTGTATTACCCTGTAAGGAGTAATACTTACTGTTTAAATTTTATTAATATTTTTTTTCTTTTAATTTTATTTTACAGCAAGAAGAATATGCTGGCGCTCCTGTACAGTGTCTCATACCTGGTACTAATCAATGGGCCCTTGTGGGTGTCTCCTCATGGCGAATAGCATGTGCTGCTTCAGGAGTTGAAAGACCAAGAATGTATGATAAGATATCTTCAAATACAGCTTGGATACGTGAAACTGTTAATTCGTCATAGAATCGTTAAAACATTTCATCCAAAATGTAATGTATTATATTTACTCGTACGTTTTTTTTCTTTTTTTTTTTTTGTATATAAAGGTTATTTTTTGAATACTGATATTTAAGAGAAAAATCAAAATTAAATCTTTAGGTTTAAGAAGAGGCAATTCAAAATTTATGGGATAAAAGTGTGCAGAGAAAAAAATGTTGTTACTCTAGGAATTTCTTATACTAATGGTCAAACGTTAACAGGACAAAATCAGAAATAAGTGTTGTTAATAGTGCTGAAATAGATATAGACATTTTAAAGTTTACTTTGCCCTGTTGATATTTGTGAGAAAGTTCGAGAAATTCAATGAGTTCAGTAGCCTTTGTTATTGAATGGTCCTGAAATTTCCAGTTGTATTATTTATATTTATTGATTTTAAATTTGATGACTTAAATATTAATTTTAGTTTCAAAATTTTTAAGTGAAACGGACAAAATTAATTAACTTAAAAATTAATTTTAGTTTCAAAATTTTGAAGTGAAACGGACAAAATTAGTTTGATTTAATTTAAAAAAAAATTGAGAAAACATTAAGATATATGACTCGTTTATTTTGAAAGTGGCCTAAGACCCTTCCATGTGTCATAAAAATAATTAACATTTTTAGTAATAGTTAAGCTTTTTTTTCATTCAGAAATCTTTCCAAGTTTTAATATAAAAGAAAAAATTAACTAAGAATCCAATAATTACGTAAAACTTTTAATATTTTCATTCTTGACTTCATCATTTTGGTGGATGGGCTTAGGCCACATTCAAAATAAACGGCTCATATTTAGGACAAAAAATTTAAAGTTAGGAACAAAACAAGTTTACAAAATTTTATAGGAAATTCAAATAAATAAAAATTCCGTTCGAGATATGATTACACTAGATTTTGGATTTATGATAAATCAAATAAAAAATGTTATATTTGAACGTCTATAAGAACTCTTGAAAATTGCTCGGATTTAAATTCTCTACAGTGGAAGAGAAATTTTAAAAGAATTTTTAAGAGAATCGGGCTAGAAATAACTATTTCTCTTTTATATTAATAAATCTGATTAAAAATTTAATTAACTTTTAAGATTGATCTAGCAGAAATTTCGTAAACAAAATTTTTAATTAAATTAAATTTATATTAGAAAAAACTATAATTTTGTAATAAAATTAAATTATTTTCAATTATTCTTAATTTAATCAGCTAAAAGAAAACCTAAGTGTGAATGAGTTTGCAAATAATTTAAAACAAATGTTAATTATTTTTCAATAAACCATTGCATGAATGTGAGCATGAGTGAATGCGTTAAAGAGTATGAAAATTTTGTTTTTAATTTTTAAGAAAAATTCTAATTAAGTTTCCTTTCGGTAATAATATTATGTATTTATTTTATCAATTAAAAGCTATAATAACTGTTATTTAAAGCTAACAAATAAATGTATTTTATTTAATTGTTTGTATGTTTTTATTTTTGGTTAATAAAATGTTTTAATAAATACATATATTAAAAATATACTTTGATTTAATAATTGTTAGTATTTAATTTTTATTTGTGTGACTTTAGGCATCAACATGATAAATTTCCCATTTATTCTGTTCACTTTTATAGAAATCCCACAGTTTTGGTATGATTTTAAAAGCAGTACTAGATTATCAAATTAAAAAAAGGTTATTAAAGAAAATTAATTATTTATGCTAAGGAAAAGAGAAGAAATCGATGTACTTTAGGTATAAGATTAAATTTATATAAAATTTTGAGAGGTCCTAAATATTCGATTTTAACTTAATAAATAATAGCTTAATAAATAAATCTTACTACGATTCCGTTTGTTCAGGTTCCTTAGATTCTTTGTCATATTTTTCAATAATTTCAAGATATTTTTCATCAAGTTCTTGTTCCTTATTCGGTTTGCCACACTCACAAATATGACTTCGAATCTTGGCATATAAAGGTTCCTCTTGCCATAGTTTCTTCAAAGCCTCATCCTTTATTTCAACAGCTTCCGCATTAAATAAACGTATTTGCCAGAATTCATTGGGTAATGGGCACACAATAGTCAGTGATAATTTTGGATTTTCTTTGAGATTTTGATATTTACGAGTATTTTTTTCTGTGACAAAGCAAATGTGATGAGGATTATCTTCGGAGAGACCACGATATACAACAGAGCGATTGAGAACACCAAATTCTCTGAGAACGTGATAAAATTAAAACAAATTATTTTTGGACTATTTAAAAATGTCGGATACATTTAAATAGCCTTCACAAAAAAAAAAAACACATTTTCAAATATATTTTTTTATCTAGATAAAAAATGTCAGAATCTGTGGATATATTTATATTCATTTCGGGGAAGTCGATTTAACGATATTGATATTTTAATTATTAAATTAACTTTCGAAATAGTTTGGCTAACTAATGGATTTCTATGATTTTTCATACACATTTCTTGAAATGTATGAACCTTGTTAAGTCCCTAGATAACTTCGTGGTCTTTTACATTCGTCAGCCAAAGCTGTGCAGAATTAATTGAAACTGAATTGAATGAAAATCATCAATAAAATTCGGCAAAACCTGAAATCAGTAAATCGCAAAAAAAGAAAAATGAAAAATTCATCTAAAAAGCAAACAAAGTCAACAATTCTTTACGATACATCTCAACACGAGTGAAGAACATACATATATAATTCGATCAAGGCGAATTCAAACAGATGACCTTACTTAATGAAGTGATTATTTTTTTAATACTTAGAACTGTCAAACTCTATATAAGCATAAGTTTTGCTTACCCGCTGAAGTGTCAAACTTCATTTATAAAAAAAATATTGAATTCGCCGTACTGTTGTTTTTGTAGAACTGCTGCCACCTGTTTCATTTCGCCTTGTGATTCGATATAGTCGAATGTTGCATTATTACTTGCTTTTTTTGGAAAAAAAATCATTTTTCTATTTTGCTTAAATTTGGAGAAAATTTTATTTCATTTTTTGGTATTTTTTTAATGAAAAAAATCTGTTTAAAATATAAAATTAGGTCTTTTGATGAAAACTAAGTAAAAACAGTAATTCGTAAAATAGCCCAGATTTTGAAAATATTTCATAAGAAAAAATAAGTAAAATGCTAATTTTAAAATATAATTGCTAAAAAGCGATAAAAGTTAATTTTATTTTTTTGCGAAAAATTGTTATTATTTTTTGGTTAAAATTCGATTTTGGAGAAAATTTATTTTTTTGTGAAAACTCGTTTTATGAATCCAACATTTTTTGGAATTTTTTTAAATTAAAAAAATTGGAGAAAAAATCTTTTCTTAAGAAAATTAGATAAAAAAACTAAATAAAACAGTAATTTGTAAAAAAAGCTCAGATTATGAAAATATTTCATAAGAAAAAAATAAGCAAAACAAAAATTCCAATTTTAAAATATAATTGCTAAAAAGTGCTAAAAGTTAATTTTATCCTTCATAATTTCAAATTTTGATTTTTGTTTTTGAAACCCGTTTTTTATTGTTTGCAAAAAAATTTTTTCTTTTATTATTATTAAAATCTGATTTTGGAGATAATTTAATTTTTTTAAACTCGTTTTTTGAATTTCATTTTTTGGTATTTTTTATTATATATATATATATATATATATATATTATAAATTAGATCTTTTTTTGAAAACTAAGTAAAAAAATCATCAGAAAAACAAGGTCAGATTTTGAAAATATTTCATTACAAAAAAAAAAAAAAAAAATTTCAACAAAATTCCAATTTTAAAATGTAAATAGTAAAAAGCGCTAAAAGATATTTTTTAAATACTTCATAATTCCTAATTTTGATTTAGTTTTGAAACCCTGTTACTTGTTTTTTTTAAATCCGTTAAAAAAAAATTATTAGTTAAAATCCGTTTTTAGTATATTTTTTTCTTTTGGGAGAAAATTTTGTTTGTTGGTAATTTTTTTTATTAAAAATTCTGTTGAAAAATAGTTTTTTTTTAAATTTTTCTTAAAAAAGATTTTTTTGAACGAAAATTAGGTATTTTGGTGAAAACTAAACAAAATTTAACGAAAATTATAATTTAAAAATATAATGGCTGAAATGCGCTAAAAACTATTTATTTCAAATCCATCATAATTTTGATTTTTGATTGATAACTTTGTGAAAAATTTTACACATAAAAAACCCCAAATTCGATTATTAAGAAAAAAATTATTAATAAAAAAAAACACTTCACTGTAAAAATAATTTCACTAAAAACGTTACCTTAATAAAATATAATAATAAAAAACACCAAAAACTTTTAATAAAATTTCACAAACTAAAATTTTAACAACACAGAAAATACAAACTTTAAAGAAAGATAAAATTGACTAAAATGTTTTCATTGCTATTATTTTTTTAATTATTTATTAAATATATTTACTTATCCACAGTAGCTAAATTCATCAGCAGGGTATTTGATTGCATTTTGCCAATTATATTTTGAAACATTTGTACTGGACAATTAGCATATCTCGAAATTTTAGCTAAATGAGCTGATTGCTAGAATAAATTTAAAATTATTTGTATATTTCCTTTTTTTAGGAGTGTGCGACAACCGGTAGCAAAGTAGAAAGTAAATTTTTGATAGTTACGAGATGAATAAAATTTCATTAGCCCATAGGTTTACGTAAATTATTGACAAATGAATAGAAAATTTGTCTACAACTGATATTAACTGATAACAAAATATTTTAAAATCGTTGGCGCAATTTATTTTATAAGTGTTATTTTTTTCATAAAAACAAATAATTATTAAAAATATATTAAATTTTCTAGAAGTTTGTGTATTAAAGAAAATATGTCAAAATTTAACATTTTAAGAAGTTTTCATTTGGCACTGCAAAAGTGTCAAATTTGATTACTACAGGAAAATTTAAAATTTCAACAGTACTTTGATACTGTTTGGCACACGCTCTAAATATAAATCTTATATTTTTAACCTTTATTTGGCTCATGTTAGTCAACTTTCCCTTTAATAGTAGCACTGGTCACCTTATTGATTTTTCCTCACAGTTGGCAACGTCTCTCACCACTCTGGCAAATGAAGAACGAAATAAACAACAAAAGAGACAAGAGGAAAAAAAATAAACAGATGTTTCAAAAATAGAACAAATTCAATTTTTTCAGCCAAAGTAAAAACATTTTTATAGCTGCAACAAGGATTACAATTGCAACACAAAATGTAATTTTATTCAAAAAGAAAATGAGTTAAATTAAAAATTGTTTAATTAAAAAATTATATATACTTAATTAAAGTGTTATTAAAAAAATAAATAAATCCAAAATGAGCTCCATATTGGATATGCGAACAGCAAAGCCCACTATTTGGGAGGAGCTCAGCAATTTATTTCTGCCTTTAAAATACATCATCACTAGTGAAAGATTCGATGCTTTAGTGGAGAATATTGATTTTAATTACCTGGTGAATGCTATGTTTTGGATATTTCTATTCTTCAGTTTCGGCTTTGTGGGATTTCAGAAACTGTTTCAGGTAATTGATACTATATGCTTTGGGTATTTCAAGCACTTTTGGGTGTGACAGAAATAGATTCAGGGTAAATGCAAGACAGTTTTTATATAAGTGTATGAAAAGAAAAACTAAACAATTTCGTTTTTTTTTATCAACAATATACTAAATACAATCCTGCGATTGTTGATAAAGAACAAAGATCAGAGTGTATCATTTGGACGCCGTTGTTTAAAAAATTACACAGCAAAAAATACTATTTTTTTCTGCAGCATCAGATTTTTCAGTGATTTTTGACACACGTGGTCATGTAGTTCTAAGCATAAAGAAAATTAGTGAGATATATTGCAACATATTCCGAGAACAATTTGATCGATTTGATATAATAAAATACCAAAAACTTATAATTTAAATTACCTTCAAGACAACATAGCTTTTAAATCTGCTCTATAGTTTGGACCGATAGGTCTTATTAGCTTAATTTGGAAATTTATATAATTTATAAATTATAAATTTACCTCATTTTTCTCTTTTATATCTTTTATATATATATATCGATTTGCCTATTGAAATGTTTTTGTAAATAATTTTATTATTTTCAAATGAGTAACATTCGCTTTTCCTTGTAACCACAACATCATTTTAAAAGTTCACAAATCAATAAAAAATATAAAAATTTAATCAACTTTATAATTTATCAACAATTTATTAAATAAAATTTCATATAAAATTTGCTTCACGAACTTTTTAAAATTTTATAATGAATGTTTAACTGCATTGACGGCTTTTTTGCGTCCTTAATAAATTACCGGCTCTGACATTTAGCTCCGGTAAATTCAGATACAACAAAAAAAAGGCTTGATTTCAAGAAAACAGTAATCAAAACAAAAGTCCAAAATAGCCGCAAATTAATAATTCACAATAATCCGGCAAGTACGAAATCACAATAGAAGCTTATTTAAAACTGATTAAATTTGTAACGGTTTTTATACTAGTTAATAAATTTTAAATTTATCATTTTTTTTTCAGATTTTCCTCAAAACATCCAACATTAAATATTACAAACATAAACAATTTGCGCGTTCAATTTGGAATATTGCTTTCTATACCGCTTGCACTTTATTCTTGTATTTCTATAATGAATTGGTGATATTGCCACAACTTTTAAAGAATCAAGGACGTTATTCCTTATTTTATTCATCCGAAAATCTCATCTTTTATAAATCACAACAATGTGAAAAATTTCAATTTTATTCGATATTTATAATAACTTTTTATCTACATGGAGCCATGTTGGATTTTAAAGAATCGGATTATTTGGAAGCGGCTTCGAAGAGTTTATATTTAACATCGCTGGTGGCCATTGATGTTTATAGGTATGTAAAAATGTTTTTGAAATATATTTATAGAACTTAAATAAATTTAAATTTTTAAAAGATTTATTTTCCATTATTATTTTTTAACTATATTTTCCAAACCAAAATAATTTTGTTAAAAGTTATTTGGCATTTACTTAATATTAATAAACTGCTGCTTAAATAATTTTATTTATTTCATTATTAATGATTTTTAAAACTTAACGAAACTTTATTTTGCCATATTCATGTTGTGCAGTTGAAGTACTATAAAAAACCAAGAAAATATTTAAATTTTGGTAATTTAAAAAACCTAACGAAACTTGATTTACTGAACCATAAATAATCCATTAAAAAGTTTACCTTATTTGTTTACTACTTTTAAATCACTGTTTAAATATAAAGAAATTTTTAATTTTTGGCGATTTTTGGAAATAGGCAAACGTTTTTACTGAAATCACTTAATCGTAGATTATGTTATATTATCGCAGATTATATTATATTATATTTTATAAAAATATTTTGATTTTGGTGATTTAAAAAACTTAACGATACTAGATTTTAAATATTAACTTTCACTTACACATATTATTTATATATTTCAGATACGAAAACTACTTCGTAGGCGTCAATTTAATACTTGGCATCTATAATATCATAACCGAAATTCTTTCACTTTTTGCTCTGCAAAATTCTAAAAGAAATCTCTTGGTCTATCAAATATTTCTAGGCTTACGTATAGCTTCATGGTGAGTATTTAACTAAAACCAAATAATTTATTACAATCACTTAAATTCTATGAAAACTTTTTCCTTAAGGTCCCATGTCTTTATCAGTCTCTTGCCCTTTAAATATTTGGTACCCACATTATTTGCCAAAAATTTCAAATTTATCTTAAATATTGTCATTTGGTTTTGGTATGGCTTAAGTATATGGAACTCTCCTGTACTGCAATATTTCTATCATCAAATCTATCACAATTCACCGGTTGATTGTTCGGGTGAAGGTTCAGCAGCCAAATGTATACTACTCAAAGACTCTAGTGAGCATCGTCATTTTAAAGCTTTAAAAAAAGCTTATTTAGAAGTTAAATTGGCTCAGGAAAAAATGAATGCCAGCAACCTCAGTGCCACGGGCACCCAAAGTTCTTCGGCTAAAGCTTTTCAAGCTATAAAGTGTAAGTTTTATAGAATTTTTATATCACAATTTATAATCTTAGTAACTAATTCTTTCATTTTAGGCATTATGACTTTAAAACGTAAATTGAAACGTATACGTGAGGGTCGCGGCAGTGAGGCCGAAGATGATAACGATGATGGTCTTTCAACTTAGGGTTAATTTATTGTTCCTAATAATATCTTTGTTATTGATTGTGAAACTAAATTAATTTTCTCCCTTATTAACATCACCATCTTTTAAATGACAATATTTTCTAGCTAATTAGTATGTTTAGTTTAAATTCTATTATTACTTAAATACTAATGTTAACTAGTTAGCCAACGTATACATGACAATTATTTACTATTCTAGCTTCCTGTTACATGTTTAAGCTTAATCTCAAAATTAAAAACTGATTTATTTTTATATTTGTATTAGCTGCATGAAAAACTGTTTTGGCTGATATTATAAAATTAATTAAAATTATTAAGTATTAATATATTCCCAATAAATTTGAACCTTATAAAATTTAATTATAAAACGTTTTCCTTAATTCCTTTCTAATAGAATTTGTAGGTATAAATTTCTTTAAAAAAATTATGTTCATAAAAAAGTTCCTGTAAAAGAGAAATTTATCGAAAATTTTCTGTAAAAGGAAATTATAAAAGGGAAACTTATCAAAAATTTACCATATAAAGAAACTTTATCGAAAATTTTCTGAAAAAGAGAAATTTGTGAAAAATTTTCTGTTAAATGGAAATTTATCAATAATTTATTGTCAAAGGGAAATTTATCGAAAATTTCCTATAAAAGGGAAAATTTATCGAAAATTTATTATAAAAGGGTAATTTATCGAAAATTTCCTAAAAAAGGAAATTTGTTGAAAAAAAGATATCCAAAATTTTATGTTTTCAAAAAACTTTTAAATAAAACGAAAGTGAATGCGTTAAGAAAAATAAAAAATTCCAATAAAGTGGAAATTTGTCCAAAATTTGCTTCAGAAAAGAAGAATATGATTTCCTATAAAAAGGAAATTTATAATTCATAGAAAATTTTCTACAAAAAGGAAAATTTTTATAAAAAGAAAAAGAAAATGTCCTAAAAGGTGGAAATTTATCGAAAATGTCATAGACAAAGAAATTTATAAAAAAAAATTATCGAAAATTTCCAATAAATGGAAATTTGACGCAAAACTTTTTATGAACGAAAATTTATTGAAAATTTCCTACAAAAGGAAATTTATCGAAAAAATTCCCTATAATAGGAAATTTATCGAAAACTCCCTTAAAAAGGAATTTATCGAAAATTTTCTACCAAAAGAAAATTTATTGAAAATTTTCTATAAAAGAAATTTCTCATGAAAAGGAAATTTATCGAAAATTGTTTAAAAAAGAAATTTATGCAAAATTTCTTATAGAAAAGAAATTTATCTACAATTTCCTATAAATGGAAATTTATAGAAAATTTCCTACAAAAGGAAATTTATCGAAATAAAAAGGAAATTTATTGAAAATTGTTTAAAAAAGAAATTTATAGATAATTTCCTGTGAAAAGGAAATTTATCGAAAATTTCTTATGAGAAGGAAATTTACCGAAAAATTTATTGTGAAAAGGAAATTTATCGAAAATGTCCTAAAAAGACATTTATCGAAAATGGTTAAAAAAATAAATTTATCGGTAATTTCTTATAGAAAGGAAATTCATCAACAATTTCCTATAGAGAAGAAATTTGTCGAAAATATTGCCTAGAAATTTATTGAAAATTTCCTATAAAAATTAAATTTATCTTAAATTGCCTATGAAAAGAAAATTTTTCGAAAATTGTCTATCAAAGAAAAATTTATTGAAAATTTCCTATTAAAAGAAAATTTATCGAAAACTTTCTATCAAAAGGAAATTTATCGAAAATTAATAAAATTATCGAAAGTATCCAATCAAATGGTATCGAATGCTTCCTATAAAAAGAAATTTATTGAAGAAATTTATGGAAAATTTCCTATAGAAAAGAAATTTATCGAAAAATTCCTATAAAAAAAAGAATATGTATCGAAAATTGTCTATAAATCGATAAATATTTTTGGGGAAATCCGTTCATCTGGTAAAAAACTTCCAGCTGAAAAAGCTGCTGCTGAGTTGACAAAATTTGAACTCGGGTCGTTCTGGAATATAGATTAAATTGTAGTGGGAAATTGCAGCGTTACCGTTTGACGACTTTAGCCGTAATTGTCCCTTTTTTTCCATCACCTGACCACTTTTTGGCCCCTTTTTTAAAATGAAACTAAATGGCGACTTTTTAAGACTATGTGCTAAAAAATATATTGTTTGAAATATCTCAATCCATTATATATTAATTGTAACGAAGAAATTAATTATTTTAAGATTGTTTCACAATACATTGATAAAAAAGATATCGAAGAATTTGTAAATAAACTGAAACGGTTAAAAACTAAATCTAATGATAAAATTTATGAACAACTATTAAAAACATAAAATGTCGAATCTTTTTGGACCGGATTGGGAAAATTAAAAAATAGATTTGGTGAATGCTTACATCCTCGGCGGAACGTCTTTTTTCTAAATTATCACTAATGAAAAATAAATTGTCCAACAGACTTAAGGTCAATACTTGTGAATCTATGATTTAAGTCCTAAATATGCTAGACGGTGATTTGTAAAACTGGAGTCCAAGTGAAAACTTCGTACAAAAATACAAAAGTTTAATTAATAAAAATTTATTGTTAACTATTTTTATGAATAAATTGCTAAAAAAAAGGAATAATAAAATTATTTTTGTTATTAATAAAATTTAATTTATTAATTTTTCTTAAAATACAATATTTTTTGTTTTTATCAATTAAACAAATTTTGAGGAGTTTTAAGGTATTGAAGCTTGTTGGTCCCTTTTTCGAAAATTCTCTTTTGTGGTGACTTTATTTTTTAAAACTTTTTTTTTGACACTTTTTAAAAATTTTCAATAGTAACGCTGAGAATGTGTTGTTGTGGTCTATACTAGTAAGTACAAAAACATTACACAATATGTAGTTTTAGATTGAATGCAATGTTGTCGTTTGTTAATTTTTAAAAATTAATAAATATATTCCTTATAATTACAAATTTCCAGCGTAATATTTTAAATAATTGCTGTTTAATAACCATAAAACTTTATTATCTTTATCTTAATCCTTTTTTAATTAAAACACATTTCAAATATTATATTATTTTTGTTTTTATTTCAAATCGTTTATTTACAATTTAAAGAATTTTTATTTCATTTTTTTTTTGTATTAATTTATTTTTATTACTTTTTTTCATTCAGTTGGTAATCATCATAAATTACTTTTTTTGTTTGTTTTTTATTTAATTTAATTAAATTAAATTGTTTTAATTATTATTATTATTTTTTTGTTGTGTTTTTGTATTTGTTAAATTTACTATTAACTAGAATGTAAGTTAACTGTTTTAATGTTTTCTTCTTTTTTTTTTTTTGGTTTTTAATTTATTTAAATTGTTTTTAATATTTTGGTTTTAATATCGTTGTTATTTAGTCCCCAACCATGCTTAAATATTTTTGTTTTTTTATAATTTATTTTCTTAATTAATTACTTTGTTTGTTATTAATAATTTCACTAAATAATTTAATGTAGTTTGTTGGTTTGTTGCATTTTTTACTTATTTTATAAAATATTTTTTATATCTTTTTTTTCTTTTCGTTTTCATATTTATTATTTGTTAATGTTTATGATGATGTGTAATACAATTTATTTAATTTAATTGCCAATAAAAAACCTACTTCCTTTTCTTTTTCAAATATTATTTTATAATGCGAACCATAAAAAAATTAAAACGGTCTTATTAATTTATTTAAGTAAAGAAAAATAAAAATCTTTAGCATATTTAAAGGGTTTTCTTAAGGCAAAATCCTTTAAATATGCTTTATATGTTAACATAACAAAATTTCTTTCTAATAAGACCACAATTAATAAGTCTATACAAAATTCTTAATTTAATTTAAATTCTTTTATATTACTTCACGTTTTTTATATTTTATTATGTTTAAAATTAAGACCAAATCGAAATTTAATTTAAAGAATATTTAGTGCTTTTTAAAACACTGTCATAAATTTAAAACTTCTTTGGGGTTGGAGTAGCAACTAAGCCCTTCAAAATATGCTAATTATTTTCCTAATATTTCATTTTGTGTTACTGTTGCTTTCGTATAAAATTAATAGTATAGTGTTAATCCCTGGAAGTATGCTTTTAAATTGTGCAGTTATTTAGATTATATAATATTTTTGAAAAATATTTTACATCAATTTCTTTATTTTTGTGCCTTAAGTTTGCCAGAATTTAAAACGAAATAAAATGAATTTATAGAATTTGTTGATGTTTGAAAAAAGATGAACTTTTCCGAGTCTTAAATTTTTTTGTCCTAAAATTTTAGGACAAAAAAAATATTTAAACAGTACAGATAATTATAAAATCATCAATTAGCTCATAATAACTCTATTGTGGGGTTTTTTAAACAATTGTTTACAGTGAGTGAAAAAAAAAAATAATAAAAAAACTCTTGTAAGTTAAATATAATTAAATCCACCATCAAATTTATATCGAAAATGCCTTTAAAAAGTACAATTCATATTTTTCGTGATTCGTTGGATCATTGACATTCGGCTGTACTTAATTCACAACTTCCCGTAGAAGCCTTTCTTGTTACTTGCAATTTAGAAAAATGTATGTCCAATATACTATATCTCTCTCCTACAACCTATTTTATATTATCTACATAATGCATTAAATTAGTACGGACCATTCCTTGAGCGAGGCTGACCGGGAATTTACCATAAAAAATTCGTGACATTCGTAAGGGAACGTGAAAGCGCTATTTAACTTTTTTTTGCCCTTTCAAGCTTGCTTCGTTCGTAGCTCCATTTTTTAATGGGAACTTAGAGAATTAATTCCAATTTAACCTTAAACTATAATTATAAAACATATTCAATAAGCATTAGAAAAATAAAATTCAAGTACTTGAAATTTTGTTTGAATTCAACTTAAATTCTAATTATATTCTCAAGTATTTTTATTATTGTTTTTTGTCAAACAAATTTAAAAATATAAATTATATGAAATTTGTGGAAAAAAGTAAATAATAGCCTACTTAACATATTGAAAGTTTATGTTGATGGGTTACCAATAGACTCTCGAACCTTAAAGCAAACACCAAAAAGTCTACTTATCGAAAAAATGGATAGTGGGGAACTAATGTTTTATGAAGAAAAAGACACATTAATAAATTTTTAACAAAACACGAAAACGTTCCTTTGCTTCTTAATTTAAACTTTACTATTGATGGTTTGCCTTTGGCCAAAAGTTCCAACCAATTTGCGAATCACAATGAGACTGAGTTTGAAAAATGTGTAACTTTACATTTCCAACAGGCAAAAAATAGATGCGTAAAAAAATTAAATAAAATTCATTTTTTAACTTTAAAATTTAGTTTACAGCTATTTGAAATAATAATATTTCTTTTTAACTATTATAATTTAGGTGTTGGTGTTATTTTTGTTGTATTTTTATTGTTTTTTTTTTTTTTTTAATAATTTACTGTATTTTTAAGGTTGATTTAAATTATTTTTTCGATTTGAATTATACTTTAATTCAAGGTATGAAATCATTTGTCTAAACAGTGTTATGTTGGACAGGAATTCCTTTTCCCTGCAGTAAGCTATTGAAACCAAGTATGATACAAGTGTATTCCAGCACTTGAGATTTGAATTTATAACTGGAATTAACATTTCCTTGCACTTGAATTCCAAGAAAAATGCTTATTGGGTAATAAGAAAAGGAATTTTATGAATATTAATCAGTTAACAGAATTATTTCTTAATTTCCATTCAAATATTAGTTTTTAGTACAAATGTTTTAAGTAATAAAATTTTTATTTGTTGTGTTTTCAACATTAGAAAAATAAACATTTTAAATCGTAGAAACCGGTTTTAAAATCGACTGGAAAACCTAGTCGATCACCCTAGTCATGATATTACTGATTCCTGTTAAAGATTAATTTATATCATCTTAATAATTAAAGATGCTGTCATGGAGTCCGTGTTTTTAAATATTGAAATATGGGATTATGTATCCAAAGAAAAATCTTCTGGTAACTAATAATATTCTAATACGAAATTTATAATCAGAGATATTAAATATGAACAAATACAATAAAATACAATTTTGATATAAGTGAAGGAAATGTGTTTCCAACAGGACAGGTACTACTTGCCGCAATGGATATTCTGCTCGAGGCTAAGAGAATTGATTTCCGATATCATGAGATTACACTTTTTTGTGGGGTTTCCTTATGTCGCGTATCTATGTCGCCAAACAGAAACAGCACTGACGTTAAAATTCAGTGCTAAACTCAGCAAAAATTCCACTTCTCTGGTGCGTTGGATTCAATGAAACCTTATCTCTTAATTGAATTCTTGGACATAAGGACATGGAAGGTATTTGCTAGGGTGATATTCTTCCAAAAGTCGGGATTTTTAATTTTAGTTAGAATACATAGAAAAAATACTCTATTTAATTTTTCAATTAATTTAATATTTCATATTATTTTAATATTTAATTATATGGAATAATTGGTTTTTATTTAAGTTTCCATAAAAATTGAAAGCTCATCAAAAAATTTAAATAAAATAGAAAATTATATGGAAAAATTATTTTTTTTATATCAGCAATAAATTGTAATTTTATTTCAAATGCTGAGGATTTTGTGCAGAAAGATATTACTGAATATTGAATTTTTTTTTTTAGGATTATAATGATGACATTAAGATTTGTTTATTATTCGATAAGTACATGTGTAAGTGCGCATTTCATATTTTTGAAGACTTCTTAAATAAGCTCACATAATATTTACGGTCTTACAATGTATTATCCCCTAGGTCATTTGTGATACCGAATGTTGAGTCTGGGCAGATAAACGCTTTCTCTGACGATCTTTTTCGAGAACTTGGTATGAGACATCACAATGATTCAATAAAACATATATAAATACGTAGATGCTATGTTCAACTACTAGTTAATTTTATAAATTTTTGTCAGAATTAGTCATAAATTTTTAGAAAAGCAACAAAATACCAAGAAACTCTGAGTGCGGGCACACTTTCCTTACTGAAACCTATAAATCTGGCTAAAAGGGAACAGAGCTGTTGCAACCTTTATTGTCAAATAAACAAATAAATATATATTCATATTTGGAAATAACATATTTGTTTGAAGCTTTAGTGTTTTTATTAATTTTTTAATTATTTCAATCATAATTTTAGTTGATTTTACACAAAATTTCAATAAGAACTTTTATTTATTTAATTAAAAAATTGAAATTTATAAAAAAGTCAATTAATTATACTTAATTAATATTATCATTTTGATGATTGTAATTCAATTAAAAATTCAATTAACAAGAGTAATTTTATAATTGAAATTTATTTTTATTTTGTTCTGTGTAGTTTTGACAATACTATTTCTCTTAAAATAGGAAAACAGCTATTTTAGCAAAAAACTATAGCTCAATGCCAATAGAAAAGGAAAGAAAAATAATCCACCTTTAACGAAACCAAAAATATCTTCTCGCCCGCAGATTATACATCTCAATCGGTTTGAGACGTTAGAGCATTTGCTCAGTCACTGTCTGAATTTTGCTAACCCAAATTTGGATCTATTCCATTACTTTTTATTTTTAAAATTTTTTAAAAATTCCTCAAAATTCGACATATTGTTCTCGAAATTTGGAATTAGGGTAAGGAAAACATTCTCCAAAAATACCAGAATTATCCCTAAAATTCAGTTTATAAGATTATTGGGAAATTCCCTACTTTTAACCATCCAATATCAGAAGTTTATTATTTCAGTCAACTTTTCGACCTAAGCAGATCAGAATTAACTTCAATTTAATTTGAGGGTCTGAATTGTTTTACTAATTGAACTGAATAATTGTATTCTTCATTTCGCATCATGATTGTAGGAGTAAAAAATGTTTGACGCTTGTCAATGTAAACGGAACATAATACAATTCAGTGATGCAATTAATGATTTAATTGATTTAATAAAAATACCGTGCGATGTCATTTGTTGCGAAAACAAATCTTTCTTTCAACGATTATGATAATATCATAAAAACCGTAATTTAATTGTTTTTTTTTCAATTTTTTAATTTTTTGTTTAAAAATTAACGATTATTTTTTATTTATTTTTTTATTCAAAATATAGTAGTTAAGGTTTGATTTTTATATTTTGATTAAAAATATGTTTTTTTGCTCTAAACTAATCATTATTTGTAAGCCAAAAACAAAAGAAGAAATATTTGAGGAAAATGATATTTGAAAAAGAATGGCTAATGCAGTATTGAAAAAAAAAATTTTAACTTGCAATAATTCGAAAATTTTGTTCGAAATAATTTGATACAATTCCCCTGATTTGAACCTAATTATGGAAAGTTAGTTGCAAAATTAATACAAGTTTGGAGCTAGAATTTCTTTTATACTCCATTATTTCATATTCTCGTTTCGATTTTTTTCTTAAAATTTTGGTGAGACGAGTAACGAGAAAGGAGATCGAATACAAAAAAAATTTTTAAATCGAAAAATAATACCAAGGATTTTGGAACGAGAGAATGTTGAGTTCCCACTATTGCACTCAGCTATGTGATATATAGTCTAAACAATACAATTGACTAAGTTTGACTGCTCTTCAGTTCCTTTAATTTAATAAATTGATTATTAGATCTCAAATATAGAAAAATATTTTTACTCTTATTTCGAAAATTGGAACTAGTTTTGAAAAAAGTAGTGATGTACAGAGGAGCCAAAGGCAAAATTTGTGGTAATAAATCTGTATCTGCTAAATACTTGTCGACTCGAATTGAAATGGAAGAGTTATAAAAGATGACCTAAGTTTTCAGAAAAATTATCTTGTAGTCACCCTGTAATAACAGAAGATAAGCTACAGAATATCAAAGTTGTCTACCTCGAACATGTAAAAGTTTCAAATAATCGTAATTTCTACAAATCAAGTACGATTTGAAAGATTTTTATATTTATGTAAAGTGCTCAATAAATAAGCTCAATCTCTTACAGTTAAAAAGATATTTACGTTCGATTTTGATTTTTTTTGCCTCGACTTTATTTCGTTTTTCGGGAATAATTCCTAAAATATATGAGGAAAATTTTTTTAAAATATTCTCTATTTTGTAATATATGCCGAAATAATATGCCTTTTTTTAAAAAAATATCCTTTCACTTTTTTCTCAAAGTTATTTAAATAAAAAGTTTTGTTCTTTACATATTTCAAAAGATAAGACTTCATAAACTTTAAATTTAAATTTAGGTTAAAGGTTGAATTTTAGAAAAATGTTTCATTTTTATCGATTTATAAAAAAAAAATGTCACGCGAGGTTTTTAATTTATTTAATTTTTTAATATTTAATCAAAAAATAGTTTCAGATCGATTTTATACTAAATTGCTTCCCGCCCGGAAAAAAACGGATGCAGGGGTAAAAGTGAAAGTAAATTATATTATGTTTTTGGAACGACCTATATATACATATTATATATATAATCGAATTTATAAATAAGTATACTTTTATATTCTTGTAATATTTTATAAGAGTTTTGCCTTAAACAAATTATTTTTTTTGGTTTTTATTTGTTTTTTTTTTATAGTTTATTTTTGAAAAATTGCAAAAATTGTTTTGTGAATCTTTTTAAAAGATTTTTACAGATATGAAAGATTAATATTTATTTTATACACTACATAAGGAATAATGGTGAAAATATTATGCTAATATGCTTTTTTTGTGCAATTAAAAAAAGTTGTTTCAAAAATTTACTTTTTTCATAAAACGTGCATTCCTGTAATCGTTTTTGGCAGGGCGGCAAGCAATGTAGTGTAAAATCTATCTAAATCTATTTTTTGATTAAATATCGTTAATAAATTAAAAAAAACCTCGCATAACATTTTTATTATTAATCGATAAAAATTAAATTTGTTTTAAATTCACCATTTTCGATCTATATTGGATATAGGGTGCAAACCTAAATCAATTAAAAATTTCTTTTCTAACCATATATGAAGCCTTTTCTTTTAAAATATGTAAAGAAAAAATTTTTATTAAATAAATTTTGAAAAATGTGAAAGAACAGTTATTTATTTTTGTAAAAAATAGCAATTTTTGAGATAATTCAAAATATTTTCAGCATATTATTTCGGAATATATTACAATGTATAGAATATTAAAAAATCTTCTTCATATACTTCAGAATTTATTCCCAAAAAAAAAACGAAATAAAGTCGAGGCAAAAAATCAAAAATTCAAAAAACTAGCGCAAATATCTTTTTAATCGTAATAGGCAACTTAGTTGAGTAAGCCTGTTTTTTCTTTATCCTGCCAAACACTTTACAGAAATATAAAAATCTTTGAAATCTGATTTGACTTGTAGAAGTTACGATTTTTTGAACTTTCACATAGTCCAGGTAGTTAACTTTGACACCGTATAGCTTATCTCATGTTATCACAGGGCGACTATAAGATGATTTTTCTGAAATTTTAAGTCTTCCTCTACAACTCTCTCATACATTTTAATTCAATCCTACAAATAGTTTAGGAGATATAGACTTATTATCAAAAATTTTGTTTTTTGCGCACTTTGCGACAATTCTAATTGAGCACCCTATACGATCTTAGAATTCAGTTTGGGTTGTTCAAGCGACATTTTATTAAAAAAAAAAAAATAAATATGTTCAATATCTCTCCCCATTTATATTTTATGGACCTCTAAATTTGTATAATTCTGTCCTTTTTGACGAAAATGAAAAGTTTAATCTTGAATATCTTTTATATGTATTATTAGATTTTAACATATGTCGTTGAAAATTTCCCTTTAGAATCAGGAGGAAGATGTGTTATTTTTATAACGTATTCCTAGGGAGGAATCCTAGTTTTTGAAATAAAATTTGTTCATATCTGGTAATTAACCCAAATTTTATTCATTCTTAAAAATTACTTCTTTTTTGGAAAAAATGCCGAGGTGATGACCTTTGAAGTCAACGAATAACGAGTTTAAAATACATCCAAAATTTTAACAAAATAGAAAATGTAAAATTATAAAACTGTAATTTTAGTTCAAATTTTTTAGAATTAGCTTCTGTACCGTAAAACAGCTTTTTTTCGATATAGTAAAACTACTTCAAGAATTTGTCTTTAGTTTCTTATTCAAAATAGAAAATTGTGAGTCTAGTACATTTTGCCAAAAAAGGCTTTTTCGTTTTTTTCCAAAAAAGGATTTAAAAATATTCGGAATTTCGTTCCGGGAGAAGACATTCCATTTACCATTTAAATTTTAATAAATTTTTATTATATATTAGTTTCGTAATTATCAAAAGGATAATTTGTTTTTCACTCTTCTTAAGAGTTGTTCAAAGAGTCTTTTCGTCAGAGCACTGACGATATGTATTTTGTGCATTAATCAAAGTGTAACAAAATGAACTTTATAGTGATCACAATATTACCATCTCCTGCAAAAAGTAAGCAAAATCTAATCTCTTGATGTAAAATATTTTTTGTTAAGCCAATTAGGATTTAATTTTATTATTTTTATTTTCCCAAAAATTTATTTTTGCTCAAAATTTTTTGCTCCATCATTCATTAATTATTTTACAAATTTTTTTATTTAATGTTGTTGTTTTTCCCATGAATTTAGTTTAAATTTAATGTGTAAATGAGTTTGTTTTGTTATTTTGAAATGTAAATATTTAAATATTTTTTTTTGTTTTTTATTTTTAATTTTTTTTTTATTTCTGGGGGGAAGGCAGTGGACACAGTAATGTTCTTCTTTTGTTGTGTGTATTTTAATTAGTTATTATTCATTATTCAATTTATTTATTTATTTATTTATTATTTAAACTTTTGTTAAATTCTTTCTTTTATTTTGTGTTAAATTTTTTTATTTTTTTTATTAACAAAAAAAATTTTTATTTTTAAAGATTTTTCTTAAATGTAAATAACATTTCAATTAGTACAATATATATTTTATTTTGTTTTTTTCTTTTTTTGTTTAGTTAATATTTAAATTGTTTGGTTTAGTTTTTATATTTAAATATTAAATTTATTCCTTGTTATTTTTTATTATTATTATTTTTTTTTTTTAATCTAAATTGTTTGATCCGTATGTATGAATTTTTGTTTTATTAGATTTTTTGGTTTTTCATTTGTTTATTTCTCTTAAAAACTACAGCTTTAGAACCAATTGCTTTAGTATGAGTTTCAATTTTTTTCTTAGTAATTTGTTCTTAACATCTTTTTGTCAGAAATTTGAAATTGAAATATGTACAAAAGTTGTTGTTGTTTTTTTTTATTATTTTATAGATTAAGATTAAGGGGAAAGGGGGAGAGTTGGAGTAGGTATATGAAACAAAATACAAAAGAATCTTTTTTTAATGCTACTAAATTTATAAATTTATTTAATTGATATTGTTATGCAATTTTTAAAATTATTTGATAAATTTTAAATGTTTTGTATTAAATGTAAAACAAAGTTATTCAAGAAATGTTTAAATTTTTGTGTAACACTTGGAAATATTTTAAACTTTTCAAAGAAATTCTTTTGATATTTTAAGTAGAAAGTTTTGTTAGTTAGAAAAAAAAGAAGATTTTTCTATATAAAAAAGTATTTTTGTTTTGTTTTATAAATTTATTTTTTAGGTGTTATTTATGTTTTTATGCTAACATGAAAGTGCATGAGTTTATTAAATATGAATGTATAAATGTAACAAAATTTATTTATTTAAATATTTTACTTAAATATTCCCAATATTTAATTTTGTTCACTTAAATACTAAAAACATTTCTACACAATATTTTTATTTCCTTTTTGTTATTTTTTTTTGAAATGTTATAAATTTTTTTTTTATTTTTTTACTTAAAATTACAATTTTAACCTAAACTATTCTTTTTTTTTTGTTACATTTTCATTCAATTTTATTTATTTATTTAAAGTTTTTTATAAATGTTTTGTTGCCTTTTTTTCTTTAAAAAAACTCAGTGTTGTTTCTATGTCCTTTTAACAAATTATGTTTTTCTTGATGTAAGTTTGTTTTTTTTTTTGGTTTTCTTGTATAATAATTTTTCTAAACATTCTCTAAATATACATTCATTCATACATTTTACACAAGTATATAAAAAAAATCATTCTTACCATTTTGTTTGTTCATTTTTCATCTTTAAATTGTATTAATAATAAAAAATATAAATATATTTTATTGTTAATTTTGGTTTAAATTACTAGTACTAAGCACAGTGGTTTAAAAAGGGCATAAAAAAATGTTTTTCAAATTGTTTAAATTTTGAATGTAAAGATTAAAAAATTTATAAAAATCAAGTACAACTCTTGAAAGCTCAATGGAATTTTTTCAAATTTGATAAAAATAATTATTGAAAAAAGGTGCAAATTATAATTTAATTGCGTTACCATCAATTAATACCAATACACATAAATTTCAGATAATTTTAAAACCAATTAAATTAATAATATTAAAAACACTTTTTTCTCCATTATTTTTTCTTAATAATTATATTAGAGACATAATATTGAAACGATCAATATTATTTAAATACAAGTTATGTAAAAGTAGATATTTGATATTACTCGAATGAACACATGTGGTCATTTAAATCTACTACTTTAACGAGTACTGTATAATGGAAATGAGGGCCTACTACGAAAATTTGAATTAATTTGGCTGCTGACCTATATATTTCGAATTTAAACTGTCTTGATAGGCATATTTGCTTAAATATCAATCTCCAATTATCAGGATGGATGAAAGTTTAATTATTTAACATAGGAACAGTGTAAAAATAGTTATAATTCTTAATTGTCTTTTACTGTGTTAGAATTTGGCTCATAACTAAAATCAAGGTTTAATTGAACATCATTGCATTATCAGGTATAAAATAATATCGTATTATTGCGAAAAAAATTATATTTAGCTGTTGATTCCATCAAAATAACAATCGATAGTTCTTATACAATTAAGAAGTTAAGCCAAACTATCATAAATATTTGATCGTTTCTGCACAGAGAATTTTTGCGAGATTTCAAATCATAAAAAAAAGAAAAAAATAGTAATTTCAAAAATATCAATCTTTGTAGAAAAATTTGCAAAATAGTATAGAAAAGTAGTAAAATTGAATAGAAAATGGTTATTTGCCAATAATTATATTATCTTTAGATTTAAAGTCTATATGTAAGAATAGAAAATCATGATAATTAACTATATTATGGTTTTCAAACTTTTCCAATAATGTTTTTTTTTGTTTTTTTTTTTTTTTTTTAAATCACGTTCATTTGTTTAGAGCAGCACTTTTTTTGCTCGTTCAAATTTACAACTACTTTTATCAAACGTTTAATGCTATGTTCACATATAGAGGATTTTTGAAAAACGAGTCATTTTCTCAAAAAATACAAACAAATTGATTTTTTTTTAATTTTTAATTATTTAACACACAAAAAACATAATAATTTTTTTGACAGGGAAGAAACTTTTAGTATTTTTAGTACATAAAAATTTGTTGAAAAAAGAATTTGTAAAAATTGTCAAACAGTTTAAAAATAAAAAATTAAAAATTATAAATGAAATTTATATTTGTTCATAAATTTTACTTTTTGTATTAAAAAGTGTTTGTGTGTGAAATTTTAATTTAAATCAAAAATTTGTGAAAATATTTTGACAAACAGGTCAAAAGGAAAAACACAATAAAATGATATGTGAACAATGATGTTTAAACTCATTGTGTTTTTTTCAGAAAACAAGTCGAAAAATAATGTCTGTGAACTTAATATAATAATTTTCCTTACATACAAAAATATTCGACAAAATTATATCCTTAAATAATAAAATTACAAGAGTACTGTTATGTTGAAACTCGTTATTAGTGTTGCCAATGTTATTCAATACTTTTCACTTTGGGTACTCGATATTACTCGTTACTTAACGGATTTTTTAATTTAAAATATAATTTCTAATTGAGATTCTTTTATTTAAAAATAAAACAAATATATTTATCCGATTTGCATGAAATTTTATAAACTTATTTATATGAAACATAAAATAAATAAATACGTTAACTTTAAATTCAACGTTAATAAAAATCAATAAAATTTTTTTCATATATTTAAAATTAATTTGAATTTTTATTGTTGTGTTTTTAATACGATATCATTAAAAATATTAATCTGTAAAAGTATTGAGTTACTACTTTATAGTACTGAGTACCAAAAAAAAAAACAAAAGAGGCAAATACTCGTTACTCGATATTTAATACTCAATACTTGCACAGCACTATTCGCTATAAGCAAAATATATGTGAACAAGGATCACTGTATATATATATATATATATATATATATATATATATATATATATATATTGATAGGTTTAACTTTTTTTAGTGACTACATATATGCAAATGAAATTTTGAGCATATGTTTCTCAGTGTTTTTTTTTTTTAAGAATTTTAAATTTGTAAAAATCTGCTTTTTGTTACATAAATGGGATCAATTAATGAGAGTAGACAAATTTTCATTTGATTTAATTAAAAATTTTTAAAAAGATGGCGGTTAATTAAAAATCAGATCTATAAATATATGTGGCTATCGTTCTAAATCCTTTAAAATGTCGATCAATGGTGAAAATTTCATTTAAACAATTTTATAGTTTATAAAAAGTGGTAAGTGGTCAAAAAAGGCGTAGCACCCTTCCTCTTTGGGAATGTTATTAACCTGATTGTATGCTTTATTTAATTTTCCAACCATTTTTTCATATTGTTATTTTTAATTGAAAATAATTTTAATTCATTTTAAAGGTTTAAAAAATAATTAAAAATTATTTATATTAGATTAAATCGATTTTGAAAAAATTTAATGAACCTTTGTTGTAATATTACATAAAACACTTACCACATTTTTTCTCCTATCCAAACCACTGTGTCAGGTATATTTAATCTTATTTGTATATTCTTTGTTTGTGCTTCATCTAATAAAACATTTTCTTATATTTTTATGTCTAGAATTCTTTTTATACGTCTTAACATTTGCTTATCGTACTTAAACTAGAAAAAAGGACTCTTACGAATACTTTTTTATTTATTATTCTATATTTTTTTTCCAATTGGTTAAACTTGGTTTTTATACGTTTTTTGTTGTTATTTGTTTTTGACACTATTTTGTTTTTTATAGTTATTTTACTTACTTTATTTAAACATTTTTTATACTTTTTCTTTTATTATTTTTGTTTTTTCTTTTTTTTAGATTTTTTTGAGTTCTTTATTTTTATCCCTTGTTATGAGTAGTAACGAAAGGTTTCACTTTGTTTGGTTGTTTTTTAAATAAATTATTTTCTATATATATTTTATTTTTTATTATTATTTTTTTTGTTTTTCTTTATTATTTTAATATTTACAACACAGGTTTGGCAATGTTCGGTTTTGCTGTTGTTGATGCAATTTCTGATAATTTAATATCGATTGGTACGCGTGTATCGTACAATGTTGGTGCCTGTAATATAATACCGGCTGTTCCAAAAACTACAGCAATTGTGAAAATCCATAAGAAAAGACGATCCAATACCATGGCCACATATTTCCAATCTTCTTTAACCTAAAAAAGGAAAAAAAAAATAAATAAATATTAAATAAAAATTCTGCATATGTATATGTAAGTAGAAACAAAAGAACAGTGGAGAGTAAAATCGTACAAATAAGTACAAAAATAGTAATGTTTAAAGTAAGGGTTTTTAAATCCTTTATTTCAATGTTAATGAAAATTATAATTTGTTTTTTACATAACATTTCTATTATTTCTATTTTCCAAAGGTGGAAAATAGAAATAACAGAACAATGAAGAACAACACTATATATCAACAGTTCAATGAAAGAAAGCCCGAAAAAGGGTATTTTTTTTATTTTTACTAATGTCTTTCAATTTCTATAAAAATTTGTATACACAAACTTCACTAAGCCATTTATCAATTCAAGTTTTTAGTTTTGCGAAATTGCGAAAACTCACATTTTTATTTCGCTTCGTCACGTTCTCAAAACCAAAGAAAATTTAAAAAATATGTAACTTTAAATAGCAATATTTCTGGGAAGACTTTGTGAATTTTAATAATTTAAACTGCGTTTGAATTTTGCTTGAGGGATGAAATTGAGAAAAATTGCGATTAATTGAAAATTAGTATTTTGAAAATGTAATTGATTCTAGGTAAAAATTGATAAAATAAAACATCATTATCTGTTAAAAAAAATTTTTTAATTTATTTCACTCTCCGTGTAGTGCGCCTTCAAAGTCGCAGACTTTTTGCAATTTTTAATCACAGTGGTAAAAACTGAAAAAAACTGAAAATTTAACTTTTTCAATTTTATATTTTTGCGTTTCGTTTCAAAAAAAGTAGTTTTTGTACAACATATTTGTTAAGCATAAATATTTAGAAGCATAATTACGCATTTTTTGTTAAATTTTTTTTGATAAAATATTTTTAATAATTTTTTTTTTAAATCGGTCTAAAAACAGGCATTTTTTTACTTTTATATAGAAATTCAAAAAGTTTTTAGATGAACTTGGGTAAAAAATAAAAATTTTATATTTTTACACAATATTTGTAGTTTTTGGGATTTCGAAGAAAAGAAAATATTTTTCAAAAAAATTTAACGAAAATATATTTGTTTTCTGAACGAAAATGAAATTATTATATATTTAAAATTAAATTTTATTTAACTTATTTATTTGCTTTGTATAAAAAGATATCTATATAGAATTTTACAAATATATTGAAAATAAGTAAGAAAGTTGCAGTCTTAAAAGTTTTGCCTTATTAAATCACTTGAAAGCATAAAAATAACTTGGATTGGCATCGGCGTGACAGGTCCTTATATGGAAGCCAATTTGACTGTAATTGAATTTTATCTTTATACGAAGGTTTATAAAGGAATTATGCGAAAAAAGTGATTTTCGTGAGGCGGTCTTATACTGGAACTATGGTCAATTTGGAACCGATTCTCATGAAAGTTATAGGTATGATTTTTGCTTAGACAAAACTCACCTGTAAAAAGTGTATGGAAATAAAGACATATTTAAGACATTTTTAAGTGTTTGACTCATTTTTGGGAAAAATTTTATATGGGGGCTCAGTGAAATAATGGTTTGATTATAATCAATTCTAACATATTGCGGTATTGGCCTAAGAAGATCACGTACTGTATTTCAATGGTTTGTCTTTAAAACGGCGGACTACAGATTATCTCACAACTTGGTTAGTGATGTAAAGACAACCGGACGGACAGAGGTTTAGGCTAAAAAATATATACATGAATTCGAAAAGTATTTATTTGACATACTACTGATCTAATTATATAAACAAAATGACAAATAATGCTATTTAACCCTTCTTAGCCCAGTGTGTGTAGGCTTTAATAGGCATATTTAAAAAATAAGTAAAACTGCATTTTCATGTAATTGCATTTTTTAAATGCATTTTTCATTTAATATGCTATTTAAATGGAATCGTTACATTAAAATAAAAATCTCAAATTATAGAAACGCGCAAACCTATTATGTATAATAAAGTTTTTCAAACTTTATTTGTCATATTAACATTTTTTTCTTTCAATTATTATTGTTTATATGCTTAAAGCTACCAGTTTAGGTAGTATATCGGTAATGTATGATTTTGTTATTGTTTAGTTAGCCACTTATTAAGTAGCAATGAACAATGTTATTGTTATTTTAGCATTATTGTAGCCTTAAGCATATAAACAATAATAATTGAAAAAAGGAGAATACAAAATAATTGTAAAAAACTTTATCGTAAACCATTCGTCTTACTTAATAACAAATAAGGAAGTAAAGTTACAGATTTCATTTCCCAAAAGTTTTAAGTTAAATAGATGAAGAGTGCTGATGACGTTCGTGGCGGACCAGAAAATACATTCCATTCTGCCGAGTGTCCAATAAAATTATTACACTGTACTATTCAATGAACTTAAGCCGAACATGCAAAACTTCTAAAAAAATATTAACTTATCTAGAATATATATAGGTTTTTCTTGCTATTATTAAATTTGAAAAAAAGTAATTCAATAAAAAATTCATATTTTAAAAATATACCAGACAAAAAAAAAAAAAAAATATATATATATGAAAAAATGTGAATAGGTTTTAGAAACAGCGATATTGTGAATATTAATAGTAGTTTGCGTCCCAAAAAAATTTGGATTTTTATTTTCATGTAAAGATTCCCTACTTTCTAAATATACTAAAAATCAAAAAAACCTGAATTATTATATTCAACAGAAAATGTATATAAAAAAATGCAGTTGCATGAAAATGCATTTTTCATTTGTAAAATATTCATAATAAAGCTGATGTAATTACAATTCGGAAGCCGTTTCTTATTTAAGGTTATATACTTTTGAGATTTTTAAAGTATTTTAGAAAAAGTGAAAAGGTGATGTAAAACCGCGAGTCTTTGGAACTTTGCAAAACTGAAATCAATATAGATATTCATCAATTATATGCGTGCAAAGTTTTATGAAAATCGAAGGACACTCGGTGAATTTTTGGGCGTTTTTTCTTGGAACTGTTGATATACATATATGTCAAAGGGCCTCATGCAAAAAAGGTTGCAAATGTAGCCCTCTAGACATGAAGATTGGTCTGTTCTTATATGATTTCCAAAATATTATATCTGAATGTTTAAATTTACTTGAGCTGGACCATTTTTAAAACACTATCAGAATTTTCGTTAAAAGAAAATTAACTTAAAATTGTAATAGAGGCATACTATGGCCTGGAATATTCATTTAAATAATTCTAATATCTCTTTTCAGTCAATTTTCTTTTTTCAATTTTTAATGTACCATTTCAAAGGTCTAAACTAATACTATTGAAGAATACACGTAATTAACCCTTTAACAGCAAGAGGGTCAATTTTATGCCTTTAGTTGTCAAAAGATTAAATTAGCAATTTTTGCAAATAAGTCTCATGAAAGAATTCATTATACTTAAATATAGATGAATTTATGAAAAATATAACAAGTTGCTCTAAAACAGCGATAATAATCGATTTTTCAAATTTAGTAATTATTTTATACGAATTTATAGTATTTTTGTATAGTTTCTTAACTAACCATTTATTTGACATAAAAATTAAATGGACCGGAAATCCCAATATATTATATGTGCAACTAAAGGTTTAAATGAATTCATATATCAATAGTATTGAATGAGACCTTTCCAATGATGTTCTAAAATATAAATTTCGATGGAAAATCTCCAAAACACTCAAACTCTAATAAATTAGAACTTAAAATAAAATCATAGAAAATTTTACTAAAATTTTAATATCGCAAGAATGAAAACTAATTTAAAATTTTTTACTCACTATGTATTAAACGTCATTTTATATAATTTACATACATACATACATACATACATACATACATATATACATACATACATATATACATATACACATACCTACATACATACATATATACATACATAATCTTATTTTAATGACAAGAAGTTAAAAACTATATTTTTTTGTCTCCATACAAATTAGGACACTTTAATATATATAAAGTATACAAATTTTAAACATAAAAAATTTTATATCCTTTATTAAAGAAATTTTTGAGCTTATTTTACATAGCTGTTTTATTTTACAACGGGACCAAATTGAACCCAAGTGAGCTGTATCTTATTGACTAGACAGCTGTCCTAAGAACCTACCCTGCATAGTTGTTTCTTTTCATAACTTTCATTCTTTACTGTCCTCCACTGTCCAAATGATTTTAAATGCAAACAGAGCATAGGGTAATATTGCCAATTTGATATAATTTTTCCCGATTTTACTTTTTATTTGTTAAAGCAAAAAAAAAAAAAAGAAAACCCATTTATAGGCAACATTACTGTAAAAAGCAATATATTTTTGGTTACTTTTTTGCTCAATCACTTTTAATTTTTATATTCGCGAGAATGAAAACCGAGCCTGTGCGTTTGAATTTCTTTATTAAATTATCAATTGTTGGCTTTAAATTGAAGCAATATTTTTTTTCGTTTTATTTGTCACTTTTTAATGAAAAAGAAATTTAACACTTTAATGAATTAAATTGGTTTGTTAAATAAATTTGTAGAAATTACTGCTATAAAATTCTTTAAGTGGAAAAAATTTATTCTTAAAACATGTGAGCAAGACTAAAAGTTTGGTTTAAAATAAAAATTACTATAAACGAATCAGTATCTATAGCCATTGTTGACACAAAAGCATTTTCACACATGAAAAAAACCATATACACATGAATGTAGAGACATTTAGATATAAGACTGCGTACTTGGTTCTTCATTTTATGTTCGATTATCCTTTTAGAAGGACTTTAAAATTTAAATAATAATTTTTTATAAATTATAAATTTTAAAATTTTGTTAGTTGCTCAATGGTGTGTGAGAAAACGTAAGTGTAATTTACAATGAACTTTCTTCGATTGAATGTGAAACTTTTCTGTTTCTTTCATTTTGGGTGTTTTTTTGTTTTAACGTTTTTTTTTAGTTTTGGATTTTTTTTTTTGAGAAGTCTTCTTCCGTTTTGTAAATTTTTTTCGTTTCTTCGTTTTTTCTTTTGTTTTTAGGCGATTTTTAATTTTTTTAGGATTTTTTGCTTTTTATTTGGTGATTTTTGTATATGTTTCGATATTTTTTCTTGCTTTTTGGCGATTATTTTATTTGAGTTTTTTTTGGTTTTTGTAATTTGTTTCATGTTGTACATTTTTTTTTTCTGAAATATTACTCCCTTTTTTAGTTTTATCGATTTTTTAGTTTTTTTTTCAGATTTTGAATTTCTTCCTGCTTTGAGGACTTTTTTCGTTTTGTCGTTTGTTTCTTCGCTTTGGCGGTTTATTTTCAATTGCTTTATCAGTTAGTATCGGTCTTCCGTTTTGGGGATATATATATTTTATTTTAGCGATTTTTTGGTTTTGACGCGTTTTTCGTTGTAGCATTCTGGGTTTTTGAAATATTTTTTAAACTTTTTAATTTATTTTTTTTCGTTTGGCGATTTTTTTTTGTCAAATGCTTTGTTTTTCCATTTTTTTGTTTTTTCGTTTTTAGAATTATTTCCCTCTTATTAATTTTTTTGTTTAGAATTTTTTAAGTTTTTCCGTTTTAGTAATTTTTTTTTGTCTTCTGACAATTTGTTTTTTAATGATTTTAAAATCTTTTGGCAATTATTCGTTTTGGCGTTTTTTCGATTTGGCGATTTGATTTCATTTTGGTATTTTGTTTTTCGTTTAGGGTGTTTTTTGTGTTACCACCCTACATCACTATAGGTGTAGGGTGGTAACGCAGAGAAAAAGTAATTAAACTCCAACCTTAAAGTATACCGTTTGACTCAGAATTTACAAATGTTCGCCTATCTGTCTGGCTTTCCATGTAAACCTTGTGCGCAAAATTAAGGTCGTAATTTTGAAAATAATTCCATATGGCACCAATACTTACTTTAATACAAGGATAAAGCCTAATGAAATTGGTTATGATCGGTTCATTATTACACATTATTTCATTCATTCATTATTCATTATTATTCATTACAACACAAGTATCGGTACATAATTGGGCACAAGTTCTAAATAAGTATTTTCCCCAAATTTTGATGCAATTCACAGTGCTGTAGGGTATTTCCGTTCATATTTTTTTACCTGTTTTTTCTGATTTTGGCGTTTTTTATGCCAGGACGATAAATTTGATATTCTCGTCTGATATGTCCGCCATTTAAGAACCGATTTTGTTCATTTTGAATAGGAAAATCTGAAGCCATTAGCTATTATATTAATATATAAATTGTAACCGTCCGAAATCGGTGCCCTTCGGAATATTAATTTCAACAGACAAACGGAAATCGTTATTAATATTTTTCAGCAAATATTAATAGTCCTCTACCTCTATTTTGCAAAAAAAAAGTAGTTTTCTTTTAACTGAATAAAAAATATATACTTATCACCTCAAATGTAGTATACAAAAATTGCTCCATCTAATATTCTATTTATTTTAATCCACTTATTTATATTTCACTTTTCTCTCATTTCTATAGTAACGGCTGATAGTGATGTTTTTTTATAATAGTACCGCTGGTGGCAGCATATTGAGTGAAAAAAGAAAATTTATTTGCAGTAAATAAATTTCAACCACTGAATTTTGTTGTTTACACTACAAAGTGAATGTATGTTTATGAAAGTATAAATAAAATTTGGTTTAACCGCACAAAAGGAAATGGCACAACAAAACACACAAACATAGAATTTCTAACGAAATCTGTGGCATTAAACTACAACCATTGATACCAATATCATCTCATTACACAATCTACTACAACTATTTGTAGTTATATTTGTATATTCAGCTACTACAATAACGAGTATCATACAAATAATTTAAATATTTAGGTGAAACATTTTTTTGGAAGCTTTGCTTTTTGAAATAGATACATACATACTTATAAACATACATACATACATACATACATATATACATACATATGTATATATTTATACATGGTAGGTTATTTGGTAGCTAGTTGTTTAGAATAACAACTGTAGTGGAACAAAAAAAAAAAAAAATGTCAATTTATTTCTAAGTTACTTTGAGGAACAACACATGAGGACATTTTTTATTAATTTGCCAACAAAACTGCCACCAACATCACCACAAATAATCCCAATCGCCAAAAATAACACAACAGCAACTACTACAATAACAACTATATGCATGATATGAAATTGTTTGGAACCTCAACAACAATTGAAAATCTATAACATGGCATTATCAACTTGTCGTAACTGACATTTAACATAAGGGATTTTTTTGTTGTCAAAGAGCAGCAGAGAGACTAAAATCATTGCTGAATTTTAAGTAATATTGCCATTGAAACAAAACGATTACAATGATGATGATTATAATGATGAAGATTGCTGTCACCCTTTTTATTTTTCCAATGCTTGGATATATAAAAGAAAATAAACACGTACATAAATACCTTCAATTTTCTGTGTAGTCACACTTAAACAGTGATGAGTGAAAAAGGTAACGTTTTTTGGCACATTAATAAACAATTTCCTATTTAGCAGAGAGTGCAACTAAAAATTTTGTTCTTTACTGTTTATCTACTTAATTATGCTCATATTATGAGTCAAATAAACTCTACAGATAGAAAAACACTCAATCGTTAATCTTGTATAAAAATGACCAAAAAGGTAAAAAGTTAACACAGAGTATAATTTAATAGAGATTAAAATTAAAAGCATATGTACGTGTAATTATGTAAATAACACTCTATTAATTAGTTGCTCTCATAGGTGATACAATGAATAAAACATGCCTGAACAATTTCATTGGAATGAAAGAAATCCCATATTAATTATAATAAACACATGTATAAAACACAGATAGAAATGAAATTCCACTTAAACAGGATTATTTTCAAAGAGTATTTTTAATTGTCAAAAAAAAAAAAAAAAAAAAAAAAAGAGTTAGAGGGAAAAATTTAGAATCTCTATAGGGGTAGAATTAAAAGAGATCCAAGGTGAAAGTAATAACATAAAAAAATATATAAAAATAAAATTTTCTATAGAAGAAAATTTAGGGGAAATTTTCAATAAAAAGAAAATTAAGAGAAAATTTTCTATAAAAGATATGAAATTATCATAAATGTTAAATTAAGAAAATATGATCTGATGTTCATTTATAAAGAGAAAAATCTTCTATAAAGTAAATATTTCTATAAAGAGAAAATTTAGAGAAAATTTTCTAAAAAACAAAATAAAAAGAAAATTTAGTGAACATTTTTTATAAAAACAAAATTTTTAATAAAAATAAAATTAAGGGTAAATTTTCTATAAAAAGAATTTAAAGTAATTTTTCTATAAATAATTAATAGAAAAACAAAAAGAAAATTAAGAAAATATTTTTTATAAAAAGAAAATTAAGAGAACATTTTCCATAAATAGAAAATAAACAGAAAAATTTCATATCATAATTAAGAGAATTTTTTCTGTAAAAAGATAATTAAGAGAAAAAAAAAATGAAAATTAAGAACAAATAAAAAAAAAGAAAATCAAAAGAAAAATGATCTTATAAAAAGATAATTTAGAGAAAATTTTGTATGAAAATAAATTTTCTATAAAGAGAAAATTAAGAGAAAACTTTCTATAAAAAAACTAAGTAATAAAAAGAAAATTAAGAGAACAGTTTTCTATAAAAAGAAAACTTAAAAAAAAATTCTATGAAAAGGAATTAAGACAAAATTTTCTATAAAAAATTAATAGAAAATGAAAAAAATTCTATAAAAAGAAAATTAGAAAATATTTTTTTATAAAAAGAAATTTATGAAAACATTTTCTATAAATAGAAAATAAAGATAAAAGTTTTCTACAAAAAGATAATTGAAAAAAAATGAAAATTAAGAGCAAATGAAAGAAAAGAAAATTAAAAGAAAAATTCTCTTATAAAAAGAAAACAGAGATTTCATGTAAAAATAAATTTTGTAAAAAGAAAATTAAGAGAAAACTCTATAAAAAGAAAACTAAGAACAAATTTTCCACAAAAAGAAAAAAATTTGAACAATCAGAAAATTAAGAGAACAATTTTCTATAAAAAGAAAACCAAGAGAAAATTCTTCTATAAAAAGAAAACTAAGAGTAAATTTTTTATAAAAAAATAAGAGAAAATTTTATACAAAAGAAAAATAAGAGAAGATCTTCTATGCAAAGAAAATTTAGGGAAAAATTATTTATAAAATTTTAGAAGCAAATTTAGAGAGTTTTCTATAAAAAAAGAATCAGAGAAAATAAAATAAAGGGACACGTTTCTGTAAAAAGAATATTAGGAAAAGTTTTCCTATAAAATGAAAATTAAGATATAAAATTTCTATAAAAGAAAATTAAGAAAAAATTTTTTAAAAAGAAAATTTAACAAAAAGAATTTTAAAAAATTTAGTCATAATTTTCTATAGAAATTAATATCGCAAAAATGTTTTACAAAAATATTTAAAAATCCCATTTGTTATTTTTACTAATAAATAAAAATGTTTTCTATATTACTTACCCTAGTACTCTCCTCCTCCTTGCGCGTCTGATCCGCTATATAGGTAACACCATCCATGGCCTTATGCAGCTCGGGACACTTGTGCCAGCGATGTCGTACACGATTTTTACTCGACGAACAACAGTGAGTGCCACCTTCACGCTGACACTCTGGCAGCACATCGCCGCTGGCACTTGTGCCCACACTTCTGGCAGTTGAAGTTGTAGTAGCTGTAGTTTGCACACCCGTTTGTTGTGTTCGATTGGCAGCCGAATCACAAGCCGCTCCCGCACCCAATCCCTGATGTATTTGCACAACACCGTTAACACTACAGCAGGACCCCGCCAGTGTAGAGGCTGTAGCCACTGAGTTGACGGTGGTGGTCGATTTTATCACATTCGAATTGGTATTGCCTATCAGGTCACAAGTCGTAGTCGACTGATGTTGTTGATGCGGATGTAGGGGTGCAGGCACAGGAGAAAAGTTAGCCGAACAAGTCGACTGTTGGCGATACAAATGATAGGGATGAGAGTGTTGTTGGTGAAGTGTGGTGGTGGAAGAGGATTTGGCCGCATTGGCACCATGACTCATATGGTGGACTTGAGGCTGTTGCTGCTGATGATGTTGATGATGTATTGTGCCATAGCCACTGTATTGTGATGTAGAGGATTCCATGCCAATGCCATTCGTTTGTACTGCTGTTGAGGCTTTCTGTCGAAATTTCGTAGGTGTTAGGGGATGATCTAGAAGAGAGCCCCCCGTTTGTTGGTATTGACTGTGATGTAATGTATCCACCAGTGAGCTGGTTGTTGAAGTCTCTTGGTTCATAGTGGATGGGTACATAATCGAACAATTACCCGTTATAGTGGAGGCACCACCTACACCTCCGACAACACAACTACCGCCATACGCCCCACTCACCTCGTCCAACATATTGAGGCTTTGTACACGATGTTGTAGGTGTGGCGAGGTGCTGCGTGATGTTTTGTGTGGACTGTGGTGTAGTCTGCGAATACTTTTTGTAATTAGTAAGGTTTATGGGGGTTAATGAGAATTGAGTTTTTTTGTGGGTTGATGAGAAGAGATTTTGTTTAACTTACCGTGATAAGGCTACGGGTGGTGGCAGCGGTGGTATTTGATCCCTAAGTTCGAGTCCATTACAGGTTCGTAACATAAGTTGTCGAGATGTTTTACTAGAGGGTATGAAATAGAAATGGCAGTGAGGATTATAAAGATGTATTTTGAAAAGTTTCATTTTGAAAATTATACGAATTTAACTAAAATTAGTATATTTTAAGGAAAATTTTCTATAAAGAGATTTTTTTTAGCAAAATATTTCATACAAAGAAAATTTCTATATAAAGATAATTTAACAAAATTTTCTACAAAAACAAAATTCAACAAATTATCTACTAAAAAAATTAAACAAATATTTTACTTTAAAAGAAAATTTAACGAAAATTTTCTATAAAAATAAAATTTAATGAATATTTTCTATAAAAAGAAAATCAAAAAAAAAAAAAAAAATTTCTATAAAAAGAAATTTTAACAAAAAATAAGAATAAAACATAAAATTTATACGAAATTTTCCATTATAGAAAATTTGTCAAAAATTTTGTATAAAAGACTATTTATTCAAAAACTTTATATTAAAAAAATCAACAGATATTTTATTTTAAAAAGAAAATTTAACAAAAATTTACATAAAAAGAATATTTGACAAAATTATTCTATAAAATGAAAATTCAACGACAATTTTCTATAAAAGTTAAATTCAAATTATTTATAAACAAATTTATATAAAATAAAATTTATACAAAATTGTCTATAAAAAGAAAATTTATCAAAAATTTTCTATAAAAAAAATTTCTAAAATTTTGTATGAAAGAATATCAATATTGTATTATATTTATATTATTTTATAAAAAAATTATGAAATGTTTTTTATAAATTAAAATTTATTAAAAATTTTTTATAAAAGGAAAATGTATGTGAAATTTTCTATGAAAGAACATTTATGCAAATTTTTTATAAAAGAAAATTTATCAATTTTTTTTCTAAAAGAATTTTTTTCCAAAATTCTCTATAAATGAAAATTTCTCCAAAACTTTCTATAAAGGAAAATTTATCTAAAATTGTCTATAAGAGAAAATTTATTTAAAATATTCTATAATAAAAAAAAATATTCAAAATTTTCTATAAGAGAAAATTTATTTAAAATTTTATACTGTAAGAAAAACTATTTATGAAAGACAATTTTTTTTTAATTTTCTCTAGAAAGTAATTTATCCAAAATTTTATATAAAAGATAATTTATCCACAATTCTAAAATTATTAAATATTATTTTTAAAGACAATTTATCCAAAATTTTCTGTAAAAAATTTTCCAAAATTTTCTGTAAAAGGAAAATTTACACGAAATTTTCTTTAAGAAGAAAATTGATTGTAAATTTTCAATAAGAAGAAATTTTACTGGAAATTTTGCTGCAAATTATCTATAAAAAGAAAATTTATCGCAAATTTTTGAAACACCCTCGCATAAGTTATTAACACAACAGTAAATAAAAATAATCCCTCAAATGCAAAAAAAAAAAAAAAAAAATGTGCAATAAAATTACATTTTCTTAATTAAAAATAATTAATAAATAAAAAAATAATTGTTTTACACATGTAGTTGTAAAATATTAATAAATATAATACAAGTATGTTTATTTGTATGTATATTTTATTGTACTTACATCATTTCACCAATGGGATAAAGCGGTCGTCGCATTACCAGAAACCGTGGCAGTTGATTGATAAACACTGTACGCACCCACGGTGCCATAGTGTGTGTTTGCGGCGAACGAAAATGTATATTAAGTACTACCACCGTAACACATATACTATCCATAGTTACATTGATGTCCAGTTGTACAATTTCAAGGATAAGTTAAGGTAGACATGACACAATAGCGAAAAAAAATGCATTTGGAAATCCACCAAGAAAAAAAAGGGATTTTCAACACGGTCCAAGGATATATGGCAAAGTTGAAAAAATCATATAAAAAAGAGAAGAAACAAATTCATTAAAATGAAACAAAAAAGAGTAACGATTAAAAAATAAAATGATTTACGTTTTCTTCTTTCTTTCAGAGCACTCAGGTTGCATTGTTGAAATGGTGAGATTTTGCATAAATTCTCCTTTATTTTAAATTGAAAGATGTACGGATATATATAACTATTTATTTAACAAACATGCATGAAATCTTTTACAAACTCACAACAATCATGTAGGTATGTATATGCATGTATATATATATATATATATATATATATATATATATATATATATGTATTTTTAACCCACATATTTTCTTATAACACTTATGCTCTTTGGTAAAACTCTCCCTGGATTTAATTTTCAGTTTTTTATACCCACCATCAAAAAACGATGGGGAGTATATTCTGTTTGTCATTCCGTGTGTAACATGTCGAAATAATCATTTAAGACTTCATCAAGTATACATATTCTGGGTACTCGTGGAAACTTAAGACTATCTAACGATGTCTCTCCGTTCTGTCCATCTGTTTATTGAAACCAGCATAGGGGTCGAGGCCGAAATTCTAAGGGGGCGGAATTTGGTTGAAATATTCATATTTATTTGTCTATAAGGTTTGTTTGGTATTGAAAATGAACAAAATCTGTTCTTAAACGAAAAAGTTATGAACCAAGTACTAGGAAAAGAGGGTGTCCGTTGTTACTCCAGTTTTTACTTTTCGGTCGATATCTTATACAAAAAAGGTTGTAAAACAGTGAAATTTTGCATAAATAGTTCAAAGACCAATGTAAACTCGGAATCCGAAAATGCGCATGGTCCGCCCACCTGCTATATATAAAGCGAAACATCAAAGAAATTTTTTTTACAAATAATCCAAGGGAAAATGTAAAATCGGAAACATATTCCATATAAGAAGAAATTTTAAAAAGTTGCAGAAGGTGGGTAAATAGATTCGGCCAAGCCGAATATAAAATTCAGACTCGTTTTCAGTTGACTTTTAGTACTCTTGTACATATTTGATTATGAACATACAATGTAATTGCTCTTATGCATTTGTATATTTACAGTTATTTCATACAAAAGCGTATATGTAAACATATATGTATAACTTTAGGTGTAGTGGGTGACATATGTGACCACGTAACATTTTATACACTCCTACATAAACTCATTTTAAATGTGCCTCCAAGGAGAGTAGTCCCTCTCTTTGTTTATCTTACCCCACCTCCCTTACTCATTTTGTATTGCATTGTGCAAGTGTTGTTTTATTGTAAAAAATTCATATTTTCATGCATAAATAAGTACATGTGTTGCTATAAATGTGTTTACATAAAATTTTTGGTAATATTTGTATGTGTGTGAAAGACTGAGACTGTTTGTTTGAGGGTCAGTCTAACAATTAAATTATTTGCATTTAAATCAATTTGAATTACAATCTGTAGTAAATATTAACAGAAAAGCAACACATGTAGACATTATTTATTTATTAAAGAAATACTTGGTCAGAACAATATTGTAAATAAATTAAAAAGTTTAATTCTGAAATAAAGAAATTTGGTTTAATTTTTTTGTTGCGAAATTATTACAACGCAGAAGGAGAACAATAAATGTTTAAAATAGCTGAAGAAAAAAAATTTTTTTTTTTAATTTTTCATACATAGAAATTTTTATATATTTCAAATTTTTTCCACATGATTTTTTGGTTCCCCGCAAATTTCCCAGTATGTGTTTATCAAAAATAATAAAATCATTTAATTGCGAAATTAAAGATTTTTTAGTCTCCTAAATTTTTGTAATTCAGTGGTGAGAATTTTAATTTGGAATATACTGGATTTTTATTAAATAGAAAAAATTATAGACTAAAAAAAAATATAAAATTAATACCCAGCAAAAAGGGAACTGAAAACTAAAAAGAGCTGCAAAGTTTTTTTTAACCCATAATTGTCATTGGTAGGATGTTCTTCTTTTTTACTGATTTTGAATTATTTCTTTTATATATATATGTATAATTTTTTTTTTATAAAAATTTTGTTTTAGCCTTATTAAAAGAAAATAAAAGTACTTTAAAATTTGTGAAATTTTAATTTTCTTAGAAATTATTAACATTTTTTGCAGCTAAAAATACACTTATTTTCACTTTTTTGCAATTAATTATTGATAACATAGAAAAAAGCCCAAAATATGCGTTTAATTTTTTGCTGGGTAGAAATAAACTTTTTGTAAAAAAATTCAATAAATTTATTTAAGTTCTTCAAAAATTTATCAGATACCTAATGTGGAAATTATAATTTTAAATATCGAAAGAGAGATAAAATTTACTAAACTGTCAATAAACTGAACCTATTAATTTGGGAATTTAAGAAATGTTCAAAAGAATTATTTTTGCTCTCTGTAAATTTGAAAGTAAATTATAATTGTATTTTAAAAAAACCCAGAATAATTATTGAAGATTTAAGGAATTTTTAAAAGTATTGTTATCGTTCCCTTTAAAGGTCAATTTACTAAGATTATTATTTTAATTGAAGTAAACTTTTTTGCAACAAGATCCAAAAAAATATTTCAGTACATCGAAAATTTTTACGAACATTTTTAAAATTTTTGCGAATTAGAATTCTAAAACCACAACAATGAGATTAAATTTACTAAATAGCCAATAAATTAGATTTATTTATTTACCAACAAATTTACACATATTTTTTTTAAATCCCAGAAGCGATAATTTTATTTATTTTAAAAAAAATTTTAAATTATTATTTTAGCTCCCGGGATTTTTTTTACAATGTAATACAAGAGATTAATTATTAAAACTGTAAATGAAATAGGTACTTTAATTCTCCTTAAATTACCATTTATATTTTTTATTCATTTAATTTACCTCAAAATTCCATTTAAATTTTAAAAACTCTAAAGTGGAGATAAAATTTTGTAGTTTTATGAATTTAAAATAAACGTAGTTAAATTATAAAAATCTCAAAGAAGGGATTATGTTTTTTAATATAAGAAATTTGAGAAATTATTATTTTAAGATAAATTTATTCAATTAATCAAATAATTTTTTTTTGTAATTTTCATAGAAATTTTTAAGTTTCACGTAAACTCCTATCAAAGAAATTTAGAATCCCAAAAGTAGATTATAAAAAATTTTCCTGAAAACTGAATTTGGGAATAAATTTTTTAATTTTGGGAATTTGCGAAATTTAAAATTTTAATTGTTTTCCAGATTAATTTTTTTTCTATGTATGAGGATTTTTAGTTCCTCCCAAATTTCCAATAAAATCTTTTAACTCTTTAATTTCAGGAGTTTGTGAAATTATACAAAGTTTTGAGTTATTTAAATTATATAAAAACGGTTCCTTCAAACTCCTACAAAGTGTTTAGCATTTTTAAAATTGCATATGCGATAAATTTATTTGAAAATTATTTTTTATAGTTCCCCTTAAATTCCCAATAAAAATTTTAAAATCCCAAAGTAGGCATTATCTTTTGCATATTTAGGAATTTTTAAAATTTGTTATATTACACGAAGGTTAATTTGTTATTTTATGCATTATTTTTAGTTCGCTTCAAATTCCCACTTTAATTTTTAAAATCCCAATGTGGGAAAATTTTTTTGCATTCATAAGAATTTTTTAAATTTGTTATTATTTTTCTACTAAATTATTTTATAAAATTAAATTATTTTTCACAAATTTATATAATTATTTATTCAGTTCCTCAGTTCTAAAAATTGGGGAATTATTTTTTAAGTAATTAGTGAAATTTTTAATTTGTTTGCGATATACAGATTTAAATTATTTTTCAAAATAAAGTAAACTGTTTTTTTCCTAATTCCCAAAATTATTTAAATTGCATACAAATTGATTGCTACTTCCCTTCAAATTCCCATTTAAATTAAAAAAAAACTTCAAATGGGAATTATGAATTGTAATTTTGAGAATTAGAAAAATTATTATTTTATTAAAAATTTTAATTATTTAAGTTATACAAGTAAATTATTTTTGTAAATTTCCAAATCATTACAATTATTTCCCTGCAAATTCCTAGCAAAATATTTAAATTTCCAAATTATAAATTATGAATTTATATTTAAAATAAAGAAATAGTCTTAAATTTTACACTGAATTATTTAATATTGCTTTTTGTTCCCCGCAAAGTTTACACAAAATAATAAAACTAGAATAAACGAATGAAAATTTTAATTACGTTTTAAAGTAATTAATAAAGTATTATTTTATGGTTCCTATAAAAATTTGTTAAGTCCCAAAGTGGGAATTATCAGTTAAAATGTTAAAATGGAATTTATTGATTTTTATTTTTACTTACTATTTATTTAGTCAAATCTTTCTTCATTATTTTTTCTTGATTTATTTAATATTATTTAATTTCCTCGCTAATTCCCATTATAATTGTTTTTAATTTTTTAAATGACATTTATATATTTGGCTTATTATTTTCCTCTTTTTATTAATTTGTTGCTTTTTAATTCTTTTTGTAAATATTTAAGCTAAAATAAATTAAATATTACACATTATTTTAGGTTCATTATATATTATATATTTATAAATAAGTAATTAAATTTCTTTAATTAAACTTTTATAAAAATTTGCAATATATTTTTCAGTTATACGTCCACAAAAACGCATTAACATAACCATAACATTTATTTGAATTTCTTTTTTTTCCGCTTATTCTCTCTCTTTGCAATTTTTTAAATAATGTGTGTTTAATTAGTCTAATAAACAATTAATTAAAATGTCAACTAAATAGTTGAATAAATACCAACATTTTTGCAAAAATATTTTAATTGATTTATCCCAAAAAAAAAAACGATTATTTAAACATATAAATTATGCAGGAAAAAAAATAGGGAGCAATTGTGGTTTTGGGGTAAGAGAAAAAAAGAGAGAAAATAAAAGAAGTTATAAAAACTTAAAAAAGTAATTTCTACATTAAATATGCACATTTTCCTTCATTAACCCATGCAGTTTAAATGGCCATTAAACGGTTGCCTAATATTCCTTAAAAAGGATATGAGAGGAAATGAGAGCGTTAGTGTTATTGAAGGTATGCAAGCATGAGAATGTGTTGGTATCTGTCTGTCTCTGTAGGCATGTTTTATTCACTTATATTATGTCTGTACATGTGTAAAGTTAAGAGACATATGCTGAGGGCAGACTTTCATATGCACACGAATAATTAAATGTTTATGGCTGGTGACAAGAAAAGATACAATACAAATTGCACTATGGGTTAAACATATTATAAAATTTACTTATTAAATTCTTAGGTTGTAAAAATTAAAACGATTTTTTTTATTACTAGATGAGAAAATATTATGCAAATTATCTAAATGATTCTAAAATTAAAGTGACCCTTAGCTGAATTACTTTGGGTTAGAAAGGTATATAGTGATAACAAATAGAGTATACATATATAATTTTTTTTTGATATATGAAAAAGCTGCATCTTGTGAGTTTAAAAATTGTTGTAAGACCATTGTACAATTTACCAAAAACCAGAATTTTTCATATACCTCTGACTACATATGTCTGCCCAAAATTCTCACACTGTGTCTGAGTTTTTGTGTTCACATTTGTAGATCCTATAAGTAAAAATTTGTTTGTGAGTATGCATGTGTACTGCTGTCTATATGTATGTGTGCCAAATATTAGTTTAATGGTCTGTGTATGTATCAAACAATTACGCTAAACCACAAAATTCTAACGTGATTAAGCTGCCATTGTTTAAAGTTTAAACAATTCTAAATACGAAAGGCAAATTATTTAATGACATTATTATGACGGTTGGTCATGAGACCAGCATGAGACGCAAACATTTTCACACATACACACACAAACCCCCAAATTTATAAATATATAACATATAAACAAATACCATATAGAATGCATGTATAGACAGACGAACGGCTTTTTGGACAGACGTTTAAAAAATAAATAATCAATTTTATTTAGCTGCCGTTGTGATTAGTCAGTAAACATCATATTAAAAATACATAGATTTTATTTGTTTTCAACCAGTAATGACAAATTTAGATTGTTTATTTAACATAAATAATTTGAAATTGTTGTGAAGAGAAGAAATTAGAAAACACTGTTTTTAAGTGGAGGTTTAGTTTAGCTGAGATTAAATAAAGGTTAGTTTAAAAATAAGGAAATTTTGTTTTTCAAAACATAATTAAAAGGAATTTTTTGAGTTCCCCACAAATTCCCTTATGATTTTTTAAATTCCTTAGAGGTGATTTTACGTTAAAATTCTAAGAATTTTACAAAACTTGAAATATAATTAAATTAAGGCATTGATTGAAGTAAATTTATTACACGAAACTTTCCCACTAAAATTTTTCAAAATATCAAACTGGAGATGGTATTTTTTTAATTATTTAAATTAAAAAAATAAAAAGGATTTTATAAGTTTCCATATTATTAAAAGTGGGGAATATAAGTTTTGGTGGTGTAAGCTAAATTAAATTAAATTAAAAGATTATTTAATGTATTATTAATTGATAATTTTAGTTTTCCTTAAATTCCAATGTAGATTCTAAATCTCAAATTTGGAATTACATTTCATCATTTAGGAAATGTGTGAAACTTGTAATTCTTATATAATTATTGTCTAAATGTGACGCATTAATGGAACTAAATAGTTTTTCTTAAAATTACATAAAATTATTTTAGTTTCCCCCAAATTGACACAAAAATAAATTATAATTCTTTAGAGGGGATTATGTTTTGGTATTCTGGGAACATGTAAAATTCGCATTTTAACAATATAAATCTTTTTCTCAAATTTCATAAAATTAGTTCTCCGCAAATTCCAAAACAAATTAGAATTCTCAAGTATGGATTCTTATTTTACTAAAATTAAATTAAAAATATATATATTTATTTTATATTCAGTATTTTATTTTAATCGATAATTTTAATTTCCTTCAAATTCCCATAGAAAATTTCTAATGTTTTGGTATTCTGGGAATTTGAGAAATTTGTATGTTTTTATACAATTTATTGCCTAAAATTGTCTTACTAATGGAACTAAATAATTTTTCTTAAAATCCCATGAAAATATTTTAGTTCCCGTAAATATCTAACAAAATAATTTATAATTCTTATTTTTGTTGTAAACTAAATTAAAAAAAAACAGATTTAATTAATATTCAGTATTTTATTTTAATCGATAATTTTAGTTTTCTAATTACCCAAATTGGGCTTACATATTGGTCTTATGGGAATTTGTGTTTTTTATACAATTTATTGCCTAAAATTGTCTAAATAATGATACTTAATAGATTTTCTTAAAATCTGATACAATTATTTAGTTCCCCGCAAATTCCAAACAAAATAAATTATAATTCCCAAGTAGGGATTCTTAGCATCCCATAAAATGATTGTAGTTACCCTAAAATTCCCTGAAAAACAGTTTATAATTCCACTGAGGGATTATAATTTTGGACATTATTATATTATTATTATTTAAATTATTATATTTATTTGAAAATCGATACTTATATTTCTCCATAAATTCCCATCTGATTTTCAAAACTTTTTCGAGGGAATTATGTAATAATAATTTAGAAAATTGCCAAATATTATGTTTTAGTATAATTTGTTCTAATTATTAATTAATTATACTAAATTATTTCCCTTAAATTTTCAACAAATTATTTTAGTTCCCCGCAATTTTCCACAAAATTTTTAAAATTTCCAAAGTAGAATTCATATTTTTATAAGTTTTAATTAAAATGAATTTAACGAAATTATTAATAAAATTGATTTGATATAGTTCGCCATAAAATATTACCTATTTTTGATTTCCCAAAAATTCCTATCTAAAATTTCAAAATCTCTTCCAGGGAATTATTTTTGAAAACTTTGGGAATTTGACAAAATTTTATTTTTAACGCAATTTATTAAATTAAATTGTTAATAAGTCGATTTATATTATTTTTCTTAAATTATAATTTCAGTTCCCTGCAAATTCTTATTTAAATTATTAAAAACCCCAAAGCAGGAATTATAGTTTATGAGATTAAAGTACAGATATTTAACGGGATGATTAATAAAATTGATTTGATTTCTCCTCAAATTCCTATCCAAAATTCTATAATTCCCTCGAGGGAATTATATGATAAAATTTTAAGAATTCGATAAACTTTTAAACCCAATTTGTTGAATAAAATTTTTTGTTAATCAAACTAAATTATATTTCTTAAATTTTCAAAAAATTATTTCAGTTCCATGCAAATTCATTAAAAAGAAATTTAACAAAGTTTTTAATCAAATAAATTTGACAAAGTTCCCCGTGAATTTTGATTTGAAATTTTAAAATATTTTTCAAAGAATTATTTATTAAAATTTTAGGAATTAGCAAATTTGTAGTTTTTCCATCATTTGATGTATTAAACTGTTAAATAATCTAACTAAATCATTTTCTTAAAATTTAAAACAAATTTTAGTTCCCTTTAATTCATATTAAAATTTTTATAAATTCCAAAGCAGGAAATATACTTCAAAAGTTTTATTTAAAATTAGTTTAATAAAATTATTAATAAAATCAAATTGATTTAGCTCCCCGCAAACTTTTTGCCTTTTGAGTGGTGATGTATGGGGATGCTACGATTTGATTAATATACGCAAAATATTAACGTATGCGGAATAAAATTGCAACAAAACTTTCGTCGCTGGTTAAAAACAGTTTACTTATGATAAAGATGTTTCATCACCAATTTCGAATGACAGCATGTTTTCTCATAATATTGTGAAGAGTTTATAAAAATCTAACATCTGGTTTCTTCAAAATGTTAATACAAAATTAACTGCCTTAAAAAAATATTTGTAAATTTTTTCATTATTTCTATAAATAAACCACCATGAAATGATTTATATTTTAACTTAGATGTCAATGAGAGTCAGACATTTTTTTCGGTAGGAATAAACCCATTGATAGAAATAATACAAAAATTAATAATTATATTATTAAGAGGGTTTATTATAATTAAATTTAATTAATAAAAAAAGGAATATTTTAAAATCTGTTTGTTAAATAGAATAAGTGATATACAGAAATACTTTTATATAATATTACTGATTTTTTTTTGAAAAATTCAATAAAAATTAGTAGGTTTTAATATTGATTTAACGCATTTCGTTAGTTAGTATTAAAAATTTCTTATAGGGTGTTGTAAAGAACTTAAAGTTGGTAGAACTATGTATTGGGGGACGTAATCATTTTCGAAGACTTAAAATGATGAAATCTGGTCTGAGCTTTTGGATATGTGTATTTTACCGAGCCTTATATCAGTTAAGGATTTTAGCATTCATTGCCTTTGGCTAATTGTGGATGAACTGGAATTAAATTATAGAGCTTACGGTTTAAAATTCTTAAAATTCGTTTTTTTCAGATTCTCTTCCTCTGTATATAATTTTGCTTTTTTATTAAAAATTGTGCAAATTAAATGAATTTAAAATCCTTTAAAATTTTAATAAAAAATAAAAAGTTTAACTTATTAAGACTTATACTTTTACTTATGTAATTTTGTAAGTCACGTGTTTTTATTATAATTTATATTTATCACCCTGAATGTTTATCGGTATCATTTCGATTTCAGAGAGAATGCAATTATCTGTGTTTGATATCGGTCCCAGTCACCACTCATTTCTTTTACATTATTTATTTCATTTCTTTTTTTTTTTTTTTTAATTTAAAAGATTTTCAAAATAACTCACAAATCACGTATTGTCTACTGTTTGAACTTGATTACAATATTCATGGAAAAAAAAAATAATAATAAAAGCAAATATATTACGGTTGCCATATAATTTATTTTATATTGAAATTTAATTATATTATTAATTAATGTAATTAACTTTCGAATTTCTAATTGCTTTAAAGATTTTGAAAAAAAAAAAATTAACAGTTTTAGAAAAATATACAGAAAAAAGAAAAATTTGTCAATAATATATATATATATATATATATATATATATAACTTCAAATAAATTTTCAGCCATTTTCAATTATTTGGACTCATTGTATCGTTTAAAAACTGTATTACGAAATATAAACATGTTGTAGGGATTCAGTTTTCGGAGAAGCACTTAGTAGATAGATATAGAAGGTTGACGTGATACCAAAAGTACCACATCTCCACCCAGAGACCGATCTCGATCGATTGTGAGTCCCTTCATTGAAAAGCTGTGAAATATAGAATGCAAAATACAGAAAATAGGAGAATAGGAATAGAAGAGAAAAGAATAGGAATAAAACCGAATCATATAGAAGGATTAGCAATGTTACGAATCCCCCTAGGGTTGTAGCTCTGATTCTCCCTTAAACAGTCGATTCCCATGACGAAGCCTGCAAGTTCTACGTCTCGAACGTCACATTTCATCCTACGATACTGGAATGGCATATAATGTGCTCAATAGACTCGGTCTCGTCAACGTCTCCACACATTCTACAAAAATTGGAATTGCTAGCGTCCCATCTAGACCTCATCTTTCCTATCAAACAGTGACCCATTATGGCTCCTATCATGATTCCTAAGCTTCTCCTATTCAAGCCCAGAAGAGTGCTAGTGCCTGCCTTGTCTAGTGCTGGCCATATCGCCCTAGAAACCTTACAGTCCTCTCTACTGTCACAAGCCGAATTGGTTCTGACCAAGATCCAATCATTGATATTCCCATAGAAGAAACTCAGTGGTGGTTTCACATAGGTTTCCCTCTCCGAGACATCCTTTGCTGCGTCTTGCCTTGCCAGTTCACCAGCCAGTTCATTGCCTGATATATTGCAGTGGCCAGACACCTAGCAGAGTCTCACCATGTAGTCTTTCATCAGCTCTCTCAGTGACTTCTTACTGGCAGCAACTAGCCTGAATTTCACCAAATGTGTCCCCAAGGCCTTCAAAGCCGCCTGACTGTCCACATAGAGAATAACTTCAGTACCCCTCGCAACGTTTTGCCTGATTATTTCTGTGGCTTTCAGGATGCCGAGAATCTCAGCCTGAAAAACGCTACACTCATCAGGGAATCTAAAAGAGAGTTTCAGTTCTGTGCCCATAATATAGACTTCCGCACCAGTATCTATGTTCATCTTCGATCCGTCCGTGAACACTGCACAACCTACATATAGTCTCTCAGCGCCGGACCAGAACTCAGGTATCACCACGACAGGATTTCCTCCAATGTGTGATTCAGCGGCCATGTAATCTGTTGCCCCCATGGATTTCAGATTAAACTAGCGTTTAGTAGTTAATATATAAAATTTATGATGAGATTTTTATTCGTTTAGATGCTTTTGTAGGTGTTCTCGTCATTGGTATCGGTGGTTATATTTAATGTCAATATTCAAATTTTTATTACAGCTATCGTATGAAAGATTATGTGCATGTAAATGTGGTCAGTCCATATTAATTGTTTTTGACGATTTGTTCAGACATCCGTCATATTCTTTAATGTTTTTATTATTATCTTATTCCAAGTAGTAAAGGCGATCTGATAGAATTATATGAAAATCTTTAGTGGAACGAATCAAAGATTTCAAAAATCTTATGTATACGTAATTATCGATCATTTTAACAAGATGTATAGGACGCCAGGTTTTATTTCACCAATAAAATTTAGAGTTTTATTATTTCTTTTGCTTAATTTTACTTGCACTGCATTATTTAAATATTTTTTAATAATTTAATAAATAACTGTAATAAAATTCATGCATTTTTATTCAGGGAAGGATTTAATTAACCGTAGAATTGAATTAATAAAATTTATTTATTAATATTATATAAAAGTATTTTAGCCAAGCATTCAATCATAAATCTAATTAATTTGATTAAAAAAAATAATTAAAATTTAAACCAAAATCAATTATTCTTATTTAATTAACATTACCATTTTGGTGATTGGAGCCAAATCAATTAAAAATTGATAAAAAACATGAACAATTTCGTAATTGAAGTCCATTACTATTTTTTCTTTGTAAATGATATTATTCTTGATATTGTAAGAAAAATTATACATTATTGAAATAAAAAAATATGTAATATTTTATTTTGCAGATTGTTAAAAATTTTTTTCATTACAGAATTATATTTAAAAATTTTAAAAACTTGAAAAATTTGTATTTCTTAACACAATTTAGTTTTATATAAAGTGCTTAAATTCTGAAACTAAATTATATTTCTTAAAGTTTTAACAAATTATTTCAGTTTCATGCGTATTCTTATTAAAATTGTTAAAGATCCCAAAAATCTATAATTTATGAATTTTATTAAAAAAAAAAATTAACGAAATTATTAATATAATTAATTTGTTTCTGTCTAATTTTAAAAACCCAATAATGAGGAGAATAATTATTAAATTTTATGAATTTTAAAATCCTGATTTTGTAAGTAAAAATAAAATAATAACAATTATTTAAAAATTTATTAAAGCAATAATTTAAAAACTATTATCAATTGTTTTTAGTTCCCTGTAAACTTCATTCATAAATTTCATAAACAAGATTTTTAAAATTTCATAAGGTGGTAGTATCTTTTAATTTTAGGATTAAAAAGATTTTTAGTTCAAATTATTATATAATTTTCTAAACTGTTCTTTTTTTATAGATTTCCAAAGTTATTTCCACTGTTTCCCAAAATTTCCCACAGAAATGTTTAAAAATTCAAAAATACATTTTTAAAATTGTTAAGCAAATTTAAATTAATTAAATTACAAATAAAATATATTTTTTTCAAAATTTTACTTTTATACTTTCAATCAAAACAAATTATTTTTTTTTTTTTTGGTTTTTAGTTTTCTTAAAAATTTATATAATTTCAAATTAAAAATTATCAATTCTAATGTTCTCCGTAAATTTCACCGAATTTTTAATAATTTTTTTAGGGGGAATCGTTATTAGCAATTGTGGGAATTTTCCATTTTTTTTTAAAGTTGTAAAAAATAATACTTTTTAAAAAGACACCTCTTTAGTTCATTTTATTTAACCTAAATTGTGTTTTTTTTTTGCAAAAATACACCAGCGTTATTTATTTAACAATGCAACCACAGACATATAGATTATAAATCAATAATTTATGATACCTTGCAAAACACAATATTTAAAATACAGCATCATCCAAACAACAAATCAAATACAAATATAGTGCCTAACAAACCTAACAACAATGCAATAGATTATTGTTGATAAATATTTTATTTTAGCCATAACAGGCAAATATTTAGTTTACAAATTTAAGAAGTCTGGATGATGTCGCTTACACAAAAAATGCAATAAATAATAAATAAAAAAAATGTAGGAAAACAACTTACCTGAATGTGTCGAGTATCATTGTAAAAAGTACAAATTTCCCTAAAAGCGGCACAACTAACGATGTTGGCGGAATAATTTCCGCAAGCAGCAAGAAGAACACAGTCAACGACAGTAAAATGGATATGCTTAATGAGACCTAGAAACACAACGAGGGAGAGAAACATGATATTAATCATAACAACAACAACAACAAATCAGAAATAGTAGTAAATAAATCACATGGTTTAATAAAAATAAAAACATAGTTAACAGCACAACAACAGTACCAAAGATTTATAGTTCATCAAAGTTTATTTTTAGATCGTTCGTTGGCACGTTATAAACTGCAAATAATTGTGCAACATGTTAGCAGATTTCTATTATTTTTTATGAGGGAATGGCAACTTTTTTTGAGTTAGTGCAAACACAAATGTTTTAGGGAAATTAAATGTGAATTCTTGGGGGAACATTTTGTAATGAATTGCAGTAAATTAAAAGAAAAATACTGATTTATAATTACTTATTTAAGCGGATGAGTTATATTTTTTCAAAGTAACAAAAATATTATTCATACGCAAAGAGAATAGAATTAAAGAAATAAATAAAAAAAGTACGTACAATATTTATTGAATGAGACCGAGTTTTTTGTGGACTTTATATTCGCTTAGTGGGGATTATGATTTCGTATTATGTGGGAATTATGATTAATGAATTTAATTGGGAATTATTATTTTTATTTTAACAAATATATTACTCATACGCAAAGAGCATAGAATTAAAGAAATAAATGAAAAAAAAAACATATTTATTGAATGAGACCTAGGTTTTTGTGAACTTTAAATTCCTTTAGTGAGGATTATGAATTCGTATTATGTGGGAATTATGATTAATGAATTTAATTGGGAATTATTATTTTTATTTTCAGGGTAATATTCCAATAAGATATGCAATAAAAAATTATTAGTTAAACAGTTTTTAAAGTTTTTTAGAAATTCCCATTTAAATTTCTTAAAATCCCCTGGTGGGAATTATGATAATGAATGTTGCGAATATTTCAATTTTTTTTTTACTATTAATTTACTTTTATCTTTATTTTTAGAAAAATACTTATTTATTATATATTTTTTCAAAGTAACAAAAATATTATTCATACGCAAAGAGCGTAGAATTAAAGAAATAAATAAAAAAAAAAAAATACATACAATATTTATTGAATGAGACCTAGGTTTTTGTGAACTTTAAATTCCTTTAGTGAGGATTATGATTTGGTATTATGTGGGAAATATGATCAATGAATTTAATTGGAAATTATTATTTTTATTTTCAGGGAAATATTCCAATAAGGTATGTAATAAAAAATTATTAGTTAAACAGTTTTTAAAGTTTTCTAGAAATTCCCATTTAAATTTCTTAAAATCGCCTAGTAGGAATTATGATGATGAATGTTGCGAATATTTCAATTTTTTGTTTGTATTACTAATAATTTACCTTTATCTTTAAGTAAAATTCTATACCTTTTTGCATATTTTCCCCTAAGTGGGGATTTTAATTTTAGATTTGGAAAGCTTCTAACTTTTTTTTATTATGAACAAAGAACTTAAAAAGGAATATCTTTAACTTCTTTAATATTTTCAATGTTCACATTGAAGTTTCTTTAGCTCCTCGTATTTAGTTTAAAAAATCGGGATTGTAAGTTTAGGAGTTTCTATGTATATTAAAATTTATGATACATGAATTTATAATTTAATAATTTATGAATTTATCTGGATAAATAATAACTTTTTTTAAATCCTCCTGAGGGGGGATTTCAAAAATTTTTCAATTTTATATTTGGTGCAAAATTAGTTTATTAAAATTGTTTTATAAGTGTAATTAGTTAATTTTTTTTTTGAATTTCCACTAAAAATTAGTTATATCTCAAAATAGGATTTTTAGTTCTATGAATTTGTAGAATTGCTTTTTTTATGAAAAGTGAATGAATTAAAACACATAAATTTTTTAAAATTTCTTTCAGCTTTTAGGATTTTCAAAATTTTTATTTTATGTAAAAGGAATTCCCAAAAATTTTACCTTAATTCTCACATTCAGTTTGTTAAACCCCAGTTGCGTATTTTGGTTTTTGAATTTAGGAATTTGCAGAAATATGGTTTTAATATAAAAAATAATAATAAAAAAATTATTCTTAAATTTTTATACAAAATTCCAACCTAGGTTTTCAAAATACCCTAGTGGGGACTATGATTTTCAATTTCAAGAATTTTTCAAATCTTCATAAGATTAATTACTTTAAATAGTTTTATAGAAGAAATTACCTAATTTTTCTCGGATTTTAACATAACAGGTATAAAATTGTCAGTGGGGATTTTGCTTTTGGGACTTTGGGAATTCGCCGGGTTTTTATTAAATATTAAATTAATTAATTTTAATTGATTTATAAATAAAATTATTTAATTTTTTTCAATTCTCGGAAAAGGATTTTAAAATCCCAAATAGTTTTGGTTTTAGAATTTCGGAATCTTTTTTTTAACATAAAACAGGAAAATAATATGATAATAATAAAAATTAACTAATATTTTTGTAAATTCCCTTTTAGATTTTATAATTTCTGAAGTGGGAATTTAGGTTTTGAAATTTGGGAATTTATATAATTTTCATTAAATATGAAAATTTCAAATAAAAATCGTTTTATATTTATGATTTCATTTCATTTTCTATCAATTCCCACAAAGATTTGCTAAATTCTCCAAGTGGCTATTTAGTCATTGAAATTTGGGAATATGCAGAAATTTTGTTTTTAAAATAAAAAATAAAAATATCGATTATAAAACACTTTTTCATTAATTTTCATTAATATGTGTAAAATTCCCATTTAAATTTTTTTTAAATCTCGTGGGGATTATGATTTTTATTTCCGGAAATATGCCAAATCTTGAATTTATATAAAATGAATTCCTTAAAATTGTTTAAAAGTATTTTTTAATTTTTGTTGAATTCGCATAAACATCTGAAAAATCTCCAATTGGGTATTTTGATTTCTGAAGTTAGAAATTTGCAGAAATCTTGTTTTTAACATGAAAGAGAATATAATTGCAATTAAAAAGATTTTTTTTTATTAATTTTCCTTAATATTCCAGCAAATTCCAGCTGAGATTTTTTAAAATGCTTTTGTGTAGAATCAGATTTTTAATTTCTGCATTTTTACATTGTTTAAATATAAAATTTAATTATTCAAATATGAGATTAATTAAATTCTTTTTAGTAAATCCTTGAACCCCACAAAAAGTTTCAAAAATCCTCAAGGTAGATTTTGATTTTTGAATTTGGGAATTTACAGAAATCTTGTCTTTAACATGAAAAAAAAGATTAATTTAAAAGAAAAATAATATTTTCTCATCAATTTTTCTTATTTGCAGCAATCTCCACTTACTATTTTTACCATTTCATAATGGGGATAATATATATATATATATATATATATATATATATATATATATATATATATATATATATATATATATAATTTTCGAAGGTAACTTTGTAATTATTTATTTAAATATATTTCGATACTTACTTTTTCGCCACTATCAGATGGCAAATAAAACACCAAAATTGTTAAAAAACTAATGCCCATACAGGGTATAATAAGATTAACCGTATAGAAAAGGGTTTTTCGGCGCATTGTTATATTAAATGTTATATCCAAATAGGGTTCATCGCAGCAGGTATAAAATTTTTCGTTTCTGCAATAAAAAAAAATAAATAACAAAATAAATATAAATCTAATAACATATAAATACTGATATTTCAAATTTGATTTCCTTAAATATAAACGTCTTTTAATAAGCTAATTAAATAATGCCACTTTTGTTAATTTGATTTTATAAAAATAAGAAATGTTTTCTTGTTTGTTTGTCTTAAATAAAATCTTCTAAAAAAGTAAAACTTGCATTTCTTTTAAAAAAATGAAAATAGAGATAAGTAATAAATATATTCTCTCCGATAACCATAAAAATAGACATGATTTTCAAATAATCATAAAATAGTTGTACTAAAAAATGTTTTTTATGAATATTTTCTTTATGGGACACCTTAACGTATGATAATTTTTATTAGCTTAATAAAACAAGAAAGAGAATGAAAGAAAGAGAAGATATCACTTTACTAACATATGAATACTTCTCATACGGTTTATGATGGCGTATGAGTATTGAATAACTTATCTAAAGGAAATTAAATATTATTCATACGTTAAGAATTTTTATGACTATTACTGTTTATTTTTTGTTATATGTAATGTTGTTAATTTTTATGCTTTTTTCTCATTTTAAAGGAATTCTTTATTTAATAAGGAAAATAAATATTTTAAAGATGTTTGTATTAATGTGTCACTGAAAATTAAGAAATTTACTATGAAGTTTTATTTTATTTTGATTAGTTTTCTTGTCATCAATTTTAATTCATTTTAAATATTTTTCTTATAATATAAAAATTAATATTGATTAATTTCTATTCCAAAAATTTTCTTGGAATTTCAATTAAACATTAACCCAGCTTTATATATCAATATGATGAATTATACAACATGGATCAATGGTGGTGGCCAACAGATTAGACAATTCTCATCACATACTCACACATAAAAAATGAGGTCAAAATAATACATCAAACAAATAAAAAGAATGGCAATAATGAAAAAGAAAAATGAAATAAGCAGCATCAAGAATTGAATAAAATCAAAAACACTCACTCTTTTGCTTTGAACTTTCTGTTTAATTTTCTTTTTGTGGGGAAAGTACCAAAAGTTGTAAGTGAGAGTTTCTTTTCGTTTTCTGTTATTATTGCTTAGTTTACAATACTCTTATGCTGCTATAAGAAAAAACATTAATCACTGCGATGAGCTCTTCTATACAATTTATGATTTTCCAAGTTTTAACAATATTCTTAGAAGGTTACTTTTTCTATATTTTCTTTCGTTTAAATAAACATAATAGAGAAATTTAAACACACACACAAACACTTAATATGTATTTTTTACCTAAAATCCGAAACACGCACTTATGATACAATACATTCTCAAATAAAGATTTTTTCTTTTACCATCCTATTATATATTGTATATGGGTCAAAATATTGAAATCATTTTTCTATATTCTAGCTATTTACCCTTCTCTATTTCGTTGCTATTTTTTGTAGCTGCTAACAAGAGAAACGTTAGCATCTATACTTAGTAGAAAAAATATAATACTTAAGAAAAAACAACCAAGTCAAAGTATCTATAAGTGTCCCAAGAGATTCTTTCTACAGACCAGAAACACTTGTATATACATACAATTGAATAACAGCAACGACAATAAGAAGAACAATCATACCGCCAATAAAACGCATTCAAACATAATAAACCAATACACAGATGTGAAGATACAAATAGTGATAAAAAACTTACACACATTTGTATGTTTATGTATTTTTTGGTACACTTAAAATCTAACACATGCTTATTGAATTACAAATACATATAAATATACAAATACATATATTTAAACTATGTATAAATGGGGAAACTTTAAAAATATTTATAGTCGTACACAGTGGCGAAAAGTTCCAGTTATAGAAAATGTTAATATAGTTTTTTTTATTTATGGAAACTCTTCGACAGTCTTATATTCATAAGAAATATTTCAATAATTTTAAACTTATAAGATATTGATTGACAGTTCTCAATTTATATAATTTTTTTTTTATAAAATTTCATTTCTGAAATAATTTTCAATAATTTTTTATTCAAACTGAAATTTCCGATAATTTTCGGCTTATAGGAAATTTTATAATAATTTGCTTTTATAAAAAAATTGCCAATAAATTCCTAATTTAATAAAACTTTTGGATAATTTTTTTTTGTAGAAAAATTTCAATAATTTTTTTATAAGAAAATTTTCGATAATTGAATGTTTTTATAATTTTCTATTAAGAATTTGTCGATATTTTTTGTTGTAAAATTTTTTGATAATTTTCTTTCTATAGACAATTGATAACTTCCTTTTTATAGATAATTTTTCGATAATTTTCTTTCTATAGCAAGTCGTTTCGATATTTTCCATTTAATAAAAAAATTTATCGATAATTTTTATTTAGAAAATTTTTTGATAATTTTATCCTTATAGAAATAGTTTTTCGATAATTTTATGATTAAATAAAGTTTTTCGATAATTTTATAATTAAATAAAGTTTTTCGATAATTTTATAATTAAAAAAAATTTTCGATAATTTTCTAATTAAAAAAATTTTTTTGATAATTTTCTAAATGAGAGAAAATTTTTCGATAATTCTGTTTTATAGAAAATTTTCAATAATTTTTTAAGAAAAGATAATTTTTATATTATTTTTTAATAAAAGATAATTTTTCGATAATTTTCTTTTTATGGAAAATTCTTTGATAATTTTCTTTTTATAGAAAATTTTTCGATAATTTTCTTTTTATAGCTAGATCTTCGATAATTTTCTTTAAAAAAATTTTCGATAATTTTCTGTTTAAATTAATTTTTTCGATAATTTTCTATTTAAAACAATTTTTCGATAATTTTTTTTCCAGAAAATGTTCTGATATTTTTTGCTTTTTGTAAGAAAATTTCTCAATAATTTTCATTTTATAGTAAATTTTCGATAATTTTCTAATAAACGAAAATTTTTCGATTATATTCTAATTGAAGAAAAATTTTCGATAATTTTCTTTTTATAAAATATTCCTCGATAATTTTCTATTTATAGAAAAATCTCTTCGTAAGAAAATTTTTTATAATTTTCTTTTTATAGAAAATGATTCGATAATTTTTTTAAGGAAAATTTTTCGATAATTTTCTAATGAATGAAAAATTTTCTATTATTTTCTAATTGAAAAAAATTTTTTGATAATTTTATATTTGGAGAAAATTTTTCGATAATTTTTTTATGGGAAATTCTTCGTTAATTTTCTTTTATATAAAATTTTGCTATAAATTTTTTTCTTGTAGAAAATGTTTCAATATTTTACTTTTTATAAGAAAATTTTTCAACAATTTTCCTTGTATACAAAAATTTCGATGATTTTCTATTAAAGGAAAATTTTTCGATTATTTTCTAATTAAAGAAAATTGTTCGATAATTTTCTTTTTATAGCTAGTTTTTCGATAGTTTCGATAGTTTTATAAAAAAAAACATCAATAATTTTCTTTTTAAATAAAATTTTTCGATAATTTTCTTTTTATGGAAAATTTTTCGATAATTTTCTTTTTATAAGAAAATATAAGATTATTTTCTGTTTCCTTAATTTTTTTATAGGAAATATTCGATAATTTTTTTTTTTTTTAGAAAATTTAAGATAATTTTCTAATAAAGGAAAATTTTTGGATTATTTTCTAGTTAAGGAAAGTTCTTCGATATTTTCTAATTGAATAAAATTTTTCGATAATTTTCTTTTTATTGCTAATTTTTCTATAATATATTTTTATAGACAACTTTTCGATAGTTTTCTTTTTTAATAAAATTTTTCGATAATTTTCTTTTCGTAAGAATTATTTTCTTTTTATAGAAAATATTTTGATAGTTTTTTATGAAAACTTATCAGTAATTCTTTGACAATTTCTTTTTATGGAAAAAATTTCAGTTTATTGCAAATTTTTCGATAATCTTCTTTTTATAGCTTGTTTTTCGATCATTTTCTTTTTAAAATATTTTTTTTCATAAACTTACTTTTTAAAAAAATTGTTTTATATATATTTTTTTGTTAGAAAATATTTAAATAATTTACCTTTTACTAGAAGCTTTTGTAATTTTCTGTTTCTAAGAGAATTTTTATTAATTTTTTATTTAAGTGGAAATTTTGGATAACTTTTTTATTTATGAGAAATTTTACGATGACTTTCCATTTTTCGAAAATTTTTTGATTTGAGGAAATTTTTTTGATAATTTATTTTTTTATAAGAATTTATTTAATTATAGGGAATTTTTCGATGATATTTTATTCACATTGAAATTTTTCGATAATTATTTTTTTTTATGGGAAATTCTTCGTTAATTTTCTTTTATATAAAATTTTGCTATAAATTTTTTTCTTGTAGAAAATGTTTCAATATTTTACTTTTTATAAGAAAATTTTTCAACAATTTTCCTTGCATACAAAAATTTCGATGATTTTCTATTAAAGGAAAATTTTTCGATTATTTTCTAATTAAAGAAAATTGTTCGATAATTTTGTTTTTATAAAAAATTCCTCAATAATTTTAATTTTATATAAAACTTATCGATAATTTTCTTTTTATAGCTAGTTTTTCGATAGTTTCGATAGTTTTATAAAAAAAAACATCAATAATTTTCTTTTTAAATAAAATTTTTCGATAATTTTCTTTTTATAGAAAATTTTTCGATAATTTTCTTTTTATAAGAAAATATAAGATTATTTTCTGTTTCATATTTCTGTTCATATTTTTTTTTTATAGGAAATATTCGATATTTTTTTTTTAGAAAATTTAAGATAATTTTCTAATAAAGGAAAATTTTTGGATTATTTTCTAGTTAAGGAAAGTTCTTCAATACTTTCAAATTGAATAAAATTTTTCGATAATTTTCGTTTTATTGCTAATTTTTCTATAATATATTTTTATAGACAACTTTTCGATAGTTTTCTTTTTTAATAAAATTTTTCGATAATTTTCTTTTCGTAAGAATGATTTTCTTTTTATAGAAAATGTTTTGATAGTTTTTTATAGAAACTTTTCAGTAATTTTCTTTATATAAAAAAATTCTTTGACAATTTCTTTTTATGGAAAAATTTCTGTTTATTGCAAATTTTTCGATCATTTTCTTATTAAAATATTTTTTTCATAAATTTTCAATTTAAAAAATTGTTTTATATATATTTTTTTGTTAGAAAATATTTAAATAATTTACCTTTTACTAGAAGCTTTTGTAATTTTCTGTTTCTAAGAGAATTTTTATTAATTTTTTATTTAAGTGGAAATTTTGGATAACTTTTTTATTTATGAGAAATTTTACGATGACTTTCCATTTTTCGAAAATTTTTTGATTTGAGGAAATTTTTTTGATAATTTATTTTTTTATAAGAATTTATTTAATTATAGGGAATTTTTCGATGATATTTTATTCACATTGAAATTTTTCGATAATTATTTTTTTTTAAGGAAATGTTTTAATATTTTCTATTCCTAGAACATTTTTTGATAATTTTCTAATAATATAAAAAATTTTAATAATTTCCTTCTTTATGGCAAATTTTCCGCTTAATTTTTATTCATATGAAATTTTTTGATTATTCGACATTTATAAAATATTTTTTAAAAATCTGCTAATAAACGGTTATTTTGTTGATAACTTACTTTAAATTTTCTTCTTAATGAAATTGTCTGATAACTTTAGAAAATTTTTCTATTTAAAAGAAAATGTTGGATATTGTTGGATTTATAGCAAATTTAAAACTTTTGATATTTTTTAATGAAATTTTTCAATAATTAAACTTTTTTCTGTTTATAGGATTTTTTTTTTAATTTTCTTTTTATGGGAAATTCTTCCATAATTTATATATGAGCAATTTTTCAATTATTTTATATTTAAATGAAATTCATATAAAATTATCTATTAATAGCAAGTCTCACGATAACGATTTTTATTGGACGCTTGATTTGCTTTAGCAATTTTAAACAAATCAAATATTCCTACCCACTGTACCCAAATCAAATAGCAAAACTACAGGCAATAGGTAGCAAAACCAAATGAATTGGGTATGTAAAATTCAAATAAATAAAAAAATCAAAACCACCCACACATACATACATACATACAAACATACATATTCAATCTAAACACACAAATACATAATAATAAATAAATCAAGAAAGTAGTCATATGTATACGAAAACATTCGTAGTTATCTATTCTTCAATATTTTAAGAAAAAAAAAAATTCTGCCATATAGAAAAAAACTATAAAAAAACCTGAAAAAAAGATTTCACAAATCTTTGTCAAACTATGAAAAAGTGGAAAAAGCACAAACTCTCACATAAAAAAAAGTATCTAAAATATAAGTCAAGTCAATGCCAACAAGAATAACAATTGAGGTCTATCTTTGAACTAAATTCTTCCTACATTTTTTATACTGACAAAAAGGCTGCTATAAAGAACACAAAAAAATTTATTTCTATTTGTATGTTTGAGTGTATTTAAAGCAAAGAAATAAAATTTTCAAAGCCAAAGCAATGACAAAAATATTGCCAAAAGCCAACTAAATTCTTTTTCAAAATGACTAAGTTTTACAAAAATTAAAAAATATAAAAGAAAAAACGAATATAATACAAATTGTAGCACACTTGTCGATTAAAGAAATTGTTTTATAGAATTTTTTTCTTGGTTTTTTTTTTTACAATTAAATGATAAAAATTATTAAAAATTTCTGCAATTTGTTTAAGGAAATTATGAGAAAAAAAATATATACAACAAGAAGATTTTGGAATTTTAATGAAGGTAAAATGAAGGAAAAAGAAAAACTAATTAAAATAATAATTTGTTTTTAGTTTAGAGGAAATAGAAAATAAAGCTTTGAACTTTAAAGAAATTATCTAAAATCTTTAATGTAATATTGGTTTTGAAGTGTTTATGTATTTGTTACCATAAAGCTTTAAAGTTTTTTTTTTAATATATATTTTTATGTAATGTTTCTTTTAGGACAATTTAAATTTATTAAGTAGTTAATAAATAAACGAAAATTATGCAAATCGTTTTGTTTATTGGAGAATTTGTCATAAATTATGTTTAATGTTATTTCAAATAATATTTCTTGTAAAATATAAATTAAGTTTAAGAGGGAGTATTAAATTTTACAAAATTTACAGTGGATGAAAAAAAAAAATTAAATTATTTAAAGGCAAATTTTCGATAATTTTGTTTTTCTTTCTTCTCTATTTAGGAAATTTTTTTTTATTTATAAGAAAAGACTTTAAATTTTGGTATAATTTAAGATAATTTTCTATTCAAGAGAAAATTTTGATGGAGGAAAATTTCCCATATTTTTTTACTCAAAGAAAATTTCAACAATTTTCTGTTTAAAGGAGGATTATCGACAATTTTCTATTTAGAAGAAATTTATTGATAATCCTCTACTAATAGGAATTTTTTCAATAGTATAATAGGAACAGGAATTTTCTCAATATTTAAAAAAATCGACAATTTTATATTTAGCAGAAATTTTTCTCTAATTTTCTATTCATGGAATATTTTTGACTTTACTGTTTAAAGGAAATTTTTCGATAATTTTCTATTTAAAAAAAATTTATCAATTATAATTTGAAAATTATTCAGGCTCGAGTTCAATTGTAATAATTGGAAGAATACTTTGTAAAAGTTTATGGGCCACTTTATAAAATATTCTTCCAATTATTACAATTGAATTCGAGACTAAATAATTTTCGAATAATAATTAGACCCAAATTTCGAATAAAAATGAAATTTATCAATAATTTTTTATTTATAAGAAATTTTTTTTACAGAAAATTTTTCAATAATTTTTTTGTTTCTAGAATTTTTGTAAATTTATATATTTTTTGGAAATTTTTATTAATTTTCTATTTATTGAATTATTTGGATAATTTTATATTTTTACAAAAATTTTCGATACATTTCTAATTACGCGAAATTACGATCACTTTTAATTTCAGAAAATTATTGACTCATTTTTTTATAAGAAAATTTTTAAACTTTGTTTTACTTAAGGAAAATTTTTGATAATTTTTTATTTCAGAAAATTATTGACGATTTTTTTACAAGAAAATTTTCAATCTTTGTTTTATTTAAGGACAATTTTTGATAATTTTTTATTTAGTAGAGAATGTCTATAGTTTTTTGTTTAATTTTATTTTTTATATTTTTTATTTTTCGATCATTTTTCATACTCATCATATAAAAAAAAAGTTTCTATAAATTTTGTTTATCAGAAATTTGTTGAAGGTCTCTATTTATAAAAATTTTCTTGATAATTTTCCACTTTCAGAAGCTGTTTCGATAATTTTCTAATATAAAAAAGTTATTTATAAGTTTTCGATAAATTTCTATTTATAATAAATTTTTTTTTGAAAAATTTTTTAAGAAAAATTTTCCATAATTTACAATTTAGAAAAAATATACGATTTTGTATAAAAAAATTGTCGAAAGTTTTATATTTATAAGATCTACATTGATAAATTACTAACTTTTAAACTGTTGATAATTTTCCATTTGAGAAAACTATTTATTATTTTTTTATATAATTTTCTATGGAAAAAATAATTTTCTTTATTAAAATTAAAATTTTCAATAAATTTCTATTTATTAGAATTTAATGTTTTCAGGAAAATTTTCAAATTTTCCACTTGTTCTATTTATACCAAATTTTGCGTTCATTGTTTACTGAAAGGCAAATCGATAACTTTTTATTTTTGGAAAATTTTATGATAATTTTCTATTTATAATAAAATGTTCAATAATTTTCTATTGAAAAAAATTTTTGATAATTTTTTATTTAAATTAAATTTTTTTCATAATTTTCAATTTATAAGAGTTGTTATGTCTTTCCATATTTGTTTTAAATTTTCCACAATTTTCATAAGGAATTATTTTCAATTTTAAAAAAATGTTGGTAATTTTATGTTTATAATAAATTTTAAAATAACTTTATTTTAAAAGAAAATTTGTCCGTAGTATCTTGTTTAAATTAAATGTTTCATTCACTTTCTATTAAAAGAAATTGATGAATTCCTTTTTACAGAACTTTTATGGTAACTTTTCTTTTACTGGAAATTTTTCTATAACTTCTTATTTATAAGATAATTTTCGAAAATTTTTTGTTTATATGAAAGTTTTCGATAATTTTCAATTTAAAAGGTTTTGTCAATAATTTTCTATTTAGAATAAATTTTTAAATTAAATTCTATTTAAAGGAAAATTTTCGATAATTTTCAATTTATAGAAAAATTTTCAATAAATTTCGATTAAATAAAATTTTTTAGTTATTTCTATTTAAGGAATATTTTTCGATAATTTTTCAAGAAATTTTTCGATAATTTAGGAAAATTTTTCAATCATTTTTTATTTGTAGGCATTGTTTAATCAAAAAATTTTTTTGATAATTACAATTTAAAAGAAAATTTTTCATAATTTCCTATTCAAAGAAAACTTTTTGACATTTTTAAATTTAGGGGAAATTATATGATAATTTAAATTTTTAAAAGAAATATAAAAATTTATATATTTTGGTATTATTCTATATTTTTCTATTGGTAGGAAACTTAATGATAATTTTCTTTTTTAAGAAAATTTTTATAATTTTTTATTTATTGAAAAATATTCCATAATATTTAATTCATAGGAAGCTTTTTAATACTTTTTCGATTTAAAAAAAAAAAAAATGTAAATATTAGAAGAAAGTTTCTGCTTATTAGAAATTTTTCACCAAATGTGATATATTTCTATATACAGGAATTTCATAAAAAATTTTCCTTTTACAGGAAATATTTTGATAATTTAATATTGTAAGAAATTTTTGAAAACTATCATTTTAAGCATATATTTTAATAATTTCTAATTTGTAAGAAATCGCTATAATAATTTTTAAGTTTTCCTCGTCATTGTTCAATGATCATAATTCAAATTGGTTACGAAGCTTAAGATATTTTTATTATTTTTTAAACTTAATATTGATTTTGCTTAAAATCACTTTATTCCTTTAAAAACTTTAATATAAAAATTCCCCCCCAAAATGGTAATAAAAACACTCTAACCTAACGTCTTTAATTCATAGTTTAATGGCTTTTTGGTTGTTGTTGCTCTTTATATTTGTAAATCTAATAGTCAACACTAGGCTAAAAAGATGGCTAGTATCTACAAAAAATACATAAATAAACAACAACAAAAAAGCGCTAGCAACAACACAGAAATAAATGGAAGTAAATACGAGTACAAGGGAAGCTAGATTATCTGTAGCGTCAAGCATAAATGATGGTAACTACGTGACACATCAACTAATTGTCGTGAAAAGAACAACGACAGCAACAGTAGTAGCAAAAAATAGCTAAAAAAACAACAACAACTGTAGCAAATAATGTCAGCCACCTAACCAAGCAGTTGTTGTTGTACTACTTGTACTGCTGCCACTTTATTATGGCATCAACATCAAGCTTTGTGACTGTAACTATAACTGACTTTACAACAATTGAAATACGAGAGTACGTGGTGGCAGTTACAGATTTTTGCTGCCAATTATTTTACACAAAATAAAACTAAGGAAAAAAAATAAATATATGAAATTATTTAGGTATTTTTTATTTATAACAAAAAAAAAAAAAAAAAGTTAGAGTTAAAACAAATTATGCTCTATTTCTTGGCAATTTTGCAGGGGATCAGAGAACATATAGAATGCTTAAATAACTTTTTTAATTTATTTTTTTTTAAATTAAATTCCATAAAGTTTTTAATACTAAAACTCTAAGTAAATAAAATCTCTTTAGAACTTTATTTCTAAAGAAATATTAATTTAAAGTTTTTGCTTTGGAGCAGAACGAAAGTTAAAGAAACAAATAAAATTTTCAAAAATTTTGTGAGTTAGCATTAAAAAAAAAGTTAAGGTAAGATAATTAATCATATTTCAGAAAAATTTGTCCTGTAGTTTATATATTTTTTTTCATTTTCTTTGCAAACAGTATAATTAATAAATTAAAACAAAATAAATAATGAAATTGTAAAATTACTTCAAATGACAAATATTAAAAGACACAATAGTCTTGTATAATAAATAATCAAAATTTTATGTTGATTTTTAACCCCCTAATTTGTATTCCTTTAAAAGATAATAAAAATAAAATATCTTGTTTCCATTTTATAAAACTCACCTTACTGCAGGTACTTCTAAAATATCCCATTCTACGGATGTATAAAACTCTGATAAATCTACACCAACTTCAACAATATTTGTACCATTTAATTCATCAATATGGCGTAAATCAACCTGCAATGAAAAAAAAGAAAAATAATAAATAAAAAAACATTTTGTGAAGGTACAAAAAATGTCAAGACAAAAATTTAAAGTCATAAAAAAGAGAGGGAGGTGAACACAAAAAAAGGGGAATTACTATTAAAGTTACACACACATACACACGCTCATATACTCACAGTCCTTAACATATGTTTGTTAAAAAATTTTAAAACATATGAAAAGTCATTGACATAACAGAGATGGAGAAGTTAATAATATTGGAGTAATTCTATGAGTTTAACATTCATAGTCTAGTCAATAGTTTATTCTATAGTCTAGTTTATAATCTATATTATCGACTGGACTTTTGAATAGTCTATAGTATATAGTCCGACTATAGACTAGCTTATAGTCTCAAGTACGCATTACTTTATATTTTCGATTATAGTCTCTACTATAGATTAGTTTATAGTCTTGCCTATACACTATCTTATAGCCTCCACTACATATTAGTTAATATTTTCGACCATAGACTAATTTATAGTCTCGACTATAGATTTGTTTACAGCCTCGATAATAGACTAGTTTATAGTCTAGAATATAGATTAGTTTATAGTCTCGACTATAGAGGTGTTTAAAATCTCGACTATAGAATTGTTTATAGTCTTGACTATAATCTCGACTATAGACTAGTTTATAGTTTTGACTATAGTCTCAGCTATAGACTATTTTACAGTCTTGACTATAGACTAATTTATAGGCTATAGTTTATATGGCTATACTCTGATTTATAGTCTCGTCTATAGACTATAGGTTAGTTCATATTTTCAGCGATAGACTAGTTAATTATTTCGACTATAAACTGGTTTATTAACTGATTTATTTTCTCGACTATAGGCTGATTTATCGTCTCTGCTATAGACTAGTCTTTATAGTCTAAGACTGTGCGTTCTGTCTGTAGACTAACTTATAGTTTAGTTTATAGTTTAGGCTATGGTCTAATAGTCTAGGCTATAGTCTAGTAGTCTCAGCATAGTCTGGTCTATTGCTCGGTTTATAATTTTGTGTGCGTCCAAGTCTATATTCTACTCTATAGTCTAATCAATAGTTTAATCAATAACCTAAGCTATATTGTAGTTTATAATTCAGTTTATTATGTCGTCTACATTCTATGCATTTTCATTAAAATAATTTTAAATTTATCTTCATTGAACTCCATATTTTACATTTTCAGTAACTTTAGTTGATCATCCCTGTAACATATTATCCATTTTTGTTTTCACCAAATCAACATCAATAAATTGTAATCTTTAAAACAAAACGCCTTTCTAGACTTTGCTGTAAAAAAAAAGAATCATCATAAAAACTGCTTATCATCATACTACCATCAGTCCTTCTCATCAAAGAACCACTTCAGTATTGGTATTCAACTACATACTAGAAGCATTAAAACATAAAACTGTACGAAATTCAAAAAGAAATTCTCTTTTTCGTTTTATTCTTTTTTGATGAAATAGATGAGTTGGTAAGGAATTGGTATATGATGAAATGAGATGAATTGAGTTGATACGTTTAACAAACGGAAATTGTAACTGGAAAGGCACTGACGGAAATTAGTTTAATAAACTATTTCCTGAGATACTGATGTTGCTTACTTGCTTTTACTGTTTGTTAACAAAACCAATTCAAATAAAGAAATTCATTTTAGTAAAATTTGCAAAATCAAAACAAAATCTTGAAAATCGAATTTCAAATGCAAATGTTTTTGTATTTGTCTGCAAAAAAAAAAAATAAATATTACACCTGGGTGTTTTCGAAGGGAAATTTAAATAGAGTTAAAAAGAGAAAATTTTAATTGCCTTTTTTATCCTTAAAACTTGTTTTTAAGTAACAAAACAAAAAACTGCCATATAAACAAGTTATTTTGCCATTAAACACACATTAAAAGTATATAAAATTTGAAGAATAAATTCATATTTTTAAAGCTGATTTTGTGGAGGTAGTAATGAAGGTGAAAAATCGTTAAACTTGCTAAAATTTTCCAGCAGACAAATGACAGTTTGAAAATTCTTTAATATAGTTCATGTTTATGTATTGTTTTAAGGGGGGACTCGAAAAAGACTGTTTGTTTATGAATATTTATGGCATGCGATTTACATTTTAATAATTTATTACCTATAATTACCTATAACTTAAATTAGTGTAAAGAATAATTCTAATGGTGTTGAAGTCTCGTTTATATTTTATTTATTTTAAATAGAGAGTGCCAATTTGGCTATATACTTAATTATTTTTATAGAAAAATGTCCTTAACAAGGAGGATTAAGTTTTTTCTGAAACTGTTGAGTTTGGGAAATTTAATTTAAATTTTAGAACAAGAAAATTTAATGCTACTTTGAGGTAATTTAATTTTAAAGAAATACATTGAAAAGTAATTTTTATGGCCAAAATGTTAAATTAATCTACATTAGCATACTCCTTTTTATATTCTTTATATATGTAGTCTAGTCCATAGTTTATTACGGTCTGCAGACCAGTTTATATATAATATAAATAATATATATATATAATATATATAATATAGCCTAGTTTATAGTCTATATTATAGAATAGTTTATAGTCTATATTATAGACTAGTTTATCGTCTATGTTATAGCATATTTTATAGTCTATGTTATAGCATAGTTTACAGTCTATAATATAGCATAGTTTACAGTCTATATTGTAGACTAGTCTATATTCTATATTATAGACTAGTTTATAGTCTATATTATAGCCTAGTTTATAATCTATATTATAGACTATTCTATAGCCTACAGACCAGTTTATATATAATATAGTCTAGTTTATAGTCTATATTATAGAATAGTTTATAGTCTATATTATAGACTAGTTTGTAGTCTATGTTATAGCATATTTTATAGTCTATGTTATAGCATAGTTTACAGTCTATAATATAGCATAGTTTATAATCTATAATATAGCCTAGTTTATAGTATATATTGTAAACTAGTCTTTATTATAGACTAGTTTATAGTCTACACTATAGTCTGGTTTATAGTTTGTATTATAGACTAGTTTATATTCTATATTATAAACCAGTTCATAGTCTATATTATATCTTTGTTATTATCTATATTATAGTTTTAGATATGGTCTATATATAGTCTTGTTTATTGTCTATATTATAGACTAGTTTATAGTCTATGTTATAGCATATTTTATAGTCTATGTTATAGCATAGTTTACAGTCTATAATATAGCATAGTTTACAGTCTATATTGTAGACTAGTTAATATTCTATATTATAGACTAGTTTATAGTCTATATTATAGCCTAGTTTGTAACCTATATTATAGACTATTCTATGGCCTACAGACCAGTTTATATATAATATAGTCTAGTTTATAGTCTATATTATAGAATAGTTTATAGTCTATATTATAGACTAGTTTATCGTCTATGTTATAGCATATTTTATAGTCTATGTTATAGCATAGTTTACAGTCTATAATATAGCATAGTTTACAGTCTATATTGTAGACTAGTCTATATTCTATATTATAGACTAGTTTATAGTCTATATTATAGCCTAGTTTATAATCTATATTATAGACTATTCTATAGCCTACAGACCAGTTTATATATAATATAGTCTAGTTTATAGTCTATATTATAGAATAGTTTATAGTCTATATTATAGACTAGTTTGTAGTCTATGTTATAGCATATTTTATAGTCTATGTTATAGCATAGTTTACAGTCTATAATATAGCATAGTTTATAATCTATAATATAGCCTAGTTTATAGTATATATTGTAAACTAGTCTTTATTATAGACTATATTATAGACTAGTTTATAGTCTACACTATAGTCTGGTTTATAGTTTATATTATAGACTAGTTTATATTCTATATTATAAACCAGTTCATAGTCTATATTATATCTTTGTTATTATCTATATTATAGTTTTAGATATGGTCTATATATAGTCTTGTTTATTGTCTATATTATAGACTAGTTTATAGTCTATGTTATAGCATATTTTATAGTCTATGTTATAGCATAGTTTACAGTCTATAATATAGCATAGTTTATAATCTATAATATAGCCTAGTTTATAGTATATATTGTAAACTAGTCTTTATTATAGACTATATTATAGACTAGTTTATAGTCTACACTATAGTCTGGTTTATAGTTTATATTATAGACTAGTTTATATTCTATATTATAAACCAGTTCATAGTCTATATTATATCTTTGTTATTATCTATATTATAGTTTTAGATATGGTCTATATATAGTCTTGTTTATTGTCTATATTATAGACTAGTTTATAGTCTATGTTATAGCATATTTTATAGTCTATGTTATAGCATAGTTTACAGTCTATAATATAGCATAGTTTACAGTCTATATTGTAGACTAGTTAATATTCTATATTATAGACTAGTTTATAGTCTATATTATAGCCTAGTTTGTAATCTATATTATAGACTATTCTATGGCCTACAGACCAGTTTATATATAATATAGTCTAGTTTATAGTCTATATTATAGAATAGTTTATAGTCTATATTATAGACTAGTTTGTATTCTATGTTATAGCATATTTTATAGTCTATGTTATAGCATAGTTTACAGTCTATAATATAGCCTAGTTTATAGTCTATATTGTACACTAGTCTATATTCTATATTATAGACTAGTTTATAGTTCTACATTATAGCCTGGTTTATAGTTTATATTATAGACTAGTTTATAGTCTATATTATAAACCAGTTCATAGTCTATATTATATCTTTGTTATTATCTATATTATAGTTTTAGTTATGGTCTATATATAGTCTTGTTTATTGTCTATATTACAGACTAGTTTATAGTCTATATTATAGCATATTTTATAGTCTATATATAGTCTATACACTAGTTTCTATATTATAGACTAATCTATAGTCTATATTATGCAATAGTATATATTCTACATTATATACTAGTCTATTACCTAGTCTGTAATATATTCTAAAGCTTGATCCCTAGATTAGTTGATATTATACTTTATTATATAGTTTAAGCTCTAACATATAGTCTAACTTATAGTTTAGTCTTTAGTTTAGTTTATTGTTTAGTCTATGGTATTTAAAGTGAAGTTTATAGCGAATTGTGTACTCTATAGTCATGGTATAGTTTTATTTCAGTAAAAGTCTAAAAAGTTTATTCTTTCTTTTAAGAATTTCTTCAAAACAAATGACCACAAATAACCATAGACATTTAGCTCACCTTTTGAAGGGTTCATTAATTTCTATTGAAATATAACAAACTTAAATAGGTAAAAAAAATTTATTAAGTAAATATATTTTTTATTACAAATCTATACTATCAAAAATATTAAACCTTATTTACTAACACAAACAAGTAATCAATTTATTTCATTTCTTTAGGCAGAAAAATCATTATTTTCTAAGAAAAAAAAAAAAAAAAAAAACTTACCTGAAACCCATCATATGTCCAACTGCCAAATTTCATAACACACGTTTGTTCATCGAAAGGAAAATATTCGACATCAATTTCACATGAACTTTTATAAATAGCAGGTGGACGCCATTCAACACGTCCTGTATAATTGAGGGTGGCCTTTGTAGCTAAAGTTACTTCGAAGTTACCATCAGCACTGAAAATGGAGAAAAAAAAAAAAAAAACAAATTTAGAATATAAAACGAGTTATATTTACAGCCATATAATGAACACGGGAGAAATTTATATGTATTGATATAGTGAGGAATAGTTAAACATTTGTTTGACTAGTTTTTCCGGTTGTTTTAAAGCAATAATAGGAAATTAAAAAAGCAACTTAATTTGACAGCAAACTAAAGCTACTGCAGTAATAGTATTACTAGTGTTAATGATATTTGGTTCTAAAAAAAATCAAAATTAAGAAATTTAAAATTTAAAAGTCTACAATTTATAAATGAGAGGAAAAGCTTTTGAAAGTTTTGAACTAAATTTGTCTTAACTTTTTAAAAAGTTCTTTTTATTTGAATTTTAATTATCAAACTCACTTATTGTACAATACAATATCCGGCCGCCATATATGATCACTGGGTACATGCAACATTTCTACGCCACCATATTCTTTAGGTTCCCACTGGAGTTTATAATCATACCAGGATTGTTCCACCCACAAGTTGGTTGTCATGATTTGATTTTTCAAATTGACATCAATCAATTGCGATAATTTCAGTTTGATACGTACGGTTAGAGCGTCGGTAACATTGACAACGGGTCGTACTAATTTGTTGTAATTACTGAGAAGATCGTCGTATAGACGTTTAGCATCGGGATTCGATGTGCTGCCTGCAAAGAAGAAAATAAAAAAAAAAAAATGAAATTAATAATATACTTTCTTACTTGTAATAGGAAAATCATAAAAGGGGGAAATGAATATAAAAAAGAAATAAATAAAACAGTTGTTTATGATTATTTGCATGTAATAAGTTAATTAATTATACATATTTTTTTGTTTTGCTTTGCACTTTTATTTTGAGAGAACACTGGGGAACAGAGATGGAAAATTAAAAAAAAAATATGTATATAGACAACTCTACTCTACTCTAGTCTACAGTATAGTCTATAGTCAAGTCTATAGTCTATAGTTCAGTCTATAGTCTAGTCTATAGTCCAGTCTGTAGTTCCGTCCGTAGTCTACAGTCTAGTCTATGGTTTAGTCTATAGTCTAGTCTACAGTCTAGCCTCTAGTGTAGTTTATAATCTATACTTTAGTATAGTCTACAGTCAAGTCTATAGTACAGTATATAATCTATATTATATAATCTAGTCTCTAGTCTAATCAATAGTCTATTCTATAGTCTAGTCTTTAGTCTAATCAATAGTCTAATCCGTAGACTAGCTCAGCTATAGTTCAGTTTCAGGTTAGTTCTAGTTCAGTTACAGTTTAGTTCTAGTGTTGTTCTAGTTCAGTTTTAGTTCAGTTCTAGTATAGTTTTAGGTTAGTTCTAGTTCAGTTCGGCTTATAGTTCAATTCTAGTTAAATTAGTTCCAGTCCTAGTTCAGTTCTATTTCAATTAGTTAATTTCTAGTTCAGTTATAATTTAGTTCCAGTTAAATTCTAGTTCAGTTATGTTTCATTTGTATGATCCATAAATATTTTTGAAAAGTTATCAATTTAAATTTCCCTAAAAAAACATTTTTACAACATCGTTTTCACTCCTGCTGAGTATAAATGAAATTGTAACACAATTTGGTATATTAGTCTGTGTTTTGGTTTTATTTTATTATTACAAATGTTTTTATTTACTGATATTTGTCTGTATGTGTCTCTCTATTTGTATGTATGTTTGTATAAGTCTGTTTTATTTTATCATTTTTGTCGTCTTATAATTTAGTCATTATCAAGATATATAAATGTTTTTTTCTTTTTGTTTTGTATTTTGTGTAATAAAAAATATGTAGTTTTGTGGCCGAGTTATCTTTCCCAATGATTAAATTTAATTTCCCTAAAACACATGGTCAGTAAGTTTTATTCAGAACAAATAAATAAAAGTCAGACACATATTATTTGGGTGCGTTTAAGTAAATTTAGTTGAGGGGTATAAAGTTTTCTCTGTCATAAAATTGTCATCAGAGAATGGTTATGATTATTAATAATAAAACATATTTTTTTTGCATGGATTTTTATTTAGTTTAATGATTAGAGTAATAAAATTACATATGTCTGATTATGTGTCATAATTGTCAGGAGAGAGGTTCATTAGCAAAAGCTTTAGTTTAAACGATAATAAAAGAAATTTAAAGGAAATTTTTTTACTAGGAGCATTAGAGCAAAAGTTATGACTTAAGTTAAGCAAGTTGATTAACAATAGCAATGAGTTTTAAGTATATATCAAACATTAAATTTATTACATTAAATTTAATATTGATTTAAATTTTTGAATTCATACACTCACTGTGCATGTAATCACGAATACTTCTTCATACATAAATATTTTAGTTGTAAATTTCTATAATAGTAATTGTTGTTTGGCCTTTTTTTAATAATTTTAGTACTTAGTTGTTGTTTTGCTACTGCTGTTGTTATTGTTTAAAACTTCTTGCTGTTGTTCGCTTGTATGTTTGTATAGTTGTTAAGTGTTAGTGTGAGAGTATTTGCAGCACCAAAATGGTGTTACCAGGTGAAGGTTGTTTTGAAGTCATTTTCACTTCAACGTTAAAATAAATATAGAAAACACCAAACAAACTTTTTTTTTTATACTTTACCTATTTAATTTTATCACTTTAGTTAAAGCTTTTTTATTGTTTTTGTTATTTTGTTATGTTCAGTTATTTGCTTTTCTTAAATAAAATAACAACAACTATGTTTTTTGCCTTTTATAACATTAATATGCCCAAAATCAATGTTGTACTTTTTATTTATTTTTATTTTAAATTTTCATTTGATTTTTTAATTTTTCTTTATTTTTTTTTTGTTCGCGATGTAATAATATAATAATCATCATAAAATTGTAATGTTGTTTTATTTTAGTTGGATTGTTTATCCTTTATTTAATTTTTTTATTTCATATTTACAGTAATGCTTTAAATTATAGAGAAATCTTTTAAATTGAGGACTGCGCACGAAAAAAGTAGTGCACACAATTCAGCTTATAAAAATGAAACAAGTGGGTTAATCTTTTTGTGCTTTTAAAGATAGTTATATTATATTTTTACATTTAAAAGAAAAACTTATTTTTTATTCGTTTTCAATAAAATATTCAATATTTTCTGGAAGACTCCAAATAAAAGCTTTATTGTGTTTTTGTTTTTTACTCAGCTTTAAGTGTTCCTTAAATATTTTGTTACTATAACTCAAATCATTATAAATGGACTGAGTTTTGGACAGTTTAGTACATTGGTAACCCTTGCTATAAAGCAGAAAAAAAAGTAATTGGGTTTGATACCACCTAGTTACTTTTTTTTTTTGTAATGATGACAGTCGAGGTCGGGTCAGAAAGATTTGAATTCGTTGTGATTTCTAATGATGGAAAGGAATCTTTTCCCAGAGCACAAACTTACACATGACTGCCCTACTAACAATTTTTTCAAAAATGTTGATTTTTTACACTATATTTATCTGCTATATTTCCCATAACATCCGTGATATAGAATTCTTGACCAGAATGTTGTAAAAGGTTCGACAGTTCGTACTTTATATTGCTGAACTAGAACTGAGCTAGATCCAAACTAGAATTGAATTAGAACTGAACTAGATCTGAACTAGAACTCAGGTAGAACTGGACTAGAACTAAATTGGAACTGAACTGGTTCTACTGGGACTAGAACTAAACTGCAACTCAACTAAGTCTGAACTAGAACGGGACTAAATCTGAACTAGAACTGAACTAGAACTGAACTATATATGAACTATAACTGAACTAGAACTGAATTAGAACAGAACTAGAACTGAATTAGAACTGAACTAGAACTAAACTAGAACTGAACTAGAACTCAACTAGATCTAAACTATAACTGAACTAGAACTGAAATAGAACTGAACTAGAAATGAACTAAATCTAAACTAGAACTGAACTATAACTGAACATAATCTGAACTAGTACTGAAATAGAACGGGACTGTATCTGAACTAGATCTAAACAATTTTATTAAATCTGACCCCGCGGGGTAAAATAATGACAAATAATCATTTTATATAATTTTTTTGTGAGTTTAAAAAATACAATTTTAATTTTAATTTTTAGGACTGAAGCAGAACTATAGAGTAAGCATTAAGCATTAGGCTATAGACTTAACTATAGACTTGACTATAGACTAGACTATAGACTTGACTATAGGATAGATTATAGACTTGACTATAGACTAGATTATATACTTGACTATAACCTAGATTGTAGACTTGACTATAGATGGCTAGTTGAAGAAGAATATTACGAAGAAAAAATATACGAAGAATAAATTGTGAATTTTCATTTAAACTCCGTCAAAACCACACTACTGTGAGATTTCAAAACATGATTGTATTGGAACGAAAATAGAGATTGTGAATTAGGAATAATTAAGTATTTTATTGAAAGAACTTAAATTTTTTAAGAATTTAGATATAAATTGAATATGCATTTATTTATTTTTCTATATTATAGAGGTGCAAAAAAATTTTTTAAGTAATTTTTATGTTATTTTTTTAAATAATTTATTATTCAAGATTCTGCTATAATTTTTCTCCCAGCCCATAAAATAATAATAAAAAGTCCATATAAAATAAAACTCATAAAATATTAATGTAGGACATAATATAATGCGCATATAAAATTTTCTATTTACTTTACTATATTTTCAGTAGTTACCATAGACTTGACTATAAACTAGACTATAGAGTAGGTCATAGACTGGAAACTCATAATAAGTTTTCAAAATTGGTTTCTGTCCTAAATTACTGGCTTATTACTTAAAGAGATGCTATTATTTTTCCTCTTATCAACTGCTTATAAAATATATAAATATAAACTATAAATACAACCATTACTTCCGCCACTTCTGCCACTACGATCAACATCAACCGCAGGCTCCTTCACCACTAGCCATCACTATCGGCCAACCATGAATATTAAAGGGACGTATCAACATTAATATATATTTTTTTTTTATAAAATTTATTTGTTCTACATAAATATGCCTCCTACACTAACTGACGAAGACTGCATCGATGCCTGCAATAAACACTTTAATTTTTCTACTCTTTTTTAAATTTTTCTTTTTGCTTTTGTTGTTGTATTCAATTCTTGCAAAAAAAAAAAAAAAATCGTAATGAAATAAAATACAATCTACTCAAACATACAAACTTAACACACGCACGTATATAATACGAAATACTCTACAAATACAGGCGCAGAATTGTTTATATTTTCAGCAATTTACTTTGCGGTCATTTTAATCCTTTGTAACATTTAAATTTAAATGCTGTGGTATTTTTTCGTTTTTCAGCATACAAATTGAAATGAATGGCTAGTTGAAGAAGAATATTATAAAAAGTATACGAAGAATAAAATGTGAATTTTCATTTAAACTCTGTCAAAACCACACTACTGTGAGATTTCAAAACATGATTGTACAGCGGAAGAAAATAGAGATTGTGAATTAGGAATAAAATAATTATGTAGTTTATTGAAAGAACTTAGAGAATTTTTTTTAGGAATTTAGATATAAATTAAATAGGCATTCATTTGTTAATTACTAAATTCTATATTATAGTGGTGCAAAAAATTTTTTAGAAGTAATTTCTATGTTATTTTATTTAAAAATATTTTATTATTCAAGATTCTACCATAATTTTTCTCCCAGTGCATAAAGTAATAATAAAAAGTCCATATAAAATAAAACTCATATAATATTAATGTAGGACATAATATAATGCGCACATAAAACTTTCTATTTACTTTACTATACTATCAGTAGTTATAATACTACGAGTATTAAAAACCTTTCATAATTACTTTTCTGACACTTGAAGTTGAATATGAGATTTGTTTTCAAAACCATAAACGATATTAACAATATATGTGTTCTGTGTATAAACAGTTAAGTGTCAATTTTATTTGAACAATTTTACATTGTAAATAAATCAAATTATGACCACATATTGATTTCAATTTTATGAAAAGGAATATTTTTATGAAAATACGGAAGACATTTTTTTAAGGCTAAGGAAAGGTTTTAGTAATTGAAAAATTACAAAGGATTATTTAAGTTAAATGAAAAAGTTGCTTTCGAAAATTCGGATTGTAATTTTTAAAGGAAAAACTCGTTAACTCTTTAAAAAGATATTTTTTGTTTTTTCTCAAATAATTTCTTTAATATACGAGTGAACATTTTTTAAAACTATCCTTCGATTCCCAATACATTCCAAAATAATGTGGTGTGTACTTAAAAGAAAATGTTCACTTTTATATTACGGAAATTATTTGAGAAAAAACAAAAAAAAAGTCAAGGTAAAAATTTGAAATTTCATAATTTTCCATAAGAGATGAGTAAGCATATTTTTTCTTCATCTCATCAAGTTCTTATAAAAGGTTTTTAAATTTGTAGAAATTACAATTTTTTGAAACTTTTTCATACTCGAGGTGGTCAACTTTGACACTATGTAGCTTAACTTAAATTATTACACGGTGACTACAAGATGATTTTTTTCTCCTCTACAACTCTCACATACATTTTAGTTCGATTCGTCTAGTAGTTTAGGAGATACAGATTTATTACCAAAATTTTTGTGATTGGCCCAACGTGTGTTTAGTAGCTGGAATCCAAAAGATTAAAAGTTCAAACATCTTATTAGAAGAAATATTTTTCGTATCTTATAATGCAAAAAGAGGTTTTGTGCACTAAAAATAAAGTTACAAATTGTTTGATTCATTTAGTAAATAAGTGGTGTTGACCGTGAGAAAAAAAAAATAATAATTTCACTGAAGTAGATTAATGGTGATATCACTTATGTCGTTTATGAAATTAAAGTCATTTTAAAGCAAAAAGTTTGAAATTTATTAAACCTTTTTTTATTACCTTTTATAAGAAAAAGTTTGTCCTTTCGTGTGAAGTATTTGCATATCTATTATTATTATTATTATTATTCCATACGAAATTCTGAGTCGTCTGTGGGAAATATTCTTTACTTGTCTGTAGTAAGCATTCCCCTGACCAACCTAGTAATCCGAATTAACTAAAAATTCACCCAGATTATTTAATTCAGTTAAATCGCTTCACTAGAAAAACTTTTGAGAAATCGTAACTTTTTATATAATACGAACAGATTTGAAAGAAACTTCGATGAAGGTGTAAAATTTTCATATGCAAATAACTTGAAAACTATAAGAGATAAATAGCACATACAAGCATGTTTTTCATATCCGGTTTGAAATCGGATAAGGAGCAAAAATTTGGCAAGCGATGAAAAATGTTCTATGTCGAAGGTACCCTATTTTGAGCCCCAGTAGCTCTCCTTCTGAAGGGTATGTGGGGGCCTTCCCTTCCAAACGTAAAATTGCTAAGTCCTCTGCTACGCCTGTGTGAAATTTTATGTAAATTCATACAGCCAATTAGAAGTTACAGATTTATTTCTAAAAAAAAAAATCGATTCTGCACCACTGTGCAATACAGTTATTAAGCATAAGTATTTAGAAACAAATTTACGTATTTTTGTTAAAGTTAATGTTGCAGAAATATTTTTAAGATTTTTTTTTTAATCGGCCAAAAATTCTATATAGTTCACTTCTTAAATAATGAGAATAATTAAACCCTTTATTTCATAGAAGAGAACTATATAGAATTTTCGGAAAATACTTAAAAGAAATGGAAAAGTAATTGTAGAGCAAGTTTTGCTATATTAAGTCACTTTAATGCGCAAACGTGTCTTATACGAAAGCTATGGCCATTTATGAACAGATCCTCCTGAAATTTGACCGTAAGATTAATACTTAAATCGGATTTATTTTTACTGAAGTTTTTATTTATGCAATCGTTTATATAGGAATTATGAACGAAAAAGTAATTCTAGGAGGGTTCCTTTATGGGAGGTACGATTAATTTTGGAGCGAAGCTCATAAAATTTGGTAGTATTATTTTTGCTTGAACAAAACTTACCAATAATGAATTTTATTTATACGAATATATTTAAGATATTAATGAGCAGTTTGCCTATTTTCGGGAGAATTTTAGTATGGCAACAGAGTGAAATAATGATTACATTTTAATTACTTTTCTTGTGTTACGCTATTGGTCCAAAATGGTACCAAATACCAAATTTCATACTGTTACATTTAAAACAGTTTACTCTAAAAAATATATATATATATATATAATAAAAGAATCAAATATTTTTTATGTATTAATGAGTTAATTATTGCAACAAAATTATAAACAAAGCGCTAAACACCTTCACTGAATTAGGCGCCATTTTTGGCGATTCTACCCCACTGTGCGCCGGGCGTTAACAACTTGCTATTGATATTTAATAAAAATATTGTAATTGTAAGCCTCAATGTGTAAACGATTAACAAAATGTTTCACCTAATATCTTCGAAAAACTGACTTAATATTAAACAAGTCCTTGTAATAATTTCCTGAAATTAATTTAGAGAATTTTAAGGTTTTTTTGCCCTAAATTAGTCTCTTCCAAACTTTTAAATTTCTACTATTTACTAAAAAATCCAATAATTTTTATACGTTACTTTTCTATTAAAAAATAATTGCCAGCCATGTTAGCATTTCTTAACAATAGTTTTTATTAAGTTCATAGCAAATATTAACAAATTGTATTTTAAAAAGTAAAATAAACTTTTGAACTAAACACTTATATACAGCTAAAATGTTTTCTTTTTTGAGTTAACACTTGCCTTTATTAATTTACTACATTTTTTTAAAGCCTAAAAGTAGACAAATATTTCTGTATTCAGCAAGAGCCTGACAAGTATACTCAATATAATCACTTTCTTTTATTTGCTTAATAAAATAAAATAAAATAAAATAAAATGAAATTTAACAAAAAAAAAAAAAAAAAAAAAAGAACTGCTAATACGTACACAGAGAAAAATATTATATTAAATTTTTAAATTAATTTATTTATAATTATTTAAATTAATAATTGGAATTCGTTTTATTTTTTATAAAAATTGACAAAACCTCAAAAAATGCAAATAAAAAAGGAAAAAGATTGAAGAAATTAAACAAACATATTTTTTATATCGGCACGAAATTATGGTTATTGTTTATTAAGTACAAGTTTTTAATTTTTAATGCAATTGTTAAACATTTCGACATTATTGCAGTTTTCCTATCCACATAGGCGAAAGTTAATGATTGTAATTAAAATTTATATTGGCTGTTTTTTGGAGGATATTCCTTTATAAAGTACGCATTGAGTGTTTTTCGCAAATCACTATATTTATGAACTTACTGTTGTGTTATCCTCTAGGTCATGTTTAATACAATTTAATACAAAAGCTTAGCGCCTTTCATTCGTTGACGAACAGTGCAACACGTCACAACTGAGACATTACGGTCATTATATACATCACATATAATATATACTATATGTCATATAATATATACGATCCACAGATATATGACTTTTGATAAAACATATTAAGTAGAGATAAGACAACTTTCAGGTTATTTTAGATTAATAATCAATCGATATGTAATATTTCCATAGATAATGTTGATTTTTTAAACAGTCTTTTAGCTCTCAAGCAAAAATTTAAAAATGGAGTTAAGTTGTCTTGTCAAAAGTCCACTGATGTAATAAGTACACTTGTTGTATTCATTACCAGGGCAAGTTTTTCGAGTTACTCGTTTGTAAAGTAAGCTTTTGCATATTTTTCAAGTATTTCTCAAAAAGGCTTATTTTAATAATCTTGGCATAAATTTATATGCAAATAAATAAAAAAGGATACTAATTAACAAAAACACAATTTTTTTCTCAGTTTTTAGATTAGTTCGTACAAATTGTAAAGAAAAAAAAACTATAAAAATTTAAATTTTCATCAAAAATAACAAACAATATTGAGAAAAAAACCTCGAAAATATAATATTTACCTCACCCTTGGATATATTAGCAACACAGAAAAAATTATGGTTAAAATATTTTTAAATAAATCATTCTTTGGTTGTAAATAAAATTAAAAAAAAAAATAAAAATATTTGATTTAAAAATTATGTTTTATTGGTTGAAAATGATTTTAAAACCAATACAGAAAACAAAAACAATTTTATGTATTTTGACAATTTCAGTAAAAAACAAAATAAAATCATAAAAATGAGGAAATCAAAAAATATGAAATCCATCACATGAAGATATTCAGAAGTAAGTTATCCCTATCCTAATAACGATTAAAATTTATGTATCTTTCAGATGATAAATGTATTCTAATTCATAAAATAACTATACGTAAGTAATATTATTTTATTATCCTTTATTCATATTATCTTGTGAGTTATAGATAGCTGTACGAACAGTTTTTCGTTCTATGCTTTCTTCAAACGAATCGATTGTGTTCGTTACAAATCTCAGATAGTGATCGTTTCATCCGGATTTTTTTGGTTGTCAGGCCTTCATAATCCATTTTTGCGCTTTGAATTATCATCATAATGGAGCCATTTTTCATCGCCCGTAAAAATTCGATGCAAAAAGGATTTGGTTTTGTGGCGCATTTCAGACATGTTAAGACTCCTTACAATGGCTCTAATTTCATTGCTTTTGGATGAATACATTGCTTTTACATGTTTGGAAATTGTTGTTTGATTTACACAAAACAATTCTGCAAGCACTTCTTGCAGATTTGGAAATTTTGTGCCAATCTCCAATTCTTCATTTTCAAACATATTTGGCTGCTGGAACGCTGCTTAACATGCACATCGAAATCACCTCTTTTAGATATCAAAAACACATCTAAGACAAGTAAATTTTTTGTCAATTGGAACTAATGTTAAATTTTAATAACGATTGGATTTCTTTCTTTTTTAGGTCGGTTTGGTAATTTATAAAACGTGAAAGAAGATTCAAAGGATCAGAATTTTCTTATTGTGTTTTTTGTTATGTATATTAAAACACACTACTATATACCAACACCACACTTCACATATACGTATTCTTTCATGAATCCTATACCGAATTTACACACATATTTTTAGATTATTTTCTTCAGAATTTAAAATATTTAAAAAAATATATTTTTTTTTTAAATATTATTGATTCAAAAATAAATATTGTTAAATATTTACTAAAAACTAAATATAATTTTTATTGTTTTTGCTTAAAAAAATCTATTAAACCATATGAAAATTTTCAAATATTAAAATTTTTAAATACGAGTAGTAGAAATATTTTAATAAGAAAAAAATTAAATTTTTATCAATAAAACATAACTTAAAATAAACTTAAAATAAACTTAAAAAACTTGTAAATTATACCGCGTTTTGTTTGCGTTTATTTATTTATTTTTTTTTGGAAAAAAATACATTTTCAAAAATCTAAGAAAAGACTTTTTTTAGAAAACGTTCCAGCTTATGAATGGTCATGAGTAGAACCAAAATATTTTGAGAAACATTTCCAATGTTTATTTTCAGGGGGCTAACAAAAATACTTTTTTTCCTCCCATAGGGAGTGAATCGTCTTAATATTTACACATATTTTATATAAAAATCATATAAATTTGTCTATTTTTTTATGTGAATTCATGCTATTTTTTTCATATTTCTATGCATATTATGCAATGTTTTATGCATTTTCAAGCACATATTCTTATTTGTTTCGTGCATATTTAAACTGTATTTAAACAGTACGTTGCATAAATTACTTTTACCTACATTAAAAGTACATATTATTATAAAATAATTCGTATATATTTTTTAAATAAATATTTATAATTTAAAAATAAATAAAATAGTTGAAACTCTTCTTATTTTATTTAATTAAAAAAATTTTATTGAAATTTATAAAAAAAATCAATTATTTGCTCTAAATTAATATTATCATTTTGATGATTGGAGTAAAGTCAAACAAAATTTTAATTAATATAAGCAATTTGGTAATTGAAATCCAATTTTATTATTGTTTTTTTCTGTGTACACAGTAGTATGGGTAAAATAGTAAAATAAAATGAAAACTTACTGTTTAGTTTAGACTTTTTCTATTATTTTGTGTTTTTACTTTTAAAAGTTTTTTATTTATTTTTTTCTTATTTTCCATTTCTACATTTCATTGTTATTTTTTTTTTATTTCGGTTGTTGGTTATGTGTAGAATAGAAATATGAAGCTATTTGTTCTATTGAAAATAAAACAAAGTTTTTTTTTATTCCTTGTGCTTTTGGCTTTTATGCCAAAAACCCAATTCATTGGTCAAGTAACAACACTTAACTTTCTGCTTGCCTGGCTGCCATCACTTTTACCTTGAACATTTTCTTTTCTACTATTTTTTGGGTTTTCCTTTTTAGTTTATTTTAGAAAAAAAAAAAAAAAAAAAATATATAAAATAGAAATAAAAAACTTTATTCATTCCAAATAAGCTTACGAAAGTAACAACAGCGCTGAGGGAATGAGTGTGAGAACCGGTGTGAGAAAACGTGCTAGAAACTATAGAATCTTTATAAGATGCGTGCAGGGGCATAAATATTTTTGCTTTTGAGTTGGAGAGTGTTTATGGCAGCTAAAACAACCTCGCACACGAGTAACTCTATTACCGAAAAAAGTTACTAAATTGGCTTTAAGAAAACTTCTAGAGATGTTGCAAAAGTGGATGACGTGACACTTCTGTTTACTTACAAAAAGGAAACTTTTTTAGGAGAAGACGATAATATTGGTTCTGGTTTGAAGAGTTGTAATGTAGACTGAAGTAATGAATCGTTTTTATAGGCACTAGAGGCCTGCGAAATTTGGCATAAATTAATAAATTTGATGTTTTAGCACACTTGAGATTTTCAAAAGTAAATTCGTAAAAATCTTAATCCAGTTACTTTTTAGTATTAAAGATAGTTAAGGGAATATTTCTGAAATTTATTTACAAATAAATAAAGTATGTAGTTTTGATTGCCTGTACAAAAATTAATTCCAATAGTTTTAAAAGCAAAAGTTAATAAATTAACGTGGTCCGCTCGCTACACCTATCGCATTGAAGTGAAAAAAATTTGTATAAATTAACCTTGTTTTTAAAATAAGAAAATAACAAAAAATATTATTAGAAACGTTTAATGATTGCAATTAATGAAATACTGAAACAATTGTAATCTGTAAAGTATATTTGTTTATATTTTTACCAATTTTAAAATGTTATACGAGTAGATTCTGTTTTTTTTTTTTTACAAACAATTTAAAATCTTTAAAGCCATGAAGAATAAAACAACCAACATACAAATAATGTTTATATCCAAAGGCAAAATCACCTTTGAGTTTTAACAATTCAACTCTTTTTTTTCTTTCCTAAAATTTTTTAAAGCAGAGAGTGCGAATGAAATTCTATGTGACTGTAATAACTCTCTTCATTTTTGGCGATTTTTCAGGTTGGCTATTTTTTTGTTATTTATTTTAGAATTTTTTTTATCTTTGTTTTAGTCAATATTTTTTATTTTGGTAACTTTACTAGTTTAATCGATTTGTTTATTTTTGCGTTTTTTTTACTTTGTCAATTTTTTAATTTTGATATTTTTTTCCACTTTGGCAATTTTTTTTGTTTTGCTGTTTTATTTTGGTTAGACGATTTTGTTTTTCTTTGTTATGTTTTGGAATTTTTTTATATATCTAGTTTTAGCGATCTTTTTTGTTTTGGTGTTTTTAATTTTTTTCGTTTTTTGTCGACTGTTTACGTTTAAGCGATTTTTTTATTTTTTTCTCTATAGAGATTTTTTTATTTTGTAGTTTTCTCCTTATAGCGATTTTTTTTAGTTTTTTTTTCTCATTTTAAACATTTTTTCATTTTGGCGAATTTCTATTTTCGCATTTTTTTGTGTTTCCATTTTTCACCAGTCATTTTTTATTTTAGAGTTTCTTTTCGTTTTGGCAATTTCTTATATTTTTTTATTTTGTCGTGTTATTAATTTTTTTATTTCATTTTTGTGACTTATTTATTTTTTTTCAACTTTTTTTCGTTTTGGCGATTTTTTTATTTTGGCATTTTTTTCATTTTCTCGATTCTTTTAATTTTGGCATTATTTTTTTTTTGTTAGACGACTTCGTTTTAATTTTTAAGTCTTTTTTGTTTTGTTTTTTTTCGATTAGGAAATTTTTCATTTTCGCGATATTTTGTGTTTTGGTATTTTTTATTTTGGCAATTTATATCTAGTTTTAGCGATATTTTTTATTTTAGCGTTTTTAATTTTTGCGTTTTTTGTCGACTTTTTATGTTTAAGCGATTTTTTTTTATTTTTTTGCTATGGATATTTTTTTTATTTTGCAAAAGCAAATAAATTTGTTTATCTTTTATACCCATCAACAAAAAGAGGGGGTTTGTCATTCCGTTGGTAACATGTCGAAAAAATCATTTAAGACTCCATAAAGTATATATATTCTGGGTCGATCCGTCCGTCGAGGATCGATGTTATCTCGGAAACCAATACGAAGTAATTTTAAATAGGGTGGCACAAACAGTTGAAGATGGTGCGTATAACAGATTCGGCCAAGCCGAATATAATATTCTCACTTGTTCTACTCAATATCTATAAGACTTAAGCAGTAAGAAAAAGAAATTTAAAGTATTAGTCTTTTCCTTTGTTGTATAACACTCCTATCTGGCAACTCTCTCAACTAAAAGAGGTAAAAACTCTAATTCACTGTTATTATATCATTAGAACATTAGAACTTGTTTTGTAAAGAAATAAAAATATTGACATTGCTGTGAATAGAGGGAGATGTATAATATGCATTAGAAATAAAATAGAGGAAAGTTTAATCTTTTGTTTGAAAAACTTTTACCGCTTATAACTTCTAAATTTTAATAAAATGTATATACTTTTCTAACAGTATATTTTCTTTATTAAAATCTGATATATACTGTGAGCGTAAATGCGATTACAGGAAAAGTGTTTGCCTGTTAATTATATAGATCCTATACACAACCTTTGAACTGCAAACATTTTATGTGTAGTGGCATCTACATCATAAGATTTTAAGGTAATTTAACTTTGACCTTTAACCGAATCCAAGAAAAGTTAAATCCCTTTTAATGTCTTCCAATAAAAAAGAGTTTATTTGTTTTACTAAAATCTAAATTTCCCATTCCTGCTCTTCAGTCTACCTTCTGCTTTTCACCCATAGTTCTTCATTTAGCATCTGATATCATCACGTCTATAATGCTGTTACTGCCAAATATACATTTAACCACAAATATTTAAGTAGTTGTAAATAAATCAATATTTTGCCACGACTACAAAACATAAACAAAACACGAAAGAAAAAAACATTTATTTATTGCTTTATTGCGTTAACTTTTTTTTAAACTTTTTTTCAACTTGAACAAAAATTTATTTTTTTAGTTTAATATTTTACGTTTTCCTTCAAGCTTTTAACATTTTAACTGGGTACCAGCTGTTTGTATGATTTAAAGTCAACATTTTCACGTAAGTATTATATAATTTTAGATGTTTGTGTGTAAGTGTTTTAAAGACAAAAGAAAAAAAAAAAAAAAAAAAAAAATAGAAGCGTTAAAAAAAATATGTGTATATTATTTTTAATATGGCCTTAAACAAATTATAATGGCGTAAAGTAATTATGTGAAAAACTTTTCCTTAAGGAGTGTTAAATAATGCTTTTTTGTGTTGACGAAATTAAGGCAATTTTCATAAATTTTGAAAAGAAAAAGGCAAACATTTTGATTGACAAAGATTTAAGGGATTTAAATTTTTACTAAATAGTATGCCTATTTGTAATTATTTTTTATAGGAATTAAGTTTAAACCTTTTTAGTTTTGACAAATTATTGCAATGAAATGAATGGAAATGAAATAAATAATTTTTTCAATATAGTTAATTTATTTTACCCTCATCACTGTCCACTTAAGTAGATATTAATTTCGCTAAAATAATATTATTTTAAACTACAACTTTTAATAAGTTTTTTTTTTGTTGCTTTGTTGTTTTGAATATGATTTAAGCACAAAAGCGAGCAGACATTCTAATGGTTTGAGAAAATAAATTTTGGAAGATTGTGGGGCGTTCCTCTTTTAGAAGGAAATATAGACGATAATAAGGCATGTAAAATATGAATAGATGAATGGGGACCATATGCCTTATGGGCAGATCCGACATTATCGATTATTTTTAAATCAAAGTAATAATCTTTGTGGCACTAATGGATGGTCTCTCATAAAACATTTTGCTGTAAATAATTTTTTGTGAAAATTGTCTTAGTTTTTGGCATTTGAAAAAGTTATTTCTCAGAGTTATATACATAGAAATGAAAAATAATATAAAATAGCTTTTTAAATAAATACATTTAAAGTATGAAAAATACTCATTGGTAGGTGGGTAGGACCTAACTTATCCTCCAGGAACATTCCAGACAGATGTAGATTTCTTGCTGTAGTTTTTATTTTCACTCAAAAAACAATCTAATGTGGGCTATAGATCTTGAGAAATTAACATAACAATTTTCAGAAACACTTTTCGAAACACTTCCTAAATTTTGAATTTTTTTTAGGGTAGTTCCTGCACTAAAGATCTCGTAGCTTTCAAAATTTAGGTCACTTTAGGGTTTTTGAATAAATTTAGAAAGCAGAAGGGCATAGCCTTTTCACTATATTAATTTTTAATATTTATACCATCCATAAATGCAAAAGGAGAGGCAGTCACGACCAGAAGGATTTAAATTGAAATAAACACATCTATGTCTTCAGAACAAAAGAAGGTTTGCAAATATTATTTACGGTTTTTAGAAGATAGTGCCTTAAGGAAAGTGCGAATGATCGTTTTTACTCTGCTGTGTGAATATTGGAACGATTGTCCATAGCACAGTTGTCCGTATAACAGCAGCAAACTCAGAACGTTCGGTTAAATTCCCGGTGATAAGAATCCAAATCTAAAAATTTATTTGTCTTCTGTAAGTAAAGATCCTGATCCTTTTCCTGATAAAGTATGTTACTTTTCGTTATTAACGATCTCAAAGACTTGAAGAATAGAGGGGTAACTATTTCGGGACTTTAAATTTAAAAGTGCGAGAGCAGGATTATAGCGTTAATAACATCTATGCAGATAATTTTATTTAATATTAGGGATGCCAATCCCGAAATCCCGATCCCAAAAATGACGAGATTTTTCGGGATTAACAAATCCCGAACTCCTGGATTTGTGAAAAATATCTCCGGAAATAACGAAAATTAAGATTTCATTGTCCTACCTACACGGTATCATTAATCTTTACGGTAACAATAATTTATTATTTTTAAAAATATATGAGACGCCCTGTGACTATAACTGCCGCAATAAAATAAATAAAAGTAGAACTTCATTATAATTATTTTACGTGCGAAATTTAAAACAATTTATAAGCTAATCAATAATTAGTTTTGCAAAACTTAAAACAAAAAGTAGTAACAAAAGCTCTGTCTGGTTTTATTTTTTAATTGATGCCACCGATGCTGCAAAGGCAAAATGAAAATTTTGTAAAAAAGTTTTAAAAACTAATGGAGGAGAAAGGCCTTATAACATATCTTACGGTAAGTTCTGAAATACATTTGCAAACATTATTTACTTTTTTTTAAATTACACAATACATTTTGTAGATTCACAACATAAAATTCGACAAAAATAGCAAAGAAGAAACCCAGCCTAAAACATTAAATATTACTTATTTTAGTTTCTTAAAAAAATATTCTCTTGGTGTATGTATCGCTCGTATGACAGCTCTTGATGGGTCTCCCTTTACGGCGTTTGTTACATCGACTGAACTTTTGAATAAGTTTAATATCCCGTAGTTTTGATGTTCCAAAATCAAAGGAAATTATTAAAGCAAACTGTATGGATTATCTCTTAAAGTTTAGGGGCAATAACAAGGAAGAAATAAACAAAATTAAGGCCAATGATATAAAATTTAGCCTTACACTGAACGAATGGATGTTCATAGAAAATAAGCGATATATCAATATAATTTTACATTCCTCTGACAAATTTTTTTAATCTTGGATTGGTCAGAATAAAAAAAATCCGTTACAGTTACAGTTTGTATTCAACATATAGAGAGAAAGGTTAATTGATTTTGGATTATCGTTGTCAAATGAAGTAATAGGTTTTATGGCAGACAATGCACCAAAACAACAACTTTGTTTCGCTTATTACTACTTAAAATTACTATTTTATTGTTACTATTTTATTGAAAAATTTTTATTGCAAAATTTTAAAATTTTGTTCAATACTCATTATTTTCTTAAAATAAGTTTCAGCGTAAGGCAGGTTAGATAAAAAATTCTTTCTTTTGTCGTCCAGTTATGCCAGAATCTTCAAATTGTATTTTTATACTTAACTTTTTATAAATTCACCTTACAATATTAGATGGTTACTACAAGTCTTTTAATTATGAAAGTGAATATTATTTATCGTCTTCAGATGATGAACAAACATTTGATTCCTTTATATATAAGAGAAACAAAGATTGATCTTACTGACAAACATCAAATTAAACCATTTATTGAAAAGGTCAGAACGATATCTAAATTATTTCGAAAGTCGCTAACAAAGAATGAGATTTTACAGAAATATGTCAAGGACAATAAAGGAAAGGAATTGAAACTAATTTGAGACTGTAACACTAGATGGAATACATTATTTAGTATGTGTCAGAGGTTTTCAGATTTGGAAATATCTATAAAAAAGGCATTAATTGACTTAAACATTCAAGAAATAACAGATAAAGAATATTTGTTACTTAAACAAATAATAACAATTTTAAATCCAATGAAGGCAGCAGTTGAAGTCGTGACGTGATCTTTATAAAACTCTTTCATTAATGCACAAGGAAATATTAAAAATGGACTGTAAATACGGCAATGATTTGGTTAAATATTTTTTAAAAAACACAAAATTAAAATCTGAACTTGATAATAATTTGGATGCGCTTGTTACAAAAAAACGAATTAAAAATTTTAATTGAGAAATTCATAAAAAATAAAACATGTGACTCCGATTCCGATTTATCAGTAATTAAAGAAACAAATGATGATTCTATCGTTTCAGTTAAACACAAATTGAACAAAGCGATTGACATGTCCAAGAGTCCAACTAAAACTGCTAATAACGTTACCAATGTAAAACTGAAGCTTTACAGCTAGTGTTACAAATATTCCAACCCAAGGGCATTTGTTCTGATTTATATCTTACATATGATGATGTTTAAATTTTAACTTTTTAATTAATAGAAAAAAAATTTAAAGAAAAAAGAAAGTGAATACTTATTTTTTAAGCATTACTACTGAGATAAACCTAAACATGGTTACAGCATTATCACTATAACAATATTATGTTCTCATTGTTAATTTTATTGAACTTTAATAACTCTTTGTTCATGATAACAATTATTTTGATTCAATTTTGTCATTTAATATTTACACTCAAAAAGAATTTCGATATGTTTGACTGCAAAGATTATATGTTTTTAAATATTTTTACCAGAAAACAATTTTTTTTGTTAATATGAAACATATTATTACTTCTACAACCATTAAATATTTGCAGTCTTTTTCCTTGTTCTTAAACCATATTAATATTATTATTCCTATATCAATAAAATGTTACAAAATAAATATAATACTTATCCTTTTCACAAACTTAGTGGAAAATATTTGTTTGTTTTCATATATATATGTAAATATTATATATATATATATATATATAACATGAGGTAATAATATAATATGATAAAATGGATAAATGGGTAATAATATGATAAAATGGAATAATATTATAACTACTTATAATTATTTCTATTTTTCGCTGTGATCATATGTTCCAATCATAATATGTTGCTCTTAGATTATGGTCACTACAACCATATTTTTTCTCTGCGTGTATGCACAATATATTTTTTCATTATTCCTCTGACATGTGGTTTCTTTAGGTTATATTAACTACAATTGTGATATACATCCACCCTCGCTATAGACTTCTCATCAAACGGCATGGTAAGCGAAGCAAAGAAATTTGATTTAATAAATGATTATTACATGTGTAATAAAATAAAAATATTAATAGATATCCGCCAATAATCCAACTTATTTAATATTAAGAAACACAAAAAATTGTGAAGATAATAAAAATGATACAAAGAAAAATACAAAAAAAGTTTTAATTATTTTAAGGATCAATGTCGATGTAATTTGATACGAAGAAAAAAATCTTATTTTTCAACATAAATACCATTTAAATAGGAGGCCGGCTGGACAGATAATAAGCACCGTTTGTTGTTTGTCATCAACAGCAAAGGAAAACTTTAACAATTATTGTAATTAACCTTTCATTATTTTGCAATTTTTATTATTAATATAATAAGTAATAATGAAAGTCAGTAAAATCAAGAAAATACGAAATCGAAAATAATAACAACAAGACATTTGTAATAAATAAACTTTTATTCGCCATTATAGTTATATTTTGGACATATTTTCACAAACATTTTATGCCAAAAACAGTTAAGAATGAAAAAGAGAAAAGAAAACAGAAAACAAAAAACTTAAGCTTTTAAGGATAAAGTTAAAGAAATTATTAAAAAAAAAGAATAAACAAAAAAAAAAAAAATACATAAATACAATAAAATTTTACAACAACGTTGTTCAGAAGACCCTGTCTTGCCTTCTTTACTTTTAGACTATTTATCAGTTGGGTGTTGTAGGAGTAAGTATATATATATGTGTATGTATAATGGTCAAATACCTTCGTCATTATGCTACTTATCCCTTACCATAGAAAAAAAAAAACTTTTTAACTCCAAATACGAAAAGGGGAAGGAAAATAGATAAAATTGAATATGAAAGAAATAAACCAAACAATAAAATAGTGCTGATTTTTCTCTTAGAACCAACATTACTATCGCTTTACTAGCCAGATAAAGTGATTTTAAATTTCATTTGGGGATGGATTTTTGTTGGGAAGAATTGGCGGATTTTTTATGGGGAATTTTTCATTTTTTTCCCTTTGTTAGAAATTTTCAATAAATTTTATTTTTGTCGGAAATTTTCAATAAATTTTTTCCTTTAGCAAATTTGGAATAAATTTCCTTATTATAGGAAATTTTTAATAAATTTCATTTTTATAGCGAAACCTTTAATAAATTTCCTTATAATAGAAAATTTTCAATAAATTTGCTTTTCATAGGGAAATTTTCAATAAATTTCTTTTTTTATAGGAAATTTTCAATAAATTTCCTTTTTATTTGAAATTTTCAACAATATTTCTTTTTATACGAAATCTTCAATAAATTTTTATTTAATAGGAAGTTTTTAATAAATTTCCATCTTAAGGAAAATTTTCAATAAATTTCTTTCTGTAGAAAATTTTCAATAAATTTCCTTTTCATTCATATGAATTTTCAATAAATTATCTTTTTTAGGATATATTAAATAAATTTCCCTTTTTCAGAAAAATGTCAATAAATTTTTTCTCTTTTTTATTTTGTAGAAATTTTTTAATATATTGAAATTTTTAAAGAAATTTTCAATATTTTTTTATAGGAAATTTTCTTTTATAAAAAACTTTCGATAAATTTTCAATAAATTTCCTCTACGGGAAATTTTCAATAACTCAATAAATTTTATAGTAAATTTTCAATAAATTTCTTTCTGATTTTCGAAAATTTTCCGTTTTTATAGAAGATTTTCAATAAATCTACTTATGGAAATTTGCGAGTAGTTTACTTTTTTTCTGAAATTTTCGCCAAATATCTGTTTTATCGGCAATTTTCGATAAGTTCTCTTATTATAGGAAATTTTTGTGAAATCTGCTTTTTATAGGAAATTTTTTATTGATTTCCTGTATTATAGGAAATTTTCAGTAAATTTCCTTTCTATAAATTTGCTTTTTATAAGAAATTTTCGATAAATTTCATTTTTATAGGAAATTTTCTATAAGTTTTCCCTTTATAGAAAATTTAGGTAAATTTTCAATTAATTTCCTTTCTGCAGATTTTTTTTTTTAAATTTGGTATCATAGGATATTTTCAATTAATTTCCCTTTTATAGAAAATGTTCAATAAATTTCTTTTTTATAGGAAATTTTCAATAGATTTCCTTTTTATACGAAATTTTAGATAAATTGCTTTCCATAGGGATTTTTGAATAAATTTCAAATTTATATGAAATGTTCAATAAGCTTTCTTATATAGAAAAACTTTGGTACATTTTCGATAAATATTCTTTTTATCGGATGTTTATGATAAATATAGTTTTTATCGGAAATTTTCGATAAATGTGTTTTTTATTGGATAAAATTTACACTTTACAGAAAAGTTTTGGTTTATATTATTTTTATGTAAAATTTTCTATTAATTTGCTTTTTATCGGAAATTTTCGATAAGTTTTCTTTTGATCGGAAATTATTTTTTAATTTTCGATACATTTTTTATCGAAAATTTACGATAAATTTTTATCGGACACTTTCAATAAATTCCCTTTTTATACAAAATTTTCAATAAATTCCGTTTTTTTAAGAAGATTTTCAATACATTTCATTTTTGTAGAAAATGTTCAATAAATTCTCTTTTTATACGAAATATAATATAAAATCGCTTTTTCTAAGAAAATTTCGAATAAATTTCCGTTTTATAGAAACTTTTCAAAAAAATTCCTTTTTATAGGAAGTTTAGGATTAATTTTCTTTTCATAGGAAATTTTCCATGAATTTTCTTTTCATAGGAAATTTTCCATAAATTTCCTTTTTGTAGGAAATTTTCTATTAAGTTTTTTATTATATTTACTATTATAGCATATTTTCAAGAAATTTTATTTTTATACGGCAACTCTGTCTACAGTTTCTTAAAAATCGTGTCGATTTCGTTGCTTTAAACATCTTTAACCTTATCGTTTGTTTGTTGTTTTAACAGCTAGTAACCAGCAGTCGTTAGCCCTAGCAGCAGTAATAAAATCAGAAGCAGTTAGGGTATGTTTACTATAGTTAGGTTTAAGTAAAAGAATGAAGGTAAAGTTAAGTTAACCGCAAAGATTTAAAGGTTAAACACAAAGAAGTTTCTTTTGCTACATAAATATTACAATAAAAACTTTTAAAAAGGATCAATAAAATCTCTGTTAATTAATAATATAAAAAGAATTTGTGGTATAAATATTTAATAATATTTTAAAAGAATATGGAAGCAATAATATTGATTAGAATTTTATTGAAAGTTCTTTGAAAGTTTTATTTAGCACTGTATGATGTATATCTACTTAAATATATTAAACAATAAAATTTTATATATATTGAGTTATTTATCAAAATTTTATTTATTTTGAATACAAAAAATTCTTACTCCTTAATTAAACCTCAAAATATATTTTTCGCTTACACACTTTAACCGCCTTTTTTCCTTAATAAATAATGCAATACCATTGTTTAAAATTGTTAATTTTTATATCCAGTAATAAAAAATATAGGCGGTATATTGGGTTTGTTATTCCGTCTGTAATATGTCGAAAAAATTATTAGAAAATATTATTCTGGGTCCTGTAAAAATTCTGAGTCGATTTAGCTACGTCTGTCTTTCTGTTGAAAGCAGGGCAGAGCTCGGGATGGACCATTTGGTGGGATGAAATTTTACTCAAAAGCATTTACGACAACAAGATTATTCGAGGATCGATGTAATCTCGGAAATCAAAAATGGGCGTGAACAACCCACTTTACCATGCAGATCCCATATAAGGTGAAATTTTAAATTAGGAAGATACAGAAAATTGAAAATGTTGGGTATAATAGATTTGGCCAAGCCGAATATAATATTTTCACTTGTTTTTGTATTAAGTGTTAATAATGGTATCTATCCACTTAATACAATACATGTTAAATACAACATAAATAATTCCAAACACGAACAGCGAGAGAAAGACGGCATGAAAAAAATTAGCTTTTGGGATTGTTGTATCTCTTTAAATATTAATTTGAATCAAAAGAGAACAAGTGAACGAGTGAATGAGCAAAATAATACGAAATTAATACGTTTGAATGTGTAGTGAAAATGTATATACAGGATATGGAATACATACCTACACATAGACACTATAGACATACATGTGGGTATCATTGTAACATGTGTTGAAATATTCACATTTAGCAAATAAATTTAATAAGTACGAGAGTACTTTTCAATATAAAAAAAAAATAACTGTGATGGAATTAATTTATTTTTTTGTTTTGTAAGTGAAGGGATTTTTTAATGTTTCGTTTTTCACATAAAATCGATACATTTGAATCCAATTGGTTAACAAGATATTTTCAAGAATCCTCTTGGCATTCTTAATAAAATTTATCGTGAAAATTTACACTCAGAATAATTAAAATGGGAATATAAGAAAACTATTTTTATAGGAATTTATAGAAGTTTTGTACAATTTACAAGAAATTTTCTAAATTATTTAAAAAAATGTCTTACAGATATATATGCAGATTATATAAACAATTTTAGAAAATTTTCCTATAGAAAACTTTCTAAAAAATTATTTTTTGAAACAAATTTTCTACAATATTCCTTTTTATAGGAAATTTTCCATAAAATCCCTTTTTATAGTAATTTTCCTATAAATTTCCGTTTTAAGGAAAATTTTCTACAAATTCACTTTTTCTATAAATCCCTATTATAAAAAATTTTCTATAGATTTACATTTTGTAGAAAATTTTATATAAATCTCCTTTTATTGAAAAATTTTTTGAATTTCCTTTTTATAGAAAATTTCCTACAAACGTCCCTCTTACTCGAAATTTTCTACCAACTTCTTTTCTCTAAGAATTTTGCAAAAAATTTTTCTTTTTATAGGAAATATTTTTTAAATTTCCCTTTTATAGGAAGTTTTTAGGAAAGTAATTTTCCTAAAATTTCGTTCTTATAGGAAGTTGTCTAAATATGTCCTTTTTAAAGGCAATTTTCCCAAAATATCCTTTTTATTGGAAGACTTTATGAAAAATTTTCTATATATACACATATATATATATATATATATAAATTTCCTTTTTAAAAGGAAAATTTGCTATAAATTCCCTTTTGATAGAAAATTTTATAAAAAAAATTTCTTTTTATAGGAATTTTTCTATAAATTTCCAATTTTATAAGAAATTTTCTATAAATCTCCTTTTTATAGGGAATTTTCTATAAATTTCTCTTTTATAAGAAATTTTCTACAATTTTTTATGAATTTGCTTTTTAAAGGAAATTTTCTATAAATTACCTTTTTAAAAGGAACTTTTCTATAAATTTCCTTTTATTGGAAATTTTCTATAAATTACCTTTTTATATGAAATTTTCCGTTTTTCTTTTCATAAATTTCTTTTCTATAATTTTTCTATAAATTTCCTTTTATAGAAAATTTTCTACAAGTTTGCATTTTATAGTAATTTTTCCCTAAATAATTTTTATAGGAAATTTTTTTACAAAAGTGTCTCTTACAAACTTCTTTTGTATAGGAAGTTTTCTAAAAATTTTCTTTTTATGCAACTTTTTTTAATTTCTCTTTATAAGTAGTATTTTAGAATTTTCTTATAAAAAATTTTCCAAAAATTTCGTTTTGATAGGAAATTTTCTAAAAGTGTCGCTTTTAAAGGAAATTTTGTTAATTTTATAAGAAGTTTTCTATAAATAGAAATTGTCTATAAAGAAAATTTTTTATAAATTACATTTTTGAAAGGAAATTTTCTATAAATTTCTTTTTTAAAAAGAAAATTTGCCAAAAATTCCCTTTTGGTAAGAAATTTTATAAAAAAATTCCTTTTTATAGGAGATTTTCTATAAATTTCGTTTTTTAGGAAATTTTCTAAAAATTTCCTTTTTTAAAGGAAAATTTGCTATAAATTCCCTTTTGATAGAAAATTTTGTAAAAAAAATTCTTTTTATAAGAATTTATCTATAAATTTTCAATTTTATAGGAAATTTACTGTAAATCTCCTTTTATAGGGAATTTTCTATAAATTTCTTTTTTATAGGAACTTTCCCATAAATTTCCTTTTTTGGGAAATTTTCTATAAATTACCGATTTATACTAAATTTTCTATAAATTTTCTATTTATAGAAAATTTTCTACAAATCTTTTTTTATACGAAATTTTTTTAAAATTTTCTTTATTAAAAAATATTCTATTTTTGAAGGAAATTTTCTTTTATTTTCCTTTTTATATTTCCTAAAAATTTCATTCTTATAACAAATTTTTCAAAAATTTCCCATTCAAAATTCAAATTTCACTTATTAAAAAGAGATCTATCTATTATTTTATATTGAAAAATCTCTCTTAGCTTACAATTCAAATTAAGCTTATTATTTTTTTTAGAGTGTAACTTAAACAATGAGTTGAAAAAAAATAAGAAGATTTTCCTATTATTACTAACAACTTAATACAAAACATTTACTGGCTGCTTATTTTTTTCCAGGCCCCATAATCCTCTGGCTTTGAAATATAAAACGTTTATCCTCAACAGACAATTGTTCAATTTAAATGGCAAAAAAGAGAAAAACACTTACCCATATACTAACAAGGTATTAAAAGGCCAAAATTATATTTGTTTTGTATTTTTTTTTTGTTGTTTGTTGCCAGACTTTCAGTAGTTCTCGAGCAACAATAACAATGAAAAAAATTACATGTATGAATGAACCAGCTACTACACCCTCAATATCTATATACACACCTACATTTAAACATGTTATTAAATATTAAATCCAAATACTTATTTAAACCCGAAAAGAGAGAAAAAACTAAAACCTGGGTAAGGGGGGAAAAAAATAAAAACAATATATTTAAAAAGGCAATAATAATACGGCTTTTTATGCCACTCAACTAAAAAAAAAAATTAAAATATTGTTTTTTGTTGTTATTGTTGTGGTTACAGGGATTTGAGTGCGGTTAATAATTTGGTTAAAGCGAAAAAAAAATAATAATGAAAATAAAAATAATATAGATATTTATACTAAAGTAAAACTAAAAAGTGAAGTATTTTCAACACCTTGCCTAGAACCACAAATATAGAATGAAAATAAAATAAATGCCATTATAAGCTTTTATTGAACTTATATAAAAATTGCTAAAGAGTGTCTATAAAGAAATGTTTGTGCAGAGAAATTGGTAGGATCTTATAACCTCACTACTATTATATTATTAATATTTTAAGCTATTTGCTCTGTCTGCTTTTGGAGAATTTAATTTGATTTTATATGTCGTTTTGTTTTTTTTTGACAAATAAAGTTTTGTGCATAAATCTAGTATATAATATAGCTTGATTAAATGAATATTTAAGAATATAGTAATGAGTATGATTATAAAAGTAAAAATATTGGATTCATTAAAATAAATTTAATTAATATTAAATTATATTTAATAATATTATAGAAAAATATTTATCAACTAAATAAAATGCATATTCTTTAATGTTGGTTGTTAAAACATTTCCAAAACTATATATTTTTTTTAAAATTACATTTTCCTATTGTCGACTGACGAGTAACCATTATAACTTAAAAGAGGGACAGTTAGTTAGATGTGGTTCTAAACAAAGCCATTGTAATTATATTTTTAAATGCTGGATTTTTTATATATTTATGAATTTTGACAATGTCTAATATGAACGACTTAAAGATTTGATTTTGCCTAATAATCAACTTTTTTGGGTTTTATAAAATGTTCCTAATTTTATGATCTGATGTATTTTCATACATATTTTGTTTGGCCTATACAACTTTCAGTTAGATTTTCGTTAATTGTCCAGCTTAAATTAATGTGTGACTTGATTCTGTTGGCTTGTAAATAGTTGGCTTGGCGAATAGTTGCTATTGAAATAACGTGGAGAATATTTGTAAATTAAAGAAAAAATATTCTCCACGAAATCAGAGACACTGTGCAAAACAATCAGTCTTTGTACAAATTAAAAAATTTTAAAGAAATTCTAAAACAAAGATTTTTCGATCAATTTATTTTTAGAGTATTTTCGTTACCATTTCATTCACAATGCTCATTTTAGTTAAGAGAAATTTGTAGAGCCTGTAGCCGTACTTCTTCCATTCATAAGCAATTTTGTTAGATATGGACAAATCTTTCACTAAAAGAGCACTTTAGCCCCCAAGATTTACTTGAAAAATTATTTAAACATTAGAAAATTTATAATTTTATAGAATCGCATGCATAGTTTTGGAATCAAAACTCAATTGGAAATATTTGAGCAATATTGTTTCGTGATATTTTATAATCTTCTATATATAATTTCCTAAGCATGTTTCCCTTTTCAGAGCTTTCTCTAGATCCCAGACAGCGGAGAAAATTAAAATTATAAAACTATTTGTCAGATTTTTAAATGTCTATCAGAGAACAGAGTATGAAGTATAAATTTTCTATACTCATCATTTGATCTCGAAATATTGCACACAAATCTATTACCGGTAACCGAGGATGTAAGAGAGAATTTTTCAATTAACTAAAATTTAGGTTGGTCATACCCATTATTTTAATTTTTATATTTTGTTCATTCAGTTTTAAAAATTTTGAAGATTTTAGATAAAAGCGTTTATAGTTATCAAACACTGCAAAATTATGTAAACTTCGAAATACAAAATACTTTTCAATTAGAGAGCTAAACTGTGTTTATATTAGAAGGAAATAATTAGTGCTAAAAAAGAGCTATAGAAGTTCTTTTTAATCCATGGTTTTCATTTTCTAAAAAATTCCATTTCATTGTTAGAATATTCTTCTTTTATGCTTCTTGTTCATTGCTTTTGAAGTACTTCTCCTAAAACTATTTATAAAAATTTTTAAATTAATATTCTGTTTTAGTTTTTGTGAAATTTTAATTTTCTTTGAAATTATTAAGCTTTATTCGTGCTAAAATTACAATTGTTTCCATTTTTTGGATGCAATTATTAAAAACTTCCAAAAAAGTATAAAATATGCACTAAGTTTTACTTTTGAAGTGGTGAAAATATTCTTTTTTGGAAGTACTTGATCGTTTTTGGGAAGTATAAGTATCACACTACTTCGCTGACTATAAGTATCATCTTAATTATTTCAAGATTATGAACATTTAAAACATTTTATGTTTATAGAAAATTTTCTGAAAGATTTATTTTACGAAGAAATTTTTATAGAATTACATTTTAGAAGTTATTTAAAAAAATAAATAAATCAAGATTAATTCTCTTTTTATAGAAAATTTTTAATACAATTTTTGTAATAATTTTGGACAAAACTTAAAATTTTCTTAAAGATTTATCTTAGGAGAAAATTTTATAAAAAATTCTATTTTAATAGTTATATCGAAAAATCCGAGTAAATTTTTTTTTTATAGAAAACTCAAAATATTTTCTTTTTTATGAAATCATTTTAGAAAAAGTTATTAAAAATTTGTTTAAGGAAATTTTCTAAAATATCTCATTTTAGTGAATTTTCCAAACATGTTTTTTTTTAATTTCCAAAAAAAACATTGTTATTTACAGAAAATTTTCAAAAAAAGAAATTATTCCATTTTTTTTTTTTGGAAATTAAGAAAGAAAAAACTTGTTCACAGGTATTGTCCACAAATATTTCTTTCCTTATGAAAATTTTCAAATTTTTAATGAATTTCCTTTATATGAAAATTTAAAAAAATCTTTTAATAGAAAATTTTGCAAAAAAAGGAAAAAAAATAGTTCTCATAAAAATTTTACATTATTTTAAAAATTTCACACTTTTTCCATTTCTGAAACTAATTGACTAATAGTATATGAAAGATTTTTAGAAGTAGAATATTTTATTGACGAATTTTATTAAAATTAGACTTTACTTAAATCCTTATTTTGAAATCTCAAATTATATGATCGTAAATATATATGGGTTGAAATTAAGTACAAATGAAATGATGAACTTGGGGGAAGTTTACACAACATTTTTTATGAAGATTTGGAAGAATAATTCAAAATAATTTTTTAGATTAACAAAAGCAAATCTTGTCGCTGTACGTTTACTTCTTATAGATTCAAAGAATAGTAATCATACTCGGTAATAATACTTGCATCTAATTTAAAATGAAGCCATTTGTTATAATTTAGTTATGAAATAAGAAAGAAATCCCTAATACGAAGCTAAAAACGCTCAACAAAAGATTTCATTCATCATAATATTAATTACACGCTGCTACAAAATGACACTTTTTATTTTCAATCGAAAAATAATGCTAACCTGGATTGTAGATCTTCTTTAGGGCTTTCAAGCGACGAAGGTAGCTACTTAACTATATTACAATATTTTATATACTCTCCAAATAACAGATAATATATTCAATATTTTTAAAGTTATTTTTCTTTTCTTTTTCGAAATTTTGACTTTGATGTAATTTTTCTGGATTTTTTTCTTTAGAATTAAAAATATTTAATACAGTTTTAAATACTATTTTGTTAAGAATAAAAAGAGATATTCCTACATGAAAAATTATTAAATGTTTTATAAATTTTATTAGAAAATTTTTCATATATTTTATATTTATTTATTTACACCCTACACCATCAAAAGTGATTGGGGTATTATGCATTTGCGCTGATGCTTATCGATCAAATTTGACATAAATAAATTTGCACAGGGACAAAGCCTACTGAAATTCGTTATGATCGGTTCATTATCTCACCTAGTCCCTATACAAATGTCCCCCAGAAATTGAAGCTTAACGAACATAAATATCTTAAACATAGCAATATTTTAATGAAATTCGGTACATAATTGACTATAGCTGCCATATAAACCCTTCTTCTGAAAATCACTTTAACAACAGAACTTCCAGACAAATGTTAGTATCAAGTTAATATTCGACAAAAATATGTTTTATACAAGTAGAAATCATAGTGCTAAATTTTATGAGGATCGGTCCATAATTTACCATAGCTATCATATAAGGCACACTTTCGGGAATCACCCTAAAGTGCATAAATTCATGTAAATGTTAATATCCACGTAATATTCTGAATTTAGGTTTTAATTTGCACTTAATACAAGTATCAATTCAAAATTGCACATAAGTCTAATATAAGACACCCCTCTGAATTTTGGTGCATATAGACAATAGTGTAGGATTCCATATGGTCGGGATTGACTATATCTTTCTTACGTATTTTTATTCGGTGCCTACTTTTTAAGAAAAAAAAAAAAAAATAGAAAAATAAAACTATGTGGAAAGTTTTAGGAAGTTACTCTAAATAAAATCGAATAAATTTTACAGTTTTCCTTTGATTTGAAAATACTCAAAGCTTATTATATTTACAACAAAAATGTCTTTTAAAATTATTTATCGTTGTATAGACTTTTATGGAAAAAAAGTAATTAATCGCAATTAAACTTGAAAAATTTTAGAAAAATTAAAGTTTTTTCTAGACCAAAACATAAAAAATATAAACGGTTAAAAAGCCAGCTCCTTTATACTTCTCAAAAAAGTAAAAGTAAAAAAAGTATTAGGAATCTATTTATATGAAAACCTACCCAAAATACTTTTCTTAACGTAACTCGAAATTTGTTGAAAGTGTATAGCATATTTTCAAAACTGAGTTATGATTTCCTCAAGAAGGTCTATAAAGTACGCTATGTCATTTCTCGAGTGATTTTTTGTCAGTATTTTGGATTGAAAATTATTATTATAAAAAATTTTTACTATGGCTTAATAACTTTTAAAATTAAAGAACAATTAAGCCATTTTAGTTTACTAACAATCATAAAATAAATCAGATTTAAAAGTCTTAGTTCTTTAAATACTCTGCCTACACTTACTCTCTCATACTACAAAATTGGCATAATTTACTAACACACAGTAAAAAAAAATAATAACTAAACGCAGCAGCTGTCTCTTCATTTTATAGACACGCGAGAGAGACATTAATGTAAATGGACCCAAATGAACAATTTTACAATAACTATCAAATACACTTACACGTACATACACAATTACTTACAAAATATAAGTACCTACTAAAAATATTAGGTAAATGTAAATTTAGGAATTTGAATGTATGAATGTATGTATATGTATGTATACGTACTCTAATGTTTTATGCTTAAATGTATGTGTGTAAATATTTGGCGTTGGCGTATTTGTGTAATCATTTATAGAGTATAGACAATTGTATTTTCTATATGGGAGAAAATACAAATTTTGGAACACCCGACGAACCTCACATCTCCGATTTCGATGAAATTCGATACACACACTTACTACGTTAATATAAAATTTTAATTTCTCCTAAACTTTCAAATTTGTTGTAGTTTAGTTTTTAACGCGGTTCAAAGTTCACTTTTTTCAGAATTTTGTTTTTAAATTTATTTATCCGATTTAAACAAACTTTGGCACAAACTGATGCTTAAGACATCTTGTTTCTAGTTATTTTTGTAAAAACGCCATTTTTGGAAAGAGTAATGAAATCAATATTCATTCCATTCCATTTTTATAATTTTTCTGTTTAAATGTTACTTAAAGTGTTCGTAACAACATAAAAAATATTAGAGCGGGACCATGTTTCTTAATATTTCGTTTGGTCTGTATTTATGTAAAATTTACTAAGAATCATATATAAGAAAAAAGTTAATTAACCTAAAATCTATGCATAAACTTATTTTGCTGACACAGGTACTTTTTCAAAATATTGAAGGTATTTTATCAAAAATTTTAGTTAATATTTGGTACATAGAAATTTCTAAAATTATATCTTTATTACCTAAGAAACTTTATAACTGCCATTCTATCCTTTTATACCAAGTTTTTAGGAATTATAAAATTATAAATAATTTTTCGTTCCTCTTTGAATTTCTCTGCAAGTCTTCTATATTTATTTATTGAAAGTAATGAAAAAGAGTTCTTAGTATTTATGTGAAAACAATTTCTGTGTACATGATATAAAAAATACAGAATCAAACAAAAATGAAATGAAACAAGTAAATTCAAAATTAATAACTGAACTCTTTGAGTTCTTCATTTTACTGTTTACTTAAAAAACACTATGCAACAAATATTGGATAACCAAGTATTGCCTCAAAAAAAGAAAGGAAGGTATAACATCAGATTAATAAAATCTCTAAAGGGTTTCTCAATATTGAAACGAATTTCGATTTTATGGACTAATTAACTTCGGATATTTTCGAGTACTTTTTTCATTATGAGAGAAAATAAAAAATATTTAAATCTGTAAATTATTATTGTTTTATGGATTCCAAAGCCTCTCTTAGATATTATGTAAGATTTTATTAAATACCCCTCTCCTTTTATGAACACTTTTTTGTAATAAGATTGTTTGAAATATCACATTATTCAGTCATTTAAATGATATTTTGCACAAATATATATTCTGCATCCTACGAAAGCAAATATAGGATATTTTATATATTAATAATAAATCCACGCCCACTTTAGGTAAACAATTCTTTCTTTGAAAGTTTAAATTAAATTTAGTACACATACTAAGTATTTTGAGGAGAAAACTATGGACTAAAATATAGGTTGGATGCCACACCTTGTTTCTAACAGACTTTCAGTAAAAATCAATTTTTCTATTTTCTTGAAGCTATTAGACAATTGATATAAAATTTTACATATCCAAGGAATAAAAAATACTATATATTTTAAAATTTAATTTGTATAGGTACCACGACCCTTTTTCATGCACTTTTATTGTACTGCGATATTTTGTTACCACTTTCATTAAAATTTTAATGAACCTTGAAATTTGTTTACTAAAGAGCAAGGAAACACTTTAAAAAAAAAAGTGGACGTGGAATCCAGTCAGTACTTCCTTCAGGATATATATATTTGTTAAGTTTCATTTTAATCGGATCAGTAGTTTAATTATAATGTCAAGTTAAAGAAGATAAATAATATTATGAAAAAAGTTGTGGCACTAAGAATCTGGTACAATAATCAGAATAGAACCAGCACAGTTTTAAATAAAAAAATCTCTGCAATTTTTGAACGGAAAAACAATGATGATTCTAACTTTTAAAATAAATAAAACATTCTGCAATTGACTATTTAAATACGAAAAGGTGGAACACAATATTTTATGTCCTTATTTTTCTCTTGCTATTTGTATTCATATGAAAAATTCTTTGGTTTCTATTCTGTCGTCTGAATAGAATCATCTTTTAATCATGTAATAAATCAAGCAAGCGTATAACTTTTATATTAAAAAGGAAAAAAAGGATTTTATTCCAATTATTTGACTTTGTGGCAAAAGTGAACTTTGAACCGCGATAAATAAAAAAACAAAGAATTTAAAAATTTTGAAGAATTTTAAATTTTGTATTAATAAAATGAGTGTTTATACCAAATTTGATCAAAATCGGAGGTGGTGAGGTTAAAAATTGCGTATTGTTTTGTTCAAAAATCTTTGTTTTCTCTCATATATAAAATTTTTATATTGTTGTTCATTTACATTTTGACGTTTAAATAATTTCAAGTGGCATGAATATCTTTATTGCCAAATACTTTTTTTTGGTATTTGCGGCTGTTGTTGTGATAAATTAATTTTGGCCAAATTTGCATAACAATAACTTTTTAGTATGATTTTAATGATTATTTCTATTAAAAACTATTTTTCTTGTACAAGCTGTATCGAGTTTAATTGAATTTTTCTATTTTATTTTTTATTTTTTGTAAAACAAAAGAGAAATATTTTGCAAATAGTTCTACCAACCACCAATTTAATTTAAATTAAAAAGTTCACATCTTACGCTTCACCGTGCATCATTAATTAAATTTTCGTAAATATTTTTTTGCAACATTTTGTTTGTTTGTTTTTATTTTGACTATTTATTTTACAACACCTTCAGTCCATCAGTCTTGTATGCTCTGGTATATCAGCTGCCAACTTTTTGGCATATAGAACTTTTAGAGCAAAATGTAAAAACAAGGATTAAAAAACAAAATAAACAACTTTTGCTAAAATTGAATTCCTTTTATGCAATTTCGTCAATTTAAAGTTGGAGAAAAAAAAAAATGTGCGTTAGGAAAAAATTTAATTTTTAAAATTATAAAAAACTATTTCAATTATTTCTTTCACAAAAAAAAAAAAAAAAAAAAAAAAAAAAATAAGAGGTTGGTTTGGATTTTGTTCTATTACTTTTTTTTACTAATCTGGCTTAAATTATTTTAAATAGAAAAGTGTTTAGGACAACAAAAAATTTTAAATTTTATTTATAATTCAGGTCAGCTATTAGACTAGAGAATATTTCTCATAGACAAGCGATCAGACGAACATGGATAAATCGACTTTGAGTTTAATATGTATCATATGTATATTTCTTCTTATCAAACCCTCTTTCACAACTATTGATGTGGCACAAGATATACAATCTACTAGCAGGAATAATCCTACATAGTTTTAATTCCATATAAGTTGTAAAGAGATTTGTTCCTTTATCTACACACTAAAAGAATCCACAAAAAAAAAAATTAAAATCCTTTCTCAGTTGCATAACTTCGCTAGTAAATTTTATTTTACTACCCCAAAAAATACTACTAACTGCTAAAAGTAGTTACAAAAAAAAAAAAAAAAAAAAAAATAAATAAATAAAAAAAAACCAGTCAAGCTATAACAACAACTACAAATATTTAGATGAAATGCTGATATTGATTTTCCATTACAATGTAAAACAACAATTGTATCTAATCTTTGTTTATTTATATACATTTTTTTGGTTATAGTCTCCATTTTGTTTCTACCAATGCTGTTAGAAAAATGCGCTGGTTATTTTACTTTTTGAATTTTACTAAAATCACCATCAAAAAATTATGGAAGGTATACTATGTTTGTCATTCTATGTACAACATGACGAAATATTCGTCCCATAAGGTATATGTATTCAGCGTTCTCGTAAAATTAACCTAGGGGCGCAAAATTTAGTTGAAATATTTCTCTTATATAAATAAGGTTTGCTTGGTATTGAAAATGGTCAAAATCGGTAAATAAATCATTGAAATGGTTATAGCAAAATACTAGGAAAACTTATTTTCCGTTGTAGTTCCAATTAACACTTTTCTGCCGATATTTCATAAACAAAAGAATATACGCCATAAATATTTTGTACAAATAGTTCAAAAATAGATATAAACTCGTAAACCAAAAAGGATGATGGATGATGGATATAATGATTCGGCCAAAATGAATATAAAATTCCTACTTGTTTTTCTTTTCTATCTCTCTCGTTGTATATTCTAGTATTTGAGTATTATGCAGTGAAAAAAAGCAAGAATAAAAATTCAGCAAAAATTTAAATTATAAAGCTAATGCTTTTTTTCTAAAACTTTTTGAACGTATTTTAATGATTGTTAAAACTATTATAAAACTGAAAAAAATAAATTACAAAATATAGAAAAACTTACATTTAATGTTTAACAAACAGCAAAAGTATTTTAAATTTGCATTATGAAAGGGAAAAAATTTAACGAAAATTCATTATAAAATGTAAATTTAACAAAAATTTATTATAAAAAGTAATCGAAAATTACTTTAAAAAGTAAATTTCTCGAAAATTTATTATAAAAGAAAATTTGCTATAAAAAAAGGAAATTTATTGAAAATTTACTAAAAAAAAAGCTAATTTATCGATAATTTACTATAAAAAGTCGATTTATAGAAAATTTACTTCAAAAAGCTAATTTACTGAAAACTATAGTAAATCAATATATCAAAAATGTACTATTGAAAGGAAATTTATTGAAAATGACCTGTAAAATTAACTTTATTAAAAATTTACTACAAAAAGAAAATTTATCGATAATTTATTATAAAAAGATAATTTACCGAAAATGTACCTACTGCAAAAAGGAAATTTATTGAAAATTTACTATAAGAAGCTTATGTATCGAAAATTTACTATTAAAAGGTAATTTTATCGAAAATTTATTGTAAAAAATACAATAAAAATGCCGTGGAGTGGCAATCTATATCTATATTTCGAAAAAGGAATAACCTGTACATTTAGGTGTAAGAGCGATGACAAAATTATGATAAATAAGAAGTCGAGTAACTATTTCTTGAAACATGTATTGGTGAAGGAAAAATGCTTATTGGTAGTGATTCAAATCAATATTGTTCCTAGGCCTACAATATTGATTTCGATCATTGCTGTAAATTACTCGAAGATCTAACAGCATTCTATAGAGATGTCATTATAACTGGAGATTTCAACTTAGATCTGTTAATTGATATAAGCTTAATACTGAAAATGAACTCATTTAATCTTGTTCTTGTAAATATTATCATTCCTACTCATTCAACTTCAACAAACAATACGTTGATCGATTTATTTTTTGTATCTGATAAATCAAAAGCTTTGATGTATGACCAGTTACTTGCAACCTGTTTCTCCAAAAACTATCTAATATTTATGAATTATGATGTTCCAATCCATGCATTTAACAACACAATTGAGTTTCGAAATTTTAAATGGATTGATAATGTTAGATTAGTTGATGAGTTTAACAGAATAGATTGGAATTACATTTACCACATATCATCTGTAAATCATCAACGGGCCTTTTTAGAGCGAAACGTTGTAATTTTGTTTAATATAGTTGTAGAAAGTTGACAGCCGCCAAAAGCATTGGTTTACAATGGAAATCAAGTGCCTTATAGTGAATAGAGACTGCCTACTCCAGATGGAATCGTTACAGAAAAAGTGACCTACATAAGGTCCTTTGAACAGCTTGAAAAAAAAGTAACAAAAATAATTAGAGCCGCAAAGACTAAATATTTTTTTGAAAAATTTACTAATTTAATCGACACAAAGAACACTTGGAAAACTCTTAAGGAAATTGGTATAGGAAATAAGAAAAAGCAAAAATGAAATAGTGATAAAGCAGATCCAAATAATATTATAAATATTATATCAATCATCGCGTCGAGAATCATCCTCAAAGTATGTACAACGCCCCTGGTTTTGATGACATTCATTAGACTTTATTCAAATTTCTTCTATCATCACTTCTGCCATTAATCACGTTTATTTTTAACAAAATTATTGTGACATGCGTTTACCCACTAAAATGGAAGCCAGCTAAAATTCTTCCAATACCAAAATTGTCCACTGAATATCGGCACATAACTATACTACTATATCTATCAAAAGCATTTGAAAAACTTATATACAAATAAATAACTAAGTATTTATGTAATAATAATTTTTTAACCGATAAGCAATCTGGTTTCGGAGCGAAACATAGTTCCATTACTGCGTTAACTAATGTTGCCGAGGATATTAGATATGAAGTTGACAATGGATGTGTTGTGTTGCAGGTGTTGTTACTGGTTCATTCAAAAGACTTCTTCTTTTTTCAATTTAAGCAAATGATCTTCTAAAAACTAAATGAGGATTCAGAATGAATTTCGATGTGACCGAATATAAATGGACTAAGCTTAAATAACACAAAAATTAAATGCTTAGCAATACGTAAAGGATCACAAAAAAATATTGACTCATTTAACATATGCATCAATAAGAATTGAAATTGTAAGTAAGGCCAAAAATCTTGGCATAATTTTTAATGACACTCTAACGTGGTCAGATCATGTACTACAAGCTTGTGGTAAAACATACTCGATGCTAAGAACTCTATGGTCTACGCAGTATTCCACACTAATCAAAATAAGATTGTTAATTGCAAAAACGTATTTAATACCGATATTAATCTATGGCTGTCAGGTTTTTGAAAGTTATGATACAACCAGTAAATTAAAGCTAAATTCTACCAATATCTAGAACAATATCACAAGGAATGTTTTTGCACTGCGAAAAATTTACGCGAATATTAATTACCAGAGTATCACGTTTTACTCCAAGAAAATATATGAGGTGGAGATTGAGAACATTTCTTCATAATATTATAACAACTCGTGTTTTATCGACTGAGATTTAGTACACTTGAAAGAAAAAAAAATCTTATTCAAATTCGATACCATACTTTAATAGCGGTGTTCCAATTCTTCATTAACGCTATATCTTTGGATAAATATTCCTCCATCACTTAAAGTTATCAGCAACGCATTACAATTTAAGAATGCTATTAATCACAAATTTTTATTTTTAATTTTTATTAATAAAACAACAAATTTTACAATATTCTAAAACAACATTTATATTACTTTAAATAGAAAATTCGTATAATTAATAACTTATGTTTCTTTTAATATTTAATGTTCCTTTGTTTCTTGTTTTAAATAAATATTTCTCTGTAAGTAATAACATCATAAGATATTATCTTTTCTTTTTTGATGTTTCTACTTTTTAAGACGACAGTTTTGTTGTAAAAGTTACAAATAAAAAATAAAATGAATCTACTATAAAACGGAAATTTTTTTAAAAAGTGAATTTAATGAAAATTATCCATAAAAAGTAAATTTATCGTGATAAATAAATTAGTCGAAAACTTAATAAAAAAAGTAATATTTATCGAAAATTTACTATAATAGGAAAATTTATCGACAATTTACCTTATAAAATAATTTACTATAAAAATCAAATTTATCGAAAATTTACTATAAAAATCAAATTTATTGAAAATTTACTATAAAAATCAAATTTATTGAAAATTTACTATAAAAATTAAATTTATCGAAAATTTACTATAAAAACTAAATTTATCGAAAATTTACTATAAAAATTAAATTTATCGATAATTTACTATAAAATTCAAGTTTATCTAAAATTTACTATAAAAATCAAATTTATCGAAAACTTACTATAAAAATCAAATTTATCGAAAATTTACTATAAAAATCAAATTTATCGAAAATTTACTATGAAAATCAAATTTATCGAAAATTTACTATAAAAATTAAATTTATCGAAAATTTACTATAAAAACTAAATTTATCGAAAATTTACTATAAAAATTAAATTTATCGATAATTTACTATAAAATTCAAGTTTATCTAAAATTTACTATAAAAATCAAATTTATCGAAAACTTACTATAAAAATCAAATTTATCGAAAACTTACTATAAAAATCAAATTTATCGAAAATTTACTATAAAAATCAAATTTATCGAAAACTTACTATAAAAATCAAATTTATCGAAAATTACTATAAAAATTAAATTTATCGAAAATTTACTATAAAAATTAAATTTATCGATAATTTACTATAAAATTCAAGTTTATCTAAAATTTACTATAAAAATCAAATTTATTGAAAACTTACTTTAAAAATCAAATTTATCGAAAACTTACTATAAAAATCAAATTTATCGAAAATTTACTATAAAAATCAAATTTATCGAAAATTTACTATAAAAATCAAATTTATCGAAAATTTACTATAAAAATTAAATTTATCGAAAATTTACTATAAAAACTAAATTTATCGAAAATTTACTATAAAAATTAAATTTATCGATAATTTACTATAAAATTCAAGTTTATCTAAAATTTACTATAAAAATCAAATTTATCGAAAACTTACTATAAAAATCAAATTTATCGAAAACTTACTATAAAAATCAAATTTATCGAAAATTTACTATAAAAATCAAATTTATCGAAAACTTACTATAAAAATCAAATTTATCGAATATTTACTATAAAAATTAAATTTATCGAAAATTTACTATAAAAACTAAATTTATCGAAAATTTACTATAACAATTAAATTTATCGAAAATTTGCTACAAAATTCAAGTTTATCTAAAATTTACTATTAAAATCTAATTTATCGAAAACTTACTATAAAAATCAAATTTATCGAAAATTTACTATACAAATCAAATTTATCTATAATTATCTACAAAAAGTAAAGTTATAGAAAATTTACTATAAAAGAATAAAAAGTAAATCTATTGAAAAATTACTATAAAAAGTTTCTTTATCGAAATTTATAGAAAATTTATTATAAAAAAACTCATTTACGATAATTTATTACACAGAGATAATTTATTGAAAATTTACTACAAAAATTTATCGAAAATTTACCATAAAATAGAAATATAAAAAAAATTTATCATTAGGAGGGAATTTATCTAGAAGTATCTATCCAAAATTTACCATAAAAAAGCAATATATAGGAATTCGACAATTTACAACAAAAGGAAAATTTGCTTTAAAAAGTAAGTTTTTGGAAAATGTATCTAAAATTTACTATAAAAAATGTAAATTTATTGGAAATATCCTATAAAAATAAAATTAATCGAAAATTTATTATAGAAACGGAATTTTTCGAAAATTTACTATAAAAAGTAAACAAAGTTTTGGACGTAAGCCTTCATTATTAAAGAAGTATAGAAATTTGTGTCAAATGTACAAAAATAAATTTAAATGATTTCAGATGCTTTCAATAAACAGACAAACAAACAAACATATGTATTTATGCCAATACAAAGATGTGTACAAATGATTCAATGACATTAAATTGTTATCATTAAGTAAGACTTATAGACTTATCCTAATAAAACATACAAACATACAACAAACCTGCATGTTTTCACACAATGTTCACACTCATTCAAACATTTCCCATTGAAAATGCACATAAATGAAAGCGAAATTGAAGGAATGACTAAATGAATGAATGAGTGCGAAAGTGAATGAATGATTGTAGGCATGAATGAATGTATGAATTTTTTGCCCTAAAGTATTTTAAAACGTTAACACGTATATTCAATTAAATAATTTATGTCTTTTACTTATGAACATACAATCATATACATACATATTTACATATATATATATATATATATATATATATATATATATATATAATATGCAATTGGATTGATAAGTAAAAATTTGTGCATGTTTGTATATGTGCAAGGGAGTTTTATGTGTTAATATAAAATGACGGATTTATTGAATTATATAATTTGTATTGATATAGATTGGCAGCATCCATCTTTATATTTTATATCAATTTATGGTTGTTATCTTTTATGAGTTTGCTTGCATGTGTATGTGTGGGAAATATTTATAAATTTATAGATATATGTGAGTATATTTAGGGAGCTTTCCGAGCCAAGGGGGTTTATTCTATATTTAAAGGTGAATTTATGCTAATGGAAGCTCAAGAAAATGATTATTATCATTAATGTTGAGGCAATCGAAATTTTGACAAGTTTTCTTTCATGTTATTTATTTATTTATATGAAGCAAATACTCATACGTGTTTGTATATGAAAATGTGTGCGCGTGTGAATAAATTTATTTCTTTGCTCTTCTTAAAAGTTGAAAAAGAATTCATTAACACGTTTATATTTTGTATTTTTTTTTTCCTTCATTTTAATGTAGCAAATAGAGTTTTCCAAATAAAGTGAGAAAAAAACAACATTTTGAATTTCCATCAACAAATTGAGTTGATGATGTATTCAAATGTGTGTTTGGTACACACTTATCACCAAATCCTCAAAAATGACTTTGTATGTGCGTGTGGGGAAAAATTTAAAATTCATTTGAAAAATTCAACTGAAATGCTGAGTAATTGCAAATAAAGGTGTTTAACACAAAAATTGTGGAAAAAATAACAAAAATATAAAATTGAAACATAAATAAAAATGTGTAACAGGTGGCAAGAATTGATTATTTTTTGTTAAAAAAAAAAAAAATAAAATAGGAAAATTTATCAAAAATTTTCTATTAATTTGCAATAAACAAACACATTTACTGTAAAAAGCAAATTTGTCTCAAATTGATTAGTAAAAATAAATTAATTAAAAATTGTCCATACAAAATAAAATTTCTTATAAAGGAAATTTATCGAAAATTTCCTATAGAAAAAAAAACTTATTGAAAATTTCCTATAAAACGAAAATTTATTAAAAACTTTCTATATAAGACGAACATTTCCCATCGTAAATACGTATAAAAGGAAAATTTATAGAAAAATCCTATAAAAAGGAAATATATCAGAAATTTCTTATAAAAAGAAAATTTATCACAAATTCCATATAAAAATATCGAAAGTTTCCTAAAAAATTTTCTCTAAAAGAAAGTTTATTGAAAATTTCCTATAATATGGAAGTTAATCGAAAATTACCTATAAGAAGGCAATTTCTTGAAAACTCACGGAATTTTATCAAATATTTGCTACAAAAAGAAAATTTATAGAAAATTTCCTACAAAAAGGAAATTTATAGAGAATTTCCTACAAAAAGGAAATTTATAGAGAATTTCCTACAAAAAGGAAATTTATAGAGAATTTCCTACAAAAAGGAAATTTATCAAAACTTTCCTATAGAAACAAAAACTTATTGAAAATTTCCTATAAAAAGAAAATTTATTAAAAACTTTCTATATAAGACGAACATTTCCTATAGAAAGGGAATTTAACGACAATTTCATACAAAAAAAAAAAAAGAAATTTATCAAAAATTTCCTATAAAAAGAAAATTTATCGAAAAATTTTTAAAAACAAAATTTATTATAAATTTCCTATAAAATGACTTTTTTTTAATTTCCTATAAAAAAGCAATTAACGAAAGTTGCCTATAAAAGGAATGTTTATCAAAAAATTTCTATAAAAAGATTTATCAAAAAATTCCTCTAAAAGAACGTTTATCGAAAATTTACTATAATATGAAAGTTAATCGAAATTTACCTATTAGAAGGCAATTTATCGAAAACTTACTATAAAAGGAAATTTATCAAACTTTTCTACAAAATGAAAATTTATGAAAAATTCACTATAAAAAGATAATTTCGAAAGTTCCCTATAAAAAAAAAATATTTATAAAAATTTTCCATAAAAGGATTTATCAAAAATGTTATATAAAAAGATTTATTAGAAATTTTCTATAAAAAGATTAAATAAATTTATCGAAAATTTCCTGTAAATAGAAAAATTTATCGAAAATTTCTTGTAAATGGAAAATATATCGAAAATTTTCTATAAATAGAAAAATTCCTATAAAAAAAATCATTGAAAATTTCCTATAAGAAGAAAATAATTACAAATTTCCTGCAAAAAAGCAAATTTATAGAAAATTTTTTATAAAAGAAAATTTTGTGTAAAATTTCTCACAAATTTTCTATAAAAAGAAATTTGGATTTATCAAAAATGTTATATAAAAAGATTTATTAGAAATTTTCTATAAAAAGATTAAATAAATTTATCGAAAATTTCCTGTAAATAGAAAAATTTATCGAAAATTTCTTATAAATGGAAAATATATCGAAAATTTTCTATAAATAGAAAAATTCCTATAAAAAAAATCATTGAAAATTTCCTATAAGAAGAAAATAATTACAAATTTCCTGCCAAAAAGCAAATTTATCAAAAATTTTCTAAAAAAAAAGAAAATTAATTAAAAATTTTCTATAAAAGGGAAGTTTATCGCATATAAAAATCTACTATTAAAAAAAAGTCCATCAAAATGTTATTTTTCGTACATACATCTTTCCAGTAACAACTTCTTATTACTACGTCTCTCTAAATAAATTTGTTATCAAAAACTTTCACACTTTGCGTTCAACTCTAACCTCAACTCATTTGAAACATTCACTTTTTTTGTGGGAAAAACATTTTCTTATCAAAACTTTCATTTTAAATGACTCTACTACAAATTGTCACAAAAGCCCACACCAAAAAAAGAAAAACAAGTATAACTTGCTTTAACTGAATTTTCTTAGACAGATTTCAATTTTCTAACATGTATGAGTTTTTACATACGCACACACACTTAGAGTAAAGAAATGAAATCTCCATTAAAATTTTCTTCAATGGATTTCATTATAAATTTATGAAAAAAAAAGAAAAAATAGTTTTTATTTTTCCCCCTACTAAAAATGAATTTCTCTCATAAGCCCTTCACAGGCATCGTGAACTATGCCCTATTGTTGTTGCTGCTATGGTGGTGGTGGCATCAGCCACACTAACTTTTGTCAAGAGTCCTTGTACAGAAACAGAAACGCACACATACACACACTTGCACAAAGCGTTACGAAACTTGCATTTTAAGTTAACAGTGGGGCAAAAAATAAGGAGGGTGACATTTGAAAAAGGATAAAAGAAAAACTATTACTAAGGCTCTCCTACGCACACTAATGCTTTATTTTTTTTGGGTATTGTAGTAATGTGCTAAAGTAAAAGTATTTGTAAAAGCTGCAACCGGAGTAAAAGCATAATTAAATGCAACTGTTGTATGCCGGCAGAGATGATTGAAAATGGTACTTTTTTCCGGTATAATTAAAATGTTCTACATAGAATTATTAACTTTTTAAAATTTTGTTTTAAAGAGCAAAGGTTTTAAAAGAAGAATAAGAAAAATACTAAATTGTATTTAAAGGGGAAACTTTTTTATTTCGCAAAATTGGAAAAAAGTCCAATTCAGGTAGAAAGATTTACAATCTAAAGACCTTGGGTTTTATGTCTATAAATTCTTATAATAATACGCCTTACAGTTTTCTAACAGTGAGAGGTCAAAATCAAAATATCGTATTTTTTAAATAGTATTTTTATAAATAGTTTATATAATTCATAAATACACAGAAAGTTGTTCAAAATGAGTTCAGATTTATCGCGTTTTCATGTTGTTCATAAATTTGAATGATTAACGCTCGAAAACTATGTAATATATTCAAGTTTGCACACTCGCAAACCTAAAAACTCTATATTTGATAGATATGTTCTATATATTTTATTAATAACCGAAATTCGTGGATCGTGGAACGCTTTGATCTGCCATCTTGCTTTCGCCTTTCCGAATTGGGAAAATAAAAGAATAAATTCATGTTCTGAAACCACAAATCGATCAAATGTGATTTTTTCAAATTTTGTCAAATAATAAAAAAGTTTTAGCCGCCTTATTGGATCCGTTATTTTAAATATTTTTTATTACAGAATCGTAATCAGCATTTGCAAAAATTTTGTATGTGACATATATTTTTTACATACGGTAAGTGTTCTAATTGTGGGGACAATTCTGGACTTCTAGCATATTTTGATCCGTCATATTGCTTTCGACTATCCGAATTCAGAAAATGGAACACCATATTTATATCCAGGGACCACAAATCTGTCAAATGTGATTATTTATATAGTATATCGTAATCAGCATCCACAAAAACCTTATATTTGATATTTATTACGTAAACTATGTATTTTAATTGCGGATAAAATTCAGGGATCGTGGCCCAGTGTGCACGGGAAATTTTCGATAAATTTAATTTTATGGTCAATTTTTGATAAATTTACTTTATATACGATATTTGCAATAAATTTACTTTTCATAGGAAATTTTGGATTAATTTACTTTTAAAAGGAAATTTTTGTATAGGTAGTAATCTTAAAAAAATATTCGATAAATTCTTTTTAAAGGAAATCTACGATGAATTCACTTTTTTGCGGGAAATTTATGATGAGTTTTCTATTTAAAGAAAATTTTTGATTAATCTTTTATTTAAAGGAAATTTTTGATATATGATATTTTAGTTTTACTATAGTAAATTTTCGATAAATTTCCATTCTATAGTAAATTTTTGATAAATAAGCTTTTTACAGTAAATTTTCCATTTCCATTCTATAGTAAACTTTCGACAAATTTCCTTTTATTTTTTTAGTAAATTTCCGACAAAGTGTCATTTTATAGCAAATTTTCCATAAATTTCCACTTCATAGTAAATTTTCGACAAATTTTTATTTTATAGTAAATTTTCGATAAATTTACATTTTCTAATAAATTTTCGATTAATTTCCATTTCATAATAAATTTTCGATAAATTTCTATTTTCTAATAAATTTTCGATAAGCTTCTATTTGGTAGTAAATCTTTAATATTTTTTAGGCTTAATTTTAGATAAATTTCCATTTTATAGTAAATTTTCGATAAATCTCCATTTTATAGTAAAATTTCGACAAATTTCCATTTTATAGTAAATTTTCGATAATTATTCTATTTAAAGGAAATTTTAGATGAATTTTCTTTTTATGAGAAATTTTCGATAAATTTGGTTTTATTGGAAATTTTCGATAAATTTTGTTTTTATAGGAAATTTTCGATAGACTTTCTATATATAGTAATTTTTCTATAAATGTTCTATTTATGGGAAATTTTCAATAAATTTTCTTTTTATAGTAACTTTTCGATAAATTTTCGATTTATAGTAAATTTCAGACAATTTTCGATACCTTTTGTATATTAGGATTTTTTTTTATTAGAAAATCTCAATAAATTTTCTGTTTATAAAAAATTCTCCATAAAATTTCTACTTATAGAAAATTTTCGATTATTTTTCTATTTATAGTAAACTTTTGATAAATTTTTTATTTATAGTAAATTTTCGAAAAATTTTATAGGACTTTTCCTTTAATTTCCTATTTAAAGTAAATTTTTGATTATTTCTCTATTAATACGAAATTTTCGATAAATTTCTATTTACAGGGAATTTTAGCTAAATTTTCGTTTTATATAAAATTTTCGATAAATTTATTTTTTATAGTAAATATAAAAAAATTTTTAATTTATAGTAAATTTTCGATTAATTTCCATTTCATAATAAATTTTCGATAAATTTCTATTTTCTAATAAATTTTCGATAAACTTCTATTTGGTAGTAAATTTTTAATATTTTTTTTAGGGTTAATTTTAGATAAATTTTCATTTATAGTAAATTTTTGATAAATTGCCATTTTATGATCAATTTACGATTAATTTAAATTTTATATTCGATTTTCAATAAATTTACTTTTTTTGGAAATATCTATCAATTTTTTTTCCAGAAAAATATTTTTTCGTAGAATGTGTTTTCCCTAATCTTTTTTCATAAAATTTAATTTCAAAATTAGTATGCACCCTTTTGCTAAATATTTTCAGCTGTTTATGAAAAAAAAAACAAATGCATAATAAAAACATTGCATTACACATTTGAATTTAGGTCGCTGTAAATTTAGTACTTTTTGCCATTTTTTTTTCTCGTTTTAGATATTTTTTTATTTCATTTTCTATTCAGGGCTAAAACATGTTTGTGGTTTGTAATTGCCCTCAAAATAATTCGTGTAATAAATACACTCGACCAAAATACTGAAAACTAAAAAGGAAGGATGATGACAATTTAAATTTCCAACAATTGCAAAAAATAATAAAAAGAACTAAACGAACGAGAGCAACAAAAATAAAACATAAAGTTTAACTTTTGTTTAGTTAGTTTAACTTTGGCAAAAAATACATATGTATGTGTGTTTATATGTTTATACATAAATACGTATGGAATGTAAAAGTATATGTTCGACAAACGCTGACAAACTATTTTTTTATACGAATCAAGGTACTTATATGAGTGTATCCAAATCAACCAACCTGCCAGCCATGCAACCAAATGAAAATAAACTGTGGAAAAAAATATAAATGAATCTGAGTGAATTTATATCTAAATGTCTATGTGCAAGAATAAGAAAAAAAAAAAAAAAAAAAAAAATAGAGGAAATTTTTTGAGTTTATAACAATGATTGCATGTGCGGGTGACTAGACGATTGTAAATTACAGTGAGAGACAAAATAGGTAATATTTTCCAATAAATTCTAATTAATTAGGAGAGGATATTTGAAATATTACAACGAAGAGAAAAAATTAGCTAAATGTAATATAAGTTATTGAATGACAAGCTAAATAGCTCCTTGATGAGTTCAACTGCTGTTTAATATCTTCCAAAGAGTTTTTGCATACTTAATTATTTAAAAACAAAAATAGAAAATTATGTTATCCACTGTAAGCATTTTATATTATTCACTCAAATTTACCAACACACTCAAACATACATATTTTTTAAACCGAAAAACATCTTTATTTTATTATAAAAAAAGTAGTCAAAAATATATAAAGAAAAGCATTTTTCCAAAAAATGATGAATTTCATTTTTTTATATTTGTTTGGTATTTTATTACACATATATCTAACAAATACATTCTAATGCATGTCTTTAAACCTGTATGCTTTCTCATTCATATAAGATACATATATTTTACATATATTTTACAAAATACGTGTGTTTATGTCGTATTTGTAGTCTATTAACAATTTGCTGACATACAATTGAAATTTGTTCAAATTTTTTTTTATTTAACATCTATGTGCACAATGAAATAAAATATTGACGAAAAATTAATTTCCGCTTCATATTTAGTAGAGAAAAAAAATATTATATGTCAACATAAATATTTGGGAACAACACACATATTTTATTTCATATTTTTATTTGCAAGTATTAGAGCATGATTTTTATGTAAATAAGAACATATTTTGTTAAGGATTTAATGAAAATAAGTGGAAATATTTATCGTTTTTAAAAGTTGTATTAAATATTTTTTGAAGAGATATGTATTAGGACAACAATATGTAACAAATGTATATTCTATTAATGTACTAAATGTACTAAAATTACATTTTTTATAGATTGGTTCACATTTATTTTTATATACTTTTTTCTATTAAACTAATTTTCCTGATTTTTAGTAGCAAATTGCTTATGATAATTATAAATATTTTAGATGAATTATAATTATTTCGTTTAGATTTTCTTCGGACTATTTTGGGAATTGTCAATTGTAAATCATTGGAGATATTTAAATAATGTTTTATATGACTAAAATTTAAATGTGTTTCAGTTGATATAGAGATGCACAGGTGTCTGTAAGGTCGCTTCGTGTACCCCACTCTTGTAAATAACGTAAAAAAAAATTATTTTCGAATTAATTGTTAAAAAAATTTATTTGCAGATAATTCTTGGAAATCTTTTTAAAATAAGTTTAAAATTTAAGATGTCCAGTTCTGCTTCAGTTTCGTTGGTTGGTTGGTTAACGTGGTAGCCCGTAATCTTACGGGCAATCAAATAGACTCGTTAGAGTCCGTTTTGATGGAACCACACTACTCGCCAGGTGAATTAGTTGTGTCGAGTCTGTAATGAGATAGAAATGTAGGGAAGAAACAATGAGAACATAAATTAATTAGACCCAGCCTGTAGCATTGAGATATTTAATGATGTTACTGAGTCTAGTGTCATATATCTCAGAGAGGTTGTCTAATTGGTGCCCTCCCAGAAATTTATGTCTGCTTGCGTTCAAGGCTGGGCATTCACATAGAAGATGAAAAACTGTTTCCTCCTTCTCGCGATTGCCACAACTACGACAATATTCATTGTGACTAGACGATTGTAAATTACAGTGAGAGACAAAATAGGAAGACCAAGTCTACTTGCATGTTTGCCGATCGTCCAGTGACCTGTAAACAGTGCCATTAGTCTCGAGATGTCCTTGCGTTTGTAGCCAATGAGTTGCATTGAGCGTTTCTCGTTGTAATAGGCCACGTTTCTTTCGCGACTCTACATTTGTCCAGATTTCGCCATCTATTTTTCGCCTTTTCTAGAAAGTGTTTTTGGATTCTGCTTTTGACTGTTCCCAACGGGATTGCGACTGAAACCGCTAAGGAGGCATTCTTAGCAGAGCCTGCCCGGGCTAATTCGTCTGCCTGTTCATTACCATAGTAGTCCCTATGCGCAGGAACCCAGATTATAGTAATGTCATACAGTCGACTTAGTCCAAGCAGTTCCTCTTTACACTGTCTGACTAGAATAGAGGTAGTTTTCGGTGATTTGAGCGATAGTATTGCCGCTTGACTGTCGACAAATAAACCAATATTCCCTTGAATATTTCTATCGCGAATTAGTTTACACGCTTCCCTGACCGCTAGTATTTCCGCTTGGAATACGCTTGCCTCGTCAGGGAGTCTACATGAGTGTCTAATTCCAAGATCATCAGAGAAGACACCAAGATTCCGAGCTTCAGACTACCACGGTTAGAAAACTGTGAACTCACCTTGTCGGACAATGCGAAATACTTGGGCATTATTTTGGACTCTAAGCTTTCATGGAAACTGAACATTCGACATAGGGTTAGTAAGGCTACGGTAGCATACTACACCTGTAGAAAGATGTTCAGTGTAAAATGGGGTCTGAGTCCAAAATTGACAAAATGGCTATACACTGCAATAGTACGGCCCATTCTTGTATATGGATCTCTTGTGTGGTGGACCGCTACTAGTAAGAGGTATGTGGTGGATCAGCTTTATAGGATACAAAGATCCGCTTCCATTGGCATTGCAGGTGCATTACGTACTAGTCCATCAGAAGCTCTGAACACTATATTGCACCTAACACCTATAGACCTATACATAATGGAATCATCAGTTAATAGTGCGATAAGATTATCTGCGACGAATAGCTGGAGATCAAGAACGTATGGGCACGCGAGGATATTAAATTTAATACCCCCGCAATTCAATAAATTTACCGACTATATGATTCCCCAAATGGACTTCGGGAATACTATTAAAGTCCTATTCCCCACCAGGAGTGAATGGAGAAGGGGCAATCTTCTTGGACAATTTAGAACTAGGATATACACTGACGGCTCAAAGATGAACTGCGGTGTAGGCTCTGGTGTCTTATCTGATGATCTTGGAATTAGACACTCTGCTTCAGTTTCATTTCAAATTCAGTTCTAATCAAGGCGATCAAATGTTATAATTTAGTTATAATTTTGTCCTAGTTTAGGTTTAGTTCAGCTCAAGTTAATTTCTAGTTCAGTTCTAATTCAGTACTAATTCACTTCTAGTTCAGTTCTAGTTCTGTTCAAGTTCACTACAAATTTAATTCTAGTTCAGTTCTAGCTCAGTTCTAGTTCATTGTAGTTCACTTCAAGTTCATTTCTAGCTCAGTCCTAGTGCAGTTCTAGTACAGTTCTAGTTCAGTTCTAGTTCACTTCTTTTTCTGTTCTAGTTCAGTTCGCAATACTAAAAAAATTTCCTCAGTAATTTATATGTAATTGATCAGTAAATGGTATAGATCTCAGTAGATAATTCAATATCATAAAATAATAGTCGAAGCATTTGCCATAAGGCCCTATATCATATAACAAACAATTTGCTACATTATTTTACAGTTTCTTTTCCATTTACCAATTTACTCCATTTGTTGCCACCATCAACAAAAACTGCAACAACTACAACATGTTTCAAAATAAATAAAATCAGCGTAACTTGTAACTTTGTATCGTAGTCATATCGTAAATCTACTTAAAGTGTTTTAGACTTAACTTTATTTGAAATTCAAATCAAAAACCAAAAACTAGTACCTAACAAATGTAGTTGTTGACTCTCTTTATATTCCTCGTTCTCTCTAGCTTATTCACTTACTTGGAGGAACATGGAAGCGTCTTAACTGATTTAAGATAAACTTGCTGTTTTCCACTTTTACAATTTTCTTTATAATTCTTTAGTTAATGCAACTCCGAGTGAAAATAATGCTGCAGCTTTTGCTATAGTTCAGACTATATACTATATTCAAAAGACAACAAAGGTAAAAAAATGTAAAGCTGCTTGCTTAAGTGTATGTGTTAGTGCATTTAGTTTATGTATTATTTTTTGTTTCCTCAGGAATAAATAATAAACTGCATTATTATTATTGTTATTAGCATTAATAAGCATATTTCTTGTAGTTTCTTTAATTCTTTATGTTGTTGTTTATTAATGTTGCTTGCTATTTGCACTCTGTCCCCCCAGAGATTTTCACTTACAAAGAATATTAGTAATGTTGCAACATGTTTTAAGCAGCCACGACAAGAACATAAACACAAAAACTAAAAAAATAAAAAAATAAATAAACACATACAAGGTTTTAGCCATATTTTGCTGTTGTTGTTGTTGTTTTTCTTGTCTTGTCGTTCTTACTTTTGTTTATACTTTTGCAGTTCATACATTTTTAATAAAGTTTTTTTTTCTTTTTGCATTTTCTTTGCTACTTCTTGGTTTTTTAGTTTGTTTTATTGCAACCTAGAGCCTGAATGCATGTGGCTGTATGTGTAATATATACCCCACGAAAGACAAACTAAACCAAACAAACAAATAAACTGGAATATTTAGTTGCGAAATGTAGGTGGTGTCCTTGATACACATCAAATTTCTCTGAAGGGATTGTTTTTGATGGAAGATGAATTGTCAGTTTGTATATGTGATGTTTATATAAAACTATAGTTATTTGATTTTATCTTGGAATTGTAAAAAAGGAAAAAAAAAACACATAAGGTCTATTATCATAAAATGTACTTGACTTTAATCTACTTCGAATGCAAATAAATCTAAGTAAAGGATCGGGAAATATAAAACAACGAGTAATGAAAAATTAAATTAAAGAGAAAAAAATGTTAAGAGAAGTGAAAGAGGAGTGCTTAAATTACCAGTTAAGGATAATAATTCAACTTTTCTAGTTCAGTTCTAGTTTAGAGATAGTTTAGTCGCAGTTATTTCAGTTCTAGTTCAATTATAGTTCTGTTCTGTTTCAATTCTAGTTCTGTTACAGTTTAGTTCTAGTTCAGTTTAAGTTCAGTTCTAGTTCACTTCTCGTTCAGTTCTAGTTCAGTTTTACTTTAGTTCTACTTCAGTTCGAGTTCATTTCTATTTTAGTTCTAGTTTAGTTCTAGTTCAGTTTTAGTTCAGTTTTAGTTCAGTTTTAGTTTAGCTCTAGTTCAGTTCTCGTTCAGTTCTCGTTCAGTTCGGTTTTACTTTAGTTCTAGTTCAGTTCTATTTTAGTTCTAGTTCAATTCTATTTCAGTTCTAGTTCAATTCTATTTCAGTTCTAGTTCAGTTCTACTTCAGTACTAGTTCAGTTTTGTTTCAATTTTTTTCTTGCTCAATTCATTTCTAGTTCTAGTTTAGTTCTATTTCAGTTCTGGTTTAGTTCTCGTTGAGTTCTTGTTCAGTTCCAATAATATTGCTCTGTATTAAAATTACAACAAAATTAACATAAGTTTATCAGAATTATGGATGGCTTTTAAAGGCGATTTATTACTGTTAAAGGACCTTGTAATAAGCAAATTATCCTTCACCAATACAATATTATAAAGTAAATTATACATTTCAGTTAGCAAGTATTTTATTGCCAGCTCTTTAATTGAGTTCAAAACAAAAGCAAACAAAAACTTTCTTACTTTTTGCTTTCTTTTCAGTAATTTTTTCACATGTTTCAGATTTTTATCTTTAGGGAAAAGTTTTTCTCCACTTGAGGTTTCACTGCCTCTTGTCCAGGCTTTATTAAATTTTTGCCCACAAGAAAAGTTTCCGGACATAGTTGGTGTTTCTTCTTCATTCTACACAAAATTGCCACACAGCAGCCTGCTAAGACTGTTTGTATTTGAATATTAAAAAAAAGCAACTGAAACATCAGCAAAAGCTTGTTACACTAGTGACTTAAAGAAAAAAAATCCCAAGAAAAAATGTATGTACTTATTCCAACAATGTTTTGAACTTTTCTTGTACCAGGTGTACAAAGCGAAAGAAGAAAACTTATGTAAATATACTCGTAACTAAAAAAATACACTAACATTTACACATACTTAGAAACAAAACTATGTTTAAATTTCTAAACTCCCAATACAACCAAACATACCCTGATACAAACCATTTTTGAATAAATAAGAACCAGATGAAGGTAAAAATAAGTAAAAATAATTTTATTCTCAAAGTAAAAGATGAAGTGGAAACTATAAGAAGCAGCAGAGGCAGCGGTAAACGTAAGAAAAAAAAAAAAAAAAAAAAAAAAGCAACAACAACATTAACACATTGTTGTGTAGAATTTGTCAGGCGGAAAAATATGCATACAACAATGTCTTGTAAAATGTTAAAATATGTACAAGAGCGAGTACCTTCAATGTGTTCAAAGTGTCATGATAATACAAATATATATATATATATATATATATATATATATATATATATATTTATATATATATATATAAGTGTGTAACATAAAAAATAAAACGCACAGTCTTATATTAGGACATTTGTGTACCCTTCAAACGTTTGGAAGATAAATTTGTTACCAGTCGTCCAGACGTTACTTCTTAGTGACTTCTAGATCATTATCGGAAGATTGTTCGAAAATTACAAAAACAAACTAAATTGATATTGCGCATTAATCGTCCATATTATTGTAGTAATTTCCATATTATTGTCAGAAGTGTGCACGAAATTTACAAAAACAAAATACATTAATACTGTCCTTTTATCATCCAGAATTATACTTTGTAATCACTTCTGGAAGTTAATATAACAACAATTCGAATTTAACAAAAACAAAATGCATAACTATTGCGCATTAATCTACTTGGCGTGAGTTATGAAGATTAAAAAGATTGTCAGTTTTTATATAAAAAACAAACAACGCAAAATCATGTATTTCATTAACAATTTAACTTAAGTAGAGTTCCTGATAATTTAGTGTTTTATAATCATTAAAGGATATTTTAAAAAATAACTACATCTTATCAACATTTTGTTTTGTAATAAATTACTATTCTAACAATTTTAATTTATTTGAGGAAAAACTCCATCAAACGGAATTTAAAAAAGCTTAAAACTTTGCTGGTAAATATATCTTGTTACTTTCTTTGTACGAAAGGTAATCTAAATATAATGTGGTTATACAAATTATTATTAATCTGCTTTTCTTATTTTAAAACTACTGCAATTAAACAAAAAATTTTCAAGAGTATTTTATTTGGAGCTCCCTAAGTTCAAAATAATTTTTATGAGAATTATTTCTTTTGTAATGTGGATATGTGTGAAATAAAAATAATTATGAAATATTAAAAAAATGCTCATTTTAATTATAATACAGAAATAGTAGAAGTACAAAAATATCCTCTAGAAGAGACTAAGACAGCACTTCTTTGAGTATCGTTCAGGTGTATTCAAGAAGAAAATTTTTCGACTCTTGTATAAGTGCCTTCTTCGAGACTTCTAGAAGACTCTATCACGAGGAACAGTTCTTCCCGATGGATGATGATTTGAGTGATACTTTACGCTTTTTTAGTGACTTACGCAATAAAAAATGTTTGCAGGATACATACATATACATACATATATTTATATAAATGTTTAACACACATTTAGAATTACTAGCATTTGTATAGATTTACACAGTGTAAAAAGACACTGTTGACACAAAAGAGTAATTTCCTGTATACGATGTTTGAAGGTCTTTAATATATTTTGTTTATCTTAGTTATTTTGTATAAGCCTAACAACAGCTGGTTCTTCTGATAAGTTAATTTTAAGTCGAAGTGTGTTTGATTTAATAATTACCATTTGTAACACACCCATGCGGATGACGACTCCCACTAAAAGCTGGATACGACTATTCATTAGACTAGAATACAGACTATAGACAAAACTACATACTATACAATATAATAGATTATAGTTTAGTATAGACTATTCTATACTAATCTGAACTACAATTTAGACTACAGTTTAATCTAAGCTATAGTTCGGCATAAACATAAGACTATAGTTCGGACTATATACTATATTCGGGACTATAGTCTATAATTCAGACTATAATCTGAATACTAATACATATAGATTATAGATTTAAACTAATCTAGAACTGAACTAGAACTGATTTAGAACTGAACTAGAACCGAATTAGAACTGAACTAAAACTAAACTGAACTGAACTGGAATTAAACTTGAACTAAACTAGAACTGAACTAGAACTGAGTTTATTCTCCTTTTAATACTACAGTTTTTTTTAACAATTCTGATTAGTTCCTTACAAAAACTGCATAAATTATTATTCGTCTTTCAATTGACCCCATTGTGCATTATTCTCTAGTCCATTTACCTGCTGGAAATGGTGTTAAAATAGTTCGCATTCAGTTACGATGTTAACGATGTGGAAAAGCATGAATTTTTGTATTAAACAATGAACATAAAAAATGTACGCTCTTGCACTCAATACACTCACACATATTTATCTTGTCTTATATTCCACATGCACACAAAGAGCGCAACCAAAAATGGAATTATTTTGCAAAAATATGTGTTTGTGGGGGAGTACGTTTGTTAGCATATTTTTATTTGTACTAGGAAGAAGAAAATAAATTCCTTATAAAAATAAAAAAACAACAACTATATACAATAATAAAAATAGTATAATATTTTGTGTGCAGAGTAGAGTTGCAAGCATTTACTCGTATGTGATAGAAAGTTGGATTGAGCGTATAAAAACAAACAATAAACTCAATAAAATAAATCTACAATAATAATAATAATATGGGTCAGAGAACTAAAAGAGGAAAATCTTTGCAATATTTTGTATTTAATTTATTTATTTAAGAATTTGTATAAAGGAGAAGTTTCAATGGGATAGAATGTAATTAAAGGCATTTAATAATTCCTTAAAAAAATGGACCTATATTTAACCTCATTCAAGTTTGTTTTCAGCTTTGTGCAACTGCTCTATTTATGAACTCAATATTTTATATTTTTATTTTTCACGCAATCAACTATTTATTCCATCAACCATGCGACAATGGCTTATATACATAAACAACATTTTATTTCAAAGGTTTTTTTTACCATTAAGTATTTTATAAGTAATACGAAGTGGATAATACCCCTTGCCTCATGTTTCTTAAATTCAAAACAGAAGAAGAGCAGACTTTTTTTATAAGTATATATTCGTACTACCAATCTTTCTCTCTAGTATACACGCAATATTGTGGTTCAGTGTATTAAAGCGAAAAACAAGATATATATGAAAATGGATTTTGTTGCTCGATTGTTGTTGTAAGATTTAATAAAATTTAAAAGGAATAACACAGATAAGTACGAATCGAGTTACTTTTATAGTGTTAGTGGGTGCGGAAAGGTTGGGAGGTAGAAAATGATGAAAAGTAATCAACGAATTTATATCTGCTTTGTAACTAATACACTCAAAAAATTGTCGCTGTTTTAACTAAAAGATCTAAATCAAATCTTTTTTAATCTTATCCATGAAAAATTAAAACCCCAAAATGGTGATCTTAGATTTTATTCAGGAAGTCCTTCAATTTACTGGAAATTTTATTTTCATTTGCTTGAATTTTTATTTTGCATTTAAGATTTTTTGTGTGCTCTAATGATTCTAATATCCACCAAATTTAAAACTATTTTTATAAAGAATCTTGATAGTTTATTTCCATGAGTGTATATATCAGTTGTCTGTATAAGCTGTATCTTTTATGTCGCTAGTTTTAACAAGTAATAAGTCTGTAAAGTCTGTTAACAAAGAGAAAAATATGCTGTAGGTGTTTTTCTTTTAAATCATACGATTACAAGAAGAAAAAAAAAAAAATAAAAATAAAAAAGAAAAACGTAGCAATTTCTTACTAATTATAAAATTTTAAATGCTGATGGAAGAAAATTGCATTGCTACGAGTACACAATTTATTTTACAGCGAGGTTAAGTGGATATTAAACTTAAATAAAGTTGTAGCAATTTAAGCAAGGTTGGCAAACGATACAAAAAGGTAAAAAGGCAACGGTATTTGTATTTTGGGTTATATCGGTAAGTGTATTTTAGCGGTAGCGGTATTATCAGTTATTTCGGTAACAGTATTTTAGCGTAGTTATTTCGGAAGAGAAATTTCGTAGATATTGGTTCATGACCATGAAATATAAAGTGGTCAAGTATTAAAAGTTCGGCCTTTAATAACCAAAACATTCTTACAAGTTTTATTGTAATTTTACTCACAAAATTTTTTAATTTATCAAGCTGTGCAATAACGGTAATAGTATGTTAGCGGTAACGATAGTTTTTTTTTTAGTGACTTAAAGCACAAAATTCCATTATATTTAAAATGCATATTATTTAGAATTTGGCATGAAAGTATGGCAAAGTCAAGTAGGCGCAGTGTCAAAAGTAATAAAGATAATTTGCATTCAATACAAAATTTGTATTGAAGAAAATGAAGAAAGCATAGAATGAGATAAATGCAAAATTTTTCATTTTGTTTGTACATCTCTTGATAGACGTCTGTCTGAATATCTGCTTAAGTGTGCGAGTGATGAATTTGTGTGTTATTTCTGTAATAATAACAATAACAACACTTAGGTCAAAGAAGAACTCAGCGCAATCAAAACAGCATTTAAAAAACTGGATCAGCTGTCTGCTTTGAATGAAACGATGAATTTCATGTCAAAGCAATTTGGTGATTTACTTAAAGGGGTAGTAGAGAATAAAACAGAAAGTGTAAATTTTGCTAAAAGAAAATAGAGCCCTTAAAGCTGAAGTAAAAACTTTAAATGATTCTGTCAAATGTATAAATGATCAAAGAGGAAAAAGTGATTGTCTGGTGACTGTTATTTTATCAGGTGATGGTGTGTCAACTGTAGGTGCTATTGTAAAATTATCAAATGATGTTGGTGTTAAAATTATAGAAGAGATTATTAGTGATGTTTACTTTGTAAAAACAAAGAATGGTATAGTCGGTCAAGATTGACTATATCTGATACCTCACACCATTGTGTACGAGCATAAAAATTTGGGAAGGGACTTATATGTAACATCTGTGGCCAATTTTTTTAATGTAAAATAAAATATAAAAATACACAATAATGCGTTGGTACTTACATCTAGATGATTTTATGAACTTTAGGGCGATTCCTGGAAGTGAGTTTATATGGTAGCTATGGTAAATTATAGACCGATTATGATAAAATTTGACAATGTTTTTTCTATTTATATAAAACTTAATTGTGTCGAATAATGAATAATTTGTCAAATGACTTGATACTAACATTCGCAAGGGATTTATGCACGTTAAAGTGATGTTCGAAAGAAGGGTTTATATGGGAGGTGAATTGCGGTCCGATTTTCATAAAATTTGGTATAAATATTAAAACAGAGCTTCTTTGCACAGAATTTTATTAAAATATTTCTATTTTTAAGGCATTTTTGAGTGTTTAAACTCTATTTCGGGGGGAAATTTGTACGCTGAATATGTGATAAAATAGACCTATCGCAACCAATTTCAATAATCTACGTCCTTGTATCATAAAAGTCGCAAGTGCCAAATTTCACTAAATTATCTTTAAAATTGCGAATCGTATTTTGTGCACAAAGTTTACATGGACAGTCCTACAGCCAGCCAGCTAGCCAGACGGACAGACAGACATCGTTAGATCGACTTAAAAAGTGATTCTGAGACGATTGGTATACTTTAAGGTGGGTCTTGAATAACTTTTTCTATGCGTTACAAACATCAGCACAAATGCATAATACCCCAACCAAAAACAATGCTGATAATAATAAAAAACCATTGTGGTTAAATTAAATTCAAAAAAGTCTAAAGAAAAATTTATAGCTATAAAACCTAAATTACGATAAATGGAGAAAACAAAGAAAATATATATTCATGATTATTTGAGTAGAGAGACAACGAATTTGTTTAACTACACAAAATCTTTGAAGGGTGTTGGATGACATGCTGTTTATGCAAATTATGGGCGAGTTTTTACAAAACGATGTGAATTATGTTGGCCAAAACTTATAAGATGTGTAGAGGAAGTTGATGAAATATTGCTGGAAGCAACCAACTATCGCTCTAAGTGACAATACGAGCAGCGTACCGTAAATTACAACGATGATTCAGAAAATTCTTTTGTATCCCTGTCTTAATTATAATTATAAAATTTAAATATTTCTATTATGATCACTTTGTAAATTTTTCTTAATACTTTTTTTATGATTAAAAATAATTAGTTTCATAGTTTTAAAGTATTTAAAACACATTTAAAAAGTTTACTTGATAATTCCTTTCATATTATGTCCATTAATATCAGAAGCATGTTTATAGCAATATTTATAGACCAAGTTAAAAATCAAGAGTTGTATTTGGAAAAATTGTCAAATGTCGTTATGATAAATTGAAAGTTATTTTACAAAATGAAATGCCAAATTTCTTGTGTACTGGTGATTCATCAACTGACACTTCTAATTTTATATCAGCTATTAGAAGTGCGATTGATCGCTCTATGGTTAAAAAAATGTTAGAAAATTAGATTAAAAGACAAAATTAAGCCGTGGGTAAAAAAACTTTAAAAGACACTTTCATAAAGCAAAGAAGAAGAAAACGCAATGAAGAAATTGAGACAAATTTAAGAAAAATTAGTAGAGTTATTAAAGCAGCATATAAAATATCAATGAACAACTTTTACGTAATCAATTTGGAAGCTATAATGAGCCTAAAAAATATGGAAATTTGTACATGAAACTCTTGGAAGGGTTCCAGAAAAGGACATTTTTATTAAAGATACGAATGGAGAATTAAAAGCAATATTAGTAAAGCTGCAATTTATTCATAACATAAAAAAGTAAATAGTACAATTACCTCCAGATTCGTGAAAGGCATTGGGAACTTTAATACACCATTATAATAGTTTTCGTCTAAGTTATACGTCATATCAAGATGTTAAAGAAATCATTGCAGACCTTTTATCTGGGAAAACTTGTGCTTATGACAATATTTATCCCAAAGTGTAAACATTTTTAATGTTATAGTTGATATGTCAGTTTATCCCGACACTTTGAAAATATGTAAGGTTATTCTTATTCATTTCTAAGCCAAATAAAGCAACAGATGTTGAACAATTTCGTCCTATATCGCTATTATCTATTATAGATCAAATTTTTGAACGTATATAATATAATCATATTTTGTGGAAAGTAATTCGTTTAATGATTTTCAGTTTGGATTTTAAAAAGGTTGTGGTACTGAAAAGGTTCTTCTGAATATTCAGAGCTATATGTGTAAATGTTTGGATAAAGGACATAGGCGTTTTTTATGTTTTGTCAAAAGCTTTTAATCTCAATGATCATAAAATCTTGGCACAAAAGCTCCTGCACTGTGGCGTTCAGTGAATATAAGATAAGATTATTTCTTTCACTTTTAAGAAGCTACTTAAAAATAGACAATAATTTGTTAAAATTAAGGAAAATAAAAGTACTTTGGTTATTTTTAGATATGGTGTGACCTAGAGAAGTATTTTATGTTCCTTGTTGTTTTCAATACATATAAATGATTTGAAAAACCTTAGCTTTTCAAGAAAAATATTCATATATGCTGATAATATTTGCACATTTTATCCTTATAAGCACGAAACTGCTCTAAAATCATATTTATAAAGAGATGCTGCTTTAATTTAGGAATATGTACGTATTAACAAGCTTTTTTAAATCCTAATAAAATAAAACTTATTAGATTTAAACTTTATTTTGGTTTTAATAATGAATTCAGTTCTTTTTTATAGATGGAAAGGAAATTAAAGAAGTCACATCTATTAAAATATATGTGGCATCTACACATTAAATATCTCAAATCTAAAATTTCTCCAGCTTTGGATTCACTGTATAAATTTAATAACAAATTTAATAGAAAAACTAAATTTTTGGTTCATCAGGCTTTATGGTTTAAAGAGTTTAAATCACTTCAAAAACTTCATAATAAATCACTAAAGTTTGTAGCTAATTTATCTACTCGGATTTAAATGAAACATTTTTGTATAAATGTTTTTTCTAGTGTTTTGCCAGTTTAAAGCATTTATAAACTACAATTATTGGTTTATGATTATAAATGTCTCCACAATATTGGGCACCATACCATAAATTTGGTGCAGAATCAAAATACATTTAATACTCTAAATAGATATAATTTGAGTGTCGTCTTTTGTTAATCTGAAACAACAAAACAACGTATTGAACATTTTGGTGGTAAAGACTATAACTTATAAAAAAAAAGTTGAGAGATTTTCTTAGTTTAAATCAAATTAAAAGAAAATTATTTGTTACGACATATCGATGAGCTTCTGGTATAATAATAGCAATTAAATAATCTTATATACAAAATAGAATATTTATTATATGAAATGCAAATTTTTTATATTTAAATTTATTTTATAATTTATGAAAATTTCTAAATATATATTATTTTGCCAACAAGCATCTAAAATGACAATTTGCTGCTGAGGCGTTGAATTAATTATTGTAAAATAAAGATAAAAAAATGAAAAAAAATTTAATCATAGTTTGTTTAAAAATTTAGTTTTATTATCTTCTTAATACTTTATTAAACTTTTATGTTATTGATATATATTTTAATTACAGTTGAACGTCATATTTCTGCAAAACTAAATGTATGATTAAAATGTTCATGTATATAACTAGTATACAACAAGTAACATTGTTATTTTTATACCCTACACCACCATAGATGGTTATAGTATTACAATAGTTTTCCAATTTAAGGAACCTAATTTTTGACAGGTCTATTCGTTAAACTGAAAAGTTCGTAATATACAGTACTAACTTTAAATATTGTTTTTTTAATGCATTTTATTAAAAATAGCTCTTTTAAACAATATATTAAAGAAATATAACAAAAAGGTACATTTTGTAAATGTGACTTGCATTGAAATCTCCATGATCAATTTTTTCCGTTATAGAGTCGCGTTAAGTTACGGTTACATGATAATTAATTTTTCTTTAAAATCAACAAAAGATCTTGAGCTTAACAAAAATATATCTCTTACATTTTTTCTTTAATTTATCTTTAATTCAAAAGGGTAGACTAGTCTGGAATCACTTTCGCAGTTGACTTAATTATGTCGATTCGGCCGTCTAGCTGGCCATGTAAGCCATCAATTTTAAAGATATTTTGATGTAATTCGGCAGGAATAGTTATTGTCGTGCAAGGACGAAGACTTGAAGTTATTACCAGTCCCTTATTTCACTTAGCCACCATAAAAAAGTCCTACCAGAATAGAGACTTCAGAAGTTTTATATAACTGACCTCTGCTCCTATATAAGGCACACCTTCGTAAATCAAACTTAAGCATATGAATTATATATACATCTTAATATCAATATAATGTACTTTTTACAGAATTCTGCATTAAACTTAATACAAGTAACGGTGCCATATAAACCCCTGTCAAAATTGTGATACACTATGTTGTAGGGTATCATATCAATCAAACAAGACAGATTGTGTTAATAAAATCAATCGTGCAATTTGTATTCCGCTATAACATATTTCATTTGTGATTCAATTATAATTTTTTGCGTTAATTATATTTTTATTTTTAATACCCAGAAAAATTTTATCAATCAGCAAATATATAAATAAATAATTCATTCAATTAAAAAAGTTATTTTAAATTTGCTTCTCTCAACAAAATGTTTATATTTATTATTAAAAACTGTAAAACATGAAAAACTGAGAAAAAGTTTCAATCAAATAATTGCTCAAATCAATCAAGTAGATGATTGAATGAATTAAAAATTTAAGTGGGAAATAAAATTTTACATACATTTTCTTTTATATTTACTTGACTTTAGTTGAATACAGTAGACGCTCAGAAATTCGAATCAGTAATTTCATTACATTTGGCGCTCTAAAATTAGAATCCAAAATTCAAATTTCCAAGCGATTTTTTCTTTTTTATTGTAAACACTACAATTTTGACAATTTAGTTTAACCAAATACAAAGTGAAAAGGGGAATCGCATTTTAATAGATGATTTACAGATCTTGTTGTTATTGTTAGAGTTTAAAAGTCAGTTTTTTGGTGTTTGTATATGTATACGGTTTAACATTTATTAAAATAAGAAAGTGGACTCGAAATGCCAAACAAACGCAAGAAATCACTTTGTCTTTACAAGATAAATTAAAAATATTGGAAAATATTTGCAAAGGCGTTCAAGGAAAGTGTTTAGCAGCACTTTAGTGTAACTACTTCTACCATTAGTTATATTAAATCGAAGAGAAACTCAATATTGGATACTGTTGCCTACACTTATCAACACGTATCCAATAAAAAAAATAAAACTTTACATAGTGCTGAATATCCGAAAATGGAAAGTCGTCTCTATGAGTGGTTTCTTAATCAACGTAAAAAAAGGCGACAGTAAATGGACCCATATTAAAGGAGAAAGCGAAAGCATATTTTCAGGCAAGAATATCCCGATAAAGCTGAGAATGACTTTCGGGAAAGCGTTGGATGGTTTAATAAATTTAAAAAGCGACATGGAATTCGCCTTTTATCCAGCGACACTAATTCAGTCACTCCTTTTATTCATAGACTTCGTGCTAAAATCGCAGAAATAGGCCTAGTGGAATCTCAAATATATAATGTCGACGAGACTGGGCTATATTACCACTGCCTGCCAGATAAAACATATGTTTCAGCTTCCGAAAAAAGTGCTCCGGGACACAAAACCCAAAAAGAAAGAATTTATATCTTACTTGGAGTAAATTTTGATGGTTTCTGTAAGTTGTTGCCATTGGTTATTGGAAAAGCCAAAATTCCAAGGTGTTTCAAAAAATTTAACAACCCACTACATTACGGTTTTTCAAAAAATGCTTGGATGACATCTCGGATCTTTTATAACTGGTTTCATAAGATCTTTATTAATGAAGTATGTAAGAGCAAACGTTATTTATATATACATATTTATAAGTTCCATAATTCTAAAATATTTCTTAATAGGTCATTCGTTTTTCCGAGGAAAATAATTTGCCTCCAAAAGTCCTTTTACTTATTGACAACTGCTCCTTTCCACTCCCATTGAGGCAATGCAAAGCGAAGATCGAAATATAGTGGCGTACTTCTTTCCACCAAATGTTACAGCAGCGCTGCAGTCCATGGACCAAAATCCAATAAAGCTAACCAAACTTATTTATAGAAATAAATTGCTAGCCAAACTAATTGCTGAGAATGGTGAACTAAACTAAAACAAAAATTTAAAATCTCATCCAATCAAAGATGCAATAATTTTATTAAAGAAAGATATGGATTAAGTTACGCAAACAGCTTTAAAAAATTCTTGGTCAAAGCTGTTCAATTGGGACTCTGACGAATACGATAGTGGTAACGATGTGTCTCTATCACAATTGCTGGAAGAAGATCAGGACTATAATGACGTTGTCCAAATAAATCAAAATCAAAATGAAGATGCCTTTGAGAATGAACCTTTCCATATATTTGACAGCGAAAGTTTGTCTTTAGACACGGATAAAGATAGTGATGCGCAAGTTCCACCTAATATTTCTTATTCTGAATATACTGCAAGTGTAAATAATTTAATAAAAAGCAGTGAATTATTTTCCACTAAACACTTGTCAAATCTTTTAGATCTCCGTAATGATATTGTTTTGTCGGAAATACAAAAACCTAAAAAACAGACCAATATTACTGAATATATGATTAAAAAAGACTGAGTGAGAATTCAAAATGTGTATTATTTTAACTTTTCTTAAAAGTTTTTCTTTTTTAATTTAGTTATAAGTATACTATTTATATTAAACACACTGAGGTCAAATGAATTGAACTAAATTGTTATTTTTTGTTATATTTCGTTAAGTTTTTTATAGTTTTTATGTTAAATAAACTAAAATGAAAAAAAAACATAGCTTTTTATATCTTTATGGTCAAATTTATCTAAATTTTTGTATAAAAAACCGTCCAGAAATTCGAATAATTCGGAAATTCGAATCGTCCTAAAAAAAAGTGGTTCGAATTTCCGAGCGCGTACTGTATCTATTAAATTTAGATGCAAAATGAAACGATTATTCTAATTGAAAAATAAACGGTAATAATTTTGCCTGTGTATAAAAGGCGAAACAAAAATATATCTCGTGAAGCCATCACGTATGTCGATAATGGCATTCCTTTACTTGGTAAGTAAATTTTAGGTTTTCTGAAAAATTCTGGTTTGAAATTTTGATAAGAAATGTAAAGTATTAAGTTAAGGAAATCGATGATATGTTAATATTTCAGGATTAAGTCGCACTCTTTTAGACACAGATGTCATATATTGATCGATACGAACTGTCTGACAATAAGATATTTTCTATCAAGCCTTTGTGCAATTTGTACATTAATTTCAGACAAAACTGTTTATATATTAAGGCATAAGTTACACTATTGAGTAGCACAATCATCCCAAACCACTTTTTTTGGAAATAATTCTGTAACTTTTGAACCGCTGTAGATATCTATTTAAAATTTCTATTATCAGAGCTGTGGTGTTTTTGAGTTGATTTGAAGGTAGCGGTTCACGGGAGTAGAATGTAGGTCTCCAAAATTGGTTACCTCGGGTATGTATTTTTTTTTAATTTCTCAAAAATTGGTTTACGACTTAAATGTAAAAAATACATGTCCTTATAAATCTCTTTTATGTTTAGAATATCTCTTTTAGTTTAAGAAATATAGTTAGTCGAAGCAAATTTTACTCTCATTTTTGGCCAGGTTTTTTTAGATTTTGCACTGGGGGGCCTTAAAGTGGTCTCAACATTTTTTTTTAAATACCCCCATATTTTTTTACAAAATTCCCAATAATATCCGATAAAAGATTATATTAACCTGAAGTTGAAACTTAAAAAAATTTCATGCTTTTGGGGTTATTTTCCAAAAAGATGGTAATATTTATTAATTTTGTTTTCGTTCCGGACTATAAAATTTTTGTAACGTTTTCAAAAGAAATCTTAACGTAAATGCGTGTAAAGCAAAACTTTTAAGGAAAAAACTAAACTTTTGAAAATGTTATAGCCGGATTAAGATTTTGGTATTTCGGTATAAGAAAACTGGAAGATATATATTTTAATTATCTGATATTAACATAAGTTTATCTATACTATAACAAAATTTCAATATAATATCTTTACTCGCATAAATTTTATCTCAGTCCATATATTATTTTTATTGTTCAAAAAAATTGTTTGAAAGCAAATTTTTAATTCCTTCTTGTTCTGATCAAATTTAATTTATTTGTGTTAATTAAAAAAATTAAAGTATTTAATTTATTTGTGTTAATTAAAATGTTCTGCAAAGAATAAAATAAGCCATATATGTATTATGAAAATTTTTGATATTATTCACAATTAAATGGAAACATCTATATTAATTATCTTTACATTTACAGGCAAAATATTGTGTATGCGCTGTGTAGTCAAACAATTTGTATACAATTTTTAGTATGGACGTCTACATATTATTGTGAATAAAATCAAGATTTTCCCCTCATTATAGAATTTATTTAATTTTTTTTAATTCTCTAAACATTTTGAATTTTTTCCCCAAAAAGTATGCACCAAATAAAGTATGAAATAAGATGCTTTGTTTTAAAATGTATGAAAAATTTATTAATAAAGTTTATCAAATATTTAATAAGTTTTTGAGTTTTTAAGCGATTTGCTATTTTTTAGAAAAAAGTTAATAAAAAATATAAATTCTAGACGAAATTTTGAAAAAAAAAAAATAAATTTAAAAATTTTGAATCAGTAATAATATTAGGAATCCAAAAAAAATATTTTAAAAACCTACTTTCCTTTGCATTCTAAATCAATTTAGAAATATAAAATTTACTTAAAACTTCGGGAGCTACGACATGTTTAGTGCAGCAACTATCCTCGGAATATGTTAAAATTTAGACGATGTTTCGAAAATTATTATGTGAATATTCACGAAAAGATCAACGGCTCATATGAATTAGTTTTTAGAATGAATAAAATAAAAAGTGTCATTTTGTTGTACCATGTAATTTTAGATTCATATAAAAATTAATTTTCGAGGAAAACTCAAGTGATTACAGATGAACATTATTTTGAAATTAAACCTTATTATTTATTATTTATAAAAATTTTCAGATTAATCCCAAAAATATTTGTATAAGCCAATTGGTAGACACCTAAAATTAAAAATACTGATATTTAAATTTTACACATACATACTTTCTCAATTAAATTTAATTTTCGGAAATTTCCTAAACATTAATTTCATAATTAATTTTGTACATTGCCTTAAAAATGTCCTTAATATTTCATAATTAAAAACCTTTAATATCTTCTCTTTGTTGTGTATAGCTAAAAGAAAAACAAGTTCAAATTATCTTTCAACAATTTATTACAACATTGAGCCACTTTGCTTTAACAACCAATTGAGAAAATTTCACACCCACTTTATTGAGTGTACATAGCTACAACAATGACTATAATAACAAAATAAAAAATAAAATACAAATATATTTAAAATATCCTTCGAGAGCATCATCACATTTAATTGAATAAAACCTGCCGTACCTACTACAAATATAATTCAACAAAATAAATCCTTGGGGTATGAGAGAAACAAGTATGAATGAGATTCTAAGACCTCCTATAAATATTAATTTTCTGTTCTTTTTTTCCTCTTTCACTTCAATAAATATATTTTTCCATACAAGTTATTAGTAAATTACTTGTACCTGTTTGTGTCCAATGGGATGTATGAATGAAATTATAAGTTTATGATAGCATTTTTAATATGTAGTACTTGTGTTTGATGTCCTTTTTTTTGGAATGTATATAAGAATGTTTGTATAATTTTTTTTGTTGTATTTATATTTCGTTTTGCACACCAATAAACAATGTAATAAAATTTATTGAATATGAAAAGCAATTTCTGATGATAAGAGTATTTATTTATTCATTCGCCCGTATCAATTGATATATCAATTCAATAATAATACAAAATAACATAACATAACATAACATAACACAAACGAAATAAGAATAACCAGTAACAACAACTATAACTATTTTTTTCTTTCTTTATATATTTTGGATAAGGTTTTCTTTGCCACCAAAAAATAAAATAAAAAAACGCAAACTGCAAAAAACTAACGAAACTATTTTGTTTTCAAAAGTAAGTCGTATATTATTTGGAGAAAGGAACTATAAATTGAAAAGGAAAAAGGATATAATATATTTTTTGTTTTTTTTGTTTAAGGGGAGCGGGTGTTGTTAAAATATTAACAACAAAATACGTTTCTTATAATACACATACACATACTCAAAACCATATATAAACTCAAATATATCCATACAACATACAGTGGAGCTGATCGCAAAAATTTTGGTAATAAATCTGTACCTCCTAAACAACTGGACGGATCGTATTGAAATGTATGGGAGAGTTGGTCTAAATATGTGGATTGAGATCATTATATTTGCTGCATTTTAAAAGGTATGTAGACAGTATGCATGTGTCTGTTTTTATTTTATGTTAATATTTTTTTACTTACCCAAAGATTTAAAAATTTTTTGTTTAAAAAATTATAAATTTTAGTATTTATAATTTTTAAGCATTTTTCTTAGGTTTGAAAATTAATAAAAAATGACTCCCCAAAGCTATCAAAATGATTTTTGGTGCATGAAAAGATCGTTATCTTTCTAATACATTACATTAAAAATATTTTTAAAAAGTTGATTTTAATATATGTTTTGTGCTCTTAATAGATATGATTCTAAAAATTTTTCTATTTTCATACAATATATTCTTACTGTCTACATTTTTTTAGTGGGCGGAAACTAGTGTCAAATCAATCTATATATGAGGATGATTGATTTTCGACTTTTTGGAGAAATCGGTTTTAGAATAGTTTGAATAGTTGGAGTTTTGAAAAAAAACCGGTTGATATTTTCGAAATTCCGAAAAACTAGTTAACCGGTTTTTTTTACAGAAGTAATTAATAAGGCACGTTCAGACTTGTTAAATATTATAACCACTATATAAAATATTTCCTAATTTCTTTTTTTTAATATGAAGCGGTTTTTACTTATCATTAATTATAGCTGACATTTTATCGAATATGGTTTGACGCTGTTTCCTCTTGCAAAACATTTGCAATATTTTTATAAAACTAGTTTTCACGTCTTTTTGATCAAATATTTGAAAAATGTGAACATAGCTTTACTATTAAAGTCTTATATTTCCCTAAAAACAAATCTTATAACATTCAAGTTAAAATTTATGAATTATAATTATTTTATGCAACAACTTTTAGTTAAGGTAAGAAAACAATCAACAAAAATGAAACAAAGTTTTATATAAAATGTACAGAAACTATGACTTAATATGGAAAAAAGTGTGTCTCAATATTTTCGAAATAAATTTTAAAGATGTATTTAACTATTGTTACAAATATTAAATTTATAAAAATTCTAAAATACTTAAAATATTTGTAAGAGTGTTACAGGTAAATTACAAGTAAAAAATAATAATTCCCTTTATATGAGTATTTCATTCAATCCGTACAGAAAAACATCACCAATCACCAAATATATTAGTAAGAAATTCATTCAATTAAAAACTTTTTTTTCTAATTTTCATCCCTTACCAAAACAAAAAAAAAAAAAAAAATTATATGAGTTACTCAAAGTGCAAAAAATGGAAAACATAAGAATTTTTTTCAAATCAATTAAATAGATGATTGAATGAATTAAAAATTTATGTGAGAAAAAAAATCTTAATTAAATTTTATTTCTATTTTATATTTACTTGCAAATATTTATTAAATTTTGATGCAAAATTAAACAACTGTGTTAATTGAAAAATATATCGCAATAATTTTTGCTGTGTATTTAGTACTTTAATACCTTTTTAAACTTATGGACATTATTTCCAGATTTGACTATTTATTGTCATTATGATTATGATTTCTGGTTCTAAAAATGTTTAACGATTTGATGACTTTTATCGCAAATTTGAGGATTTTTCCTAAAAGAAAATTCAGAACTATTTTAAGCATTTTTTATATATTTTGCTTTAAAAGTAAATTAGTTGGTACGTTAATATTAACAACCAAACAAAAGTTAATGGGAGTCATTTTTAAGGAAGTACTTTTTCATTACTTTAAAAGTTTCAATAAGAGTGCGGCTTTGGTTGATGTACACCAAAGATATTATTAAAAAGCGATTCAGATAAATTTTTCTGGTGCAAAACATTGAGAATTTACAAATACTTATTACTTAATAAAAAAAACTCAGCAAAAACCTTGCTTTCTTGGTTAGCTAGCAGGTATAATTGGAAACAAAAATAAGCTACTTATTTTTTGCATGAATAGTTAGTTATTTTTGTTCAAGTTGTCCACAAATTCATGTAGTTAATTTTAGAATGCTTAATAATATGTACCTAAACAAAAATAAAAAGAAAAAAAAGAACAAACAAAAAAAAAAAAATGTTGACAGCAGTGAGATTTGAACTTGGAGACAAATAAACCAAATGACTAACGTCTCACTCAGTACACCATCTCGCATTTAATTTTCCAAGTGATAATTTTTTTTTTTATAAAATATATTTTTAGACATTTTCTTAAAAAGAAACTAACAGCATTAGAATGGGGTTGAAACAATAACCATCTGGTTATTAATCTAGCGATTCACGTGATTGCAATATTACTGTGTTATTATTTATGTAATAAAGAGTAGGTAAATAATAATGACGCCTCTTTACTAAGAAACGACTTTAATAAGTAGTTCCCTTTATAGAAAACAAAAAATTTTTTGCTGGGAACTGTTTTAATCAAATGAAAAATATTGTTATGCATATTTTTTTTAATAAAAATGTTTGTTTTATATAAAATTTAAAAGTAATTTTTTTGAATAGATAAAAAAGGACATCAGAAAAATCTGTTTTACATGACAACGTGAACATGATTTTCTACTTAGTCTATGTTAAATTCATTCATGTTAATGATTCGAATTTTCACCATTTCTGGTAGTTCTGGACCACAAGTTCAGAATCTTATTGGCTTATTTGGATATCCTTTTTTTGCTTCTTAAATTTGTCAATTTAAAAGGTGACTTTATAGAAAAAATTAAGCATTAAATGGATTCAATTACCATACTTTTATTATATAGTGCGAATTAACTCTTCTCAAAAAAGATTGAAAGTCTTTTGCAATTTTTATATAAACCACAGGGATCTGTTTTAGGACCCCTTCCGTATATCTTATTGTTGAGGGTTACTAGCACAGGATATTATGATAATTTGCATTGATAAATTGTAATAGAAGAATTTTGTAGGAGTTGAAAAATTAAAATGCCAAGTTGTCTTTTCCACAAGAAAAATAATGTTTGGAAATGAAATTGCATGATCTGATACGGTAGGATATCTTGGTGTATATCTTAACAAACGTTTGACATATTGCGATCAAATAACTTCCATTATCAAAAGGATGAATATAGCTCTGAATCTACTTTATCCTTTAATAAATAGAAGGTCTTTCAATCTATAGCTTTATATGTGCTAAAACTCATATTAAGAAAATTCAAGTTTGTCAGAAAAGAATTTTGAAAATGTTGTTAAAACTACCATGGAATTTTAGCACAGGACTCCACGAAATGGGTGGGGTCAAACTGATTTTTGAAAGAATACTACATATTACTCAAAATTTTGAAATAGGATGTTCCTCTAGTAATAAGAAGTATATAAAAAATTTAATGGATTGCTAAATTCATATTACTTATATTAATATTTATATTAGCTATACATATGTATATGTATGGATATATATGAAAGTATGTATAAATATACTTTTCTTTGTTTATATAATGAAGGTTTTTTATTAAACATTATCCTTCTTAACACCAAATTTATACATAGCTTTTATTCTTAATAATGTAATACTAATAATATAGATGTAAGGTTTTAATAAACCATCTTTATATTAATTATATCTAGTCTTATAACAAAACCATTTTACCGAAATAAAAATAAATAAAAAATAACCCATTTTCATTGACTCAAAATATTTAGATTTAAGTTCAAGGATCATTTGTTAATTTAAAACTACAATTTTCGACACAAAATAAATAGAAAAGTACTTTGGAAAGATCTTTAGACGTAGCCTCATTTGCGGATTATTTGCTGAGCTATTCTATTAGAATTTGGTCACAAAAAGTTTAGTAATCGATTGGGGAGGATGATTGTAAAATTGACCGATAATTGCACATCGCCTTCTCAGGAGTACATGTATTAGAAAATCCAAAAGAAGAAATATAGTATTATTTACCTCTAAAGTTCATAAAACCATAAAAAATATAATTTGTTTATATTTTTATTTTTTTTATTTATTTTATTTGTATTTTCAAAATTTATTTTCAGATTATTCAAAATCAGTAAAATAAAATACTAAAATCAAATAATTTTTTTTTTTACTGAATTTTAATTTGAACCAAAAAATTGCTTGTTCAAAATAAATTTTAGTCACAATTTTTTCTGCGTATAAAATGATTTTTCTGAAGGTATATGTCTTCTATGACTATCCCATCCAGTGGTTTAGGAGATACAGATTTATTACTTTTTGCGTTCGGCCTCACTGTGCAATATATGTTCAACTTTGGTTTGCATGTACATGTCAGTGTTTGTGTGTGCATGAGCATTTTTGCATGTGTGATAAATTGCAATTTTCTTAACAAATTTAAAATATTATACACCTCATTCTAACCTTCCTTTTTCACTTTACTCCTAAAACATCGTAGTTCTTCACTTTTAGTAGAAATCTGTATTTGAATGTTTAACATAGAATCTGTATTGAAAATCCGTAACAGCTGTATAAATGCAAGTGTAAAATTTATTTTTTTTTCTTCTTTACTTTCTCTTTACTTTTGATGTCATGAATAAATTGTAATACATTCACACTTAGTTTTTTTTTGTTGTTTTTGCCTGGTTTTGGAAAAACTAAAATAAAATTGTAATAATGGAAACTTTATGTAAAAAAGTATAAAAATAAAAATGTACATTGTTACTTCATTGCATTTTTGTGAAATTACTGTGACACATAGATTTTCACACAAATATACAAACATACATATCAATGTAAAAAGACTGACAGGGATATAGTTTTGTGAACAGTTGTAAGTCGTTCGAATAATATTGTGTGTTTTTTTTTTAGTTTTAGGAATGATTGGAGTTAGTTTAATACTCTAGAAGTGACAGCTTATTGGTGTTTTTAACAAGAGTGGATTTTAAGGTTATACGAGCTTAATAAAAACAAGCTGTTTCCTGATATTACTATGATGGTTAAAAGAAGAGTGGAGTAAATTGAAATTTAAATAAATATTTGTGGCAGTATTCAGTATTTGTTGCTAATAAATTTCAGGAACTTATATTTTGTGTTACTTTGTCATAGTCTCTGTCATTAGCCAGAAACCAAATTTTGCTAATACCCAGAGTCCATCACACTTACTGTTGACCACTGGAAATAGCTTATGTCACGAAAACAAAATACTTTTTGAAATCTCTACTTAATGTAAAAATTGTGTAATTGGGGTAATATGGTAAAAATATGTTGTGGTAAAGTGGGATATAAGGACTGCATGTGAAAAAATCCGTGCATATAAATCTGTGTAAAAAAACTAAAGTAATAGGCAGTTTTTTCTAAACTACATTTTTAGTAATGAATATTATGTTCAAGTTTTAAATATAAAAGAATAAATTATTTCTTGCTGGAATAAGTCCATGTTCTTTTAAACTCCGTTTCATTTTTTGCTCAGTCTTTAGTTCCCTTTAAATAAATTTTTTATAGGGTCCAATACCTTTCAATTGGGCGAATTGCTGGACAATTTGCTAAATTAGCCTCCTTTGGTACAAAAAGAGCACCATTGGTTTGATTCCACTCCATTGCTTTGTTACTGTAATGATAAGTAGTGAGATGAGGCAAGAAAAATACGTATACATTATGTTTTACTAGAAAAGGAAGAAGTCTTTTCGTAATGCACTCATTCCTTTTTATTGCAATGTTAATATAGCCATATATTGTGAATGAAGTGCTTCTTTCGCCGCAGTACAAATGGCATGCCAAATCAAAAACTCATTTTTATTGTGCATAACATTTGTCTGCCAAATTTCCTCTGACACCGGCAACATAGAATTCCTGGCCACGAAGTTTCAAAAAGTCTGCAAGCAAGTACGTTTCATCGTACATTATGTATCAATCATAATTCTGAAAAAATTCGTGCGAAATATTTTCGCCCCTCTATTTTGCCTCCAAATACTTTCTTGCATTCCTATCAGGAACTTTTTACACCTTGTCGTCTTCAGGCCAGATTTTCTTTTAGCTTTCCTGACAAAAGATTCAGAGAACTTAACCAGAATTTCCAGAGATTCGGGGATTTTTTTTCAAATTTTATTATAAAATAAACAATATTACGATTTCACCTGAGCGCCAAAATGGCATTATAGAGGTTTGTTGGCAAAATTTTAACAAAAGTATTAAACAAATATTTATAATAAATAATTTACAATTTTAACGTGTATATTAAACACACCAATAAACATTATATCAGAAGCTCAACAATATATTGAGATAAACAAATTTTTAAATAAGATTTAAACTGCGATAGGCTTGAGGCTTGTTTAATATTATGTGACAAGTTATTATATTCTCTAGAACCATAGTGTTCAACTCGTTGCTTAGTTGTTTCAGATTGGCAAAAAATTATTCTTAAATTGTCACGATTTCTTGTGTTGAAAGTATCCTGATTCCGTGTGAATTGTATGGCATGATGCTCAATACAATTAAGACATTTAAACATGTACAGTAATAACTGAAACTTATAAAGCCCGTAAATTGGCAAAACAGTGGGAAAAATGTCCCTGAATAAAATAACAGTTGGAAACCGGCTGGCCAAGTTAGCTACACCTTTTAATGCTTTGTTATGCATTCCCTGAAGCGATTTAAACTCTGTAGTTTTTTTGAATCCATATATTAATGCAAGGTAATTACAATGTCTTTGAACCAAAGCTTGATAAATTAAAAATTTGTTTTTTTTATCAAACTTGTTTCTAAACTTAAATATTAAGCCTAAGGCAGGAGAAAGTTTTACCTTAAGATTCCTAATATGCTGATCCCACATAAGATTTTCATGCAAAAATATACCCAAATATTCAACAGATGATATCTCCCGAACTTCATTTCCATCAACAAAAATACTAAAAGCATTACTAAAACCAAAGTGTTTAAACGTTATAAGTTTCGTCTTTGCAGGATTTAAAAAAAGCTTATTAATACGAAGATATTCCGAAACTAATGAAGCATCTCTTTCCATATACGGCTTTAATGCAATTTCATGTTTAAATTTTTTAAAGCATTGATGTATATTGAAAACAACAAAGAGCCTAGAACACTTCCCTGAGGAACTCCATGTACGACATTCCGCAGATTAGTCTTATTTTCCTTAACTTGTACAAATTGTCTTCTATTTGTTAAGTAGCTGTTTAGAAGCAAATATTCACTTTCATGAATACCATAGTAATTAAGCTTCTGCAGCAATATTTCATTATCGATAAGATCAAACGCCTTCTTTAGATCATAAAATATTCCAGCAACAGCACTATGACCTTCATCTAATCCCTTACAAATGTAATTTTGCATATTTACAATAGCCTCCTTAGAGCCACAACCCTTTCGAAAGCCAAATTGAAACTCATTGAATAAATTATTTTCCACAAAATAAGTGAAAATTTGTTTGTGCAATATACGTTCAAAGATTTGATCAATAATAGGAAGTATCGAAATAGGATGATATTGTTCCACTGTTGTTGCTTTGCTTTCCTTGGGAATAGGGATTACTTTATGGATTTTCAAAATGTCAGGGTATACCGACGAGTCTGCAATGGTATTAAAAATATGCACAATATTTTGAGAAATACAATTCAAACAGTGTAAAAATACTTTGGAATAAATATTGTCGTGACCAAAACTTTTTCCAGGTAAAAGACTTGAAATTATATCCTTAACTTCCTCATTAGAGGTATAGTTAAGACGAAATCGATTATGAACCGGTCTTAAAGTTCTCAAACCGTTACAGAAATCGGAAGGTCATTGAACTATTTTCTGCTTTATTATGTTTAGTGATTGTAGGAAACGAGAATTAAATGTTTCAGCTTTACGAACATTGTTGTCTATAATTTTTCCATTTTTATCAGCAATAGAAAATTCCCGTTGTTCTGCCCTCCCAAGAGTTTCATTCATAAATTTCCCTGTTTTTTTTTTTTGGGTCATGAATTAAGTTTTCTAGGTTACTGACGTAAAAGTTATTTATCGAAATCTTTAAAGCTGCCTTTATAACTTTACTAATTCTTTTCAATTTTGTTTCAAGTATATTATTGCAATTTCTTCTTCTTTGTTTAATAGACTGATTTCTTCTTAAAATTCTTTTTATTTTGTCTGCGGTCTGAAAATTAAACTTTTCTTTCACTACCGGGTTCCTTTTCGGTGGTTATAACCTCTTTATATATTTTTATGACCCAAGAAACTGTATTTCGTGGCACACTTGCCTTTCTACCAATTGTTTTGTATGACCGAAGTGGATGTTCATTTCAATTATGTATTTGCCTGTTTTTTGTTCAATTTCTATTTTAGGAAAAAATAATTTTGCTATTACAATGAAATTTAGCACGTGGCTACTGAACATAATAAAAAATAATAAAAAATTAATGGAACTATTATTTTTCACTACATCAAAAGTTAAGCCTAAAAGTAGGCACTGATTTTTTTCGTGTGTAGTCTTTGAAATTTTACAAACAATTTTTTTTTTTTGTAAGTTCGCTAAGAATATAGTAAATACTGCTATTTCTTATAGATTTAATCACCAATGACTTAAACATATATGGACAAAAACACAAAACTTTTAAAATTCGACTAACATCTTTTTCAATTGCATTGCCCAGCAAATCTTTTTGGTTCTCTGTAATGGTAACTATTTATAAAAGTAATTTCTTGATAATGTGGCGTCATTATTATTTCTCTAATATAGAGCTAGAGTGCTGTATGAACAACCAGAAGGTGTTGATTGGTTTTTTAACAAAATTTCTAAAGAGATATTTTATACTAAATCCAGTTTTTGTCACTTAATAAGACGTTAGTCATTAAAAATGAATGGTTAATTTGTGCCCAAGTTCAAATCTCATTGGCTACGAATTTTTTATTATTTACTTTTATTTTCCTTTAGGTACATATTTTTAATATACCTAAAGTCTAAAAATAACTACATGAATTTGTGAACAATCCGAACAAAAATAAGTAGCAGCAAAAATTAAGTAGTTTATTTTTGTTACCAATTATACCTGCTAGCTTATCAGGAAAGCAAAGTTTTTGCTGCTTATTAGCGCTTTGAGCGAACAAAAAACAAATACGTCAGCATTTAAAATCCGCTATCGTGAATCACTTTCTCGAGGGCACCCAAAATCTATCGCCGTTGAAAGTTGAAAATTAAAAAAAAGTCTCAAAATTTTAAATTTCACTTATTTACATTATAATTGCACCCGCTAATAAATATAGTGAAAAACACACTGACAATATTATCATTTAGCTGAGTTGCATAGAAAAATTATTATTATTCTTTTTGTTTAATAATTTATAAACAATTTTTTAAATAATAAAAATATATCAGATGAAAATTTTTTAATTCCATTTAATGTCGAAAAAGCAAAATAAAAGTTGCAGGAGTTTAAATCATGCAAACTCTTAATTCTTGCTGAATATTTTTTCAAATCGTTTTTAATAATTTAAAAAGAATAATTATTATTTTTTTTTGTCTGATGACGACAGATTTTTTATACGTATCTTCTGGCATTTGGTCGCAATTTATTGACATCCTAAATTTGATTTATAGAGCTAATTAGCCAACCAACCAATATTTTTAAAATATATTTTTTGGTGAATCAACTCGACAATGTAAAATATTATTTATTTTACATATTATTTATTCGACTATATAAAATATTATTTAAATAACTAATGGTTCACAAGTTACAGAATTACTTCCAAAAAAGCGGAAAACATTTTTTTTTTGTAAATTTTTCGTTATTTTTGGAGGATTTGTGTAAAACTCGTGAAAATTATTTCTTTTTTTTGACTTAAAGAAATAAGTATGTAAAAATTTTCTGACAGGTATCTAAATTTAGATTTTTCACAAAAAAGTTTTAGATTTAGATTTAGATTTTTCACAAAAAAAAAAGAAAACTATTTTTGGTCTTTCTTAAGAGCCAGTTATATACATCAAAATATTGATGTACAGGGAAACCACAAATATGCAATTGCATATTTTTTTCTGTACGTTGAATGAAGCCATCGATAAAATATTTATACATTTCAGAACAAATAAGATACGTTGTCATCGATTATTAGCATATTTTACATACATTAATTTTTAGAGCATATTTAATCCTTTTAGAAGATATTTTGACATTTTGAAAATAATTTTTATCTAAACGTCATGGGAAGTTTTTAATATTTGTTTGTGTTGTATAGAAAAAATAAGAGATCAAAAAATATTTAGTATTTAATTAATGGACACCGCTAGAGTTTGTTAAAAATCTCTGAGGAGCTTGATTTGTATGAATTCATCTAAAATGCAAAAGGTCGTAACCACTGAAAAATTAAATACTGTTTTTTTTTCTTGGATTATTATGTACTGATCCAAAGTACATCAACATAAAAAATTACATCAGTATTAACAAAAGATAAAAGGACGTAATATCAAATCATAAACGAAATAGCCATAAAAACACTTCAATTTATAAAAAAAAAAATAATAGTTTGAAAAGAGTTTTATGCTTTATCTATTTTTTTAAGTGAATGATTGCAAAATTTTATTTAATTGCTGAATTTTAAAGTAAACATTTTAAAATTGTGGTTAGGGCCTTTTACATTTTCATAAAGTTTTTAAGTGTCAATATGTACGTAAATTTCCATATATAAGCAAATAGAAGTTTTTATATAATAAATTAGAATTAAAAATAAGGTTCTTTGACAGAATTGACAGCTAAATTTTAGTTTTTCTTTATTTTATATTGTTGAAATATTTATTAGTAAAACACTGTTTTTATAAAAAAAAATAATGCGCATAAGACACTTTTTAGAGCATATTTGGGCTTTCTGTTGTTGTATCACATATGGCTCTCAATTAATAGAATCTTCCGGAAGGTTTAGTACATAGTTATGGTCCTTGTTGAAGGGTACACTAAGGGAGAATTTCTTATTATTGAGCTTAAATTTCGCACAATTATCAAAATACTTCAAAATATTCTCTGAAACTCTTTGTCACATTTCTTTATACTCTAAAGTAGTTTAACTTCAAAATGCAATAAAAAAATACTCATACTCAGCAAAATAAATTCGTGATTCAAATATTCAATTGTCATCATAAATTTGGTATTCCTAGTATATAATAAAATTTTACGCTTTATTAAATATAGTTGATATTTATTTTTTCTTATTTCAACTTTATTTCCTCTTTTTTAAAAAAATGCTAAATATTGGAATTATTAATAGTCTGGGTAGTACTCCATAAATAAATCAAAAATATACATATGTATTGGAAAAACACTCAGACACATGTACTACATACCTACACATATATCTATATATATATGTAGGTATATATACTATGTTGTTACACTAACCATGTTGCACTGCATTACCACTTGATAAAGCTTACACACATACATACAAAATATAAAATTTCTGATTTTATTAAATGCTAAAATAAAAAAAAAAAAAGAAATTAAATAATAAAAAAATGAAAGAGAAAAACATAAAACACAAGACATTTATCACCTAACAAATGCTTGAACATTTACATATATTTATTAATATGAAACTTTTGATTTTGTGTGCGAGTGTGTGTATGTGTGTATGTGAGTAAAAATATCCTTTTTCCGTTTTAAATTTTGATTGTATATGTGCTTGTGTCTACTCTACTATATTTTCTCCTTTAGTGGACTTTGGCAACATTCGTCGTAACTTATGATGAATGTTGAGTCAAGTTTGGGATTTTTCTTTTTTTTTTTTTCATATAACATTTGGGTAATGTTGCAGCTACCACTATACCAACATACCACATGCATTTGCATGAATTTATTTATGTATGAATGAATAAATAAATGAATGTATCAGTATTTGTTTGTATAATAGTGTATGTATGTGCAAGTTTGAATAAATTTCTACCGGATGTAGAACATATAATAAAGTACGACTATTTTTTTTACATATGAACATACATAAACATACATACATGTTGATTAACGCTTTAAATGTTTGGTTAAAAAAAATTTAGTTTTATTTAAATATTAGAGGATGTGGGGAATAGTTTTATTTTAGTTAAAACAAAACAAGTAAAACAAAAATCTTAAATTTATAGGAATTTTAATGCGAGTAGTATTTTAAATGGAAATTTGAAGTATACCTAGCATTTTGGAATGCTATTATTTAGAAGTCTTTACAAGAACTAATTACTTAAAAGCTTTTCAATAACTCATTGATTACTGTAGTCATTATTAGTAAAAACAATAGGAACTAGTTAAATTTTACATTGCAAATAGTTAATGAAATGTCAAGATATAAAGAGCTATTTTTTATTTTGTTATATTTTTCTTTTTTTTATACCCTTCATCACAGGTGCAAAGGGTATATAAGTTTGTCATTCCGTTTGTAATTTCTACAATATTCATCTAAGATCCCAATAAGTATATATTTTTTGGATCGTTATTAATAGGAAAGTCGATATAACCATGTCCGTCTATCCGTCTGTCTGTTGAAATCAGTTTTTAGAAAGCTCCAGTTATTGGATATATATGTTTTATGTATCAGATTATACAGAATATTCATTAAACTGACAATAGTAAAAATCAACAAAATCGATCCATTAATAGCCGAGATATCGTCTTTTTGTTTTCGATTTTTTAAGCTCCTATATAAGTTAGCGACTTTGTTTTTGCATAGGAAATTATTATTTTTAAATATTTATGTAAATATATAATATTTTGCAACTATGTATTTTATTTTAAATTCTTTAATTTAGATATTTGAACAACTCAAATGGGGAATTATATTAACAATTTTTATTCTGAAAAGTAAAGTACTAATGATATCTCAGTTACTAACGAACCGATTTTGATCATTTCTTACGCAGAAATATTTAAAAATAGATTTAGAATTTCCTGTACAAAAACGAAGTCGTTAGATTACATAGGAGCTTAGAAAATTCGAAAACAAATACGGTTTCAGAGGCCTTTTCTGTTTTTTGGCGATAGCTCAGCCATTAGCGAACCGTTTTTATTAATTTTTAATGCTTTTTGAGCTCTTGGATGAATATGGTGGAAATTACAAATAGAATGACAAACATATATATACCCTTTACAACTGTAAGTATGAAGGGTATAATATTTATAATATTAGAAAAAAATTATTCATTTTGTTTTAATGTTCGACATCAACATATTCGCTTTATTCGTTATTTGAAAAGTCGCACTTTTTTATTTATTTTGAGTAATATTTCATAACCTAGCCTTTTGGCCATAATAGGTCACAAATTTCTACCTAACAAAACACTTTTAAATCCTGCGAACAATTATTGCTATCAAATTGTCAGAATTATACGAACGAACATTATTCGTATGAACATCCTAGTAACTACATGTCATTAACAAGTTTTTGCTGGGATAATAACAAAGAGATAAATTGATCTTACATCAAAGCGTATACTTGTTATTAATATAAAATATTACTCATACGTACAAAGCTATCAAAATTTTAATGATGCATGAAATTAAAAAATATATAAATAAAAAATAACTATTGCATAAATTTATCTTTTAAAAATACATTAATTCTTGGCACCATATTTCTTAAAACCAAAAATTAATATTGCAATATTCTTCTGAAATCCAGCACTTGTCATTTAATGACTACAAATACAAAATTAAATTTTACACTTCATAATTTCTTACTTTTCTTATTTCTTTTATGACACAAACTACAAAAGAGGTGCTAAAAATCCATCTACAACTGCAATAACTCTACGAGAAGTAAATGGAATAAATTTTTATTTTTGAAGAAAAAAAAAAAAAAAAAAAAAAACACAACAACAAATTCAATTATGCATTTAAAATCACTACTGTGACCCAAGCATTCGTTTTTGTATTATTTCTCTCTTAGATGTATCATATTTTTAGAACAAGTGTCTCTATGTACAGTTGAAATATGATATTTGACCTCAATATTATCATTTGTTTTATTTTAGTTTTTTTTTCTATTTGTCTTTTTGAAATTTTTGAATAGTCTTTTTACGACTGTTACGGTCATGGCGAATAAATTTTGCTAAAAATAAATATTTCAAAGAATAAGAGGAATACTAAAAGAATTATTAAAAACAGTGTTTGATATTAGAATAGGAACACTTTTATAAAAATTATTCTAAAAAGTTATTTAATTACATAAATGTGCTTGAAGTATGCTTTTGATCAATTATATGGTATACATTGAGCCACATTAATAAACATCATGTACATAGAGTTAAGTAATATTTTAAATATATTTTTATATGTAATTTTGATAAATTCTAACAAACATTTGCAACAAGTTTATATGCAACTGGTCAGATTTTCTGTTCTCTCGCTTAAGGAGGAGAGCCTTTGGGAGCATTTTTTAGAAATGTGTGGAAAATTATTCACTTTGCCTTGCTATGGAACCTTATATATATAGGTTAGGCGATTAAAAAATATTATAAGCAGAAGAAAAAAAAAAGAAAAAGAATTATAACCATTCTGACACAAACTAACAAACACTTCTTCTTTAAAACGAGTTAGAGTAAAGAGGAGCTCGGTTTTTTATAAGTAGGTATAAATTCTAGTTGAGAATCGGATAGAGCGGAATCTGTTTTACAATATATTTTGGAAATAGATTTATAATCTCTAATCGGCTAGCCCGATTTTCATAAATGTTAAAGTAATCGTAGTAGAGGAGCATATGAGTTTAGATTAAAAAAAATATTAAAAATATTTCTATAACATTAATTTTAACAAAAAGTACATAAATATGTTTCTAAATACCTACGCTTAAGAACTCCATTTAAAAAAGGCCACTTTTTATTAAGAAAGGCACAAAAGTATAAACTTGAAAAAGCTTTATTTTCAGTTTTTACCACAGTTTTTTCTGTGACTGAAATTTGCAAAAATTATGTGACTTTAGTGGCGCAATACACGGGAATGAAAAAAATAAAGATTTCATTTTAACAGATAATGATGCTTCATTCTGTCTTTCAAAATATTAATTTTCAGTTTTCAGTTGCCATATTTCTCCACTCCTTTGTGTGACAGTCGCATTAAATAAGTTATTAATTAGATGCTGCTACAGCTAAAACAAAACACTTGAAATTTAACATAGTGCAGTTTATAGATATTGGAGAGTAGATTATGCTACCATTTTTGAATTTTCGATATATCCCAAAATCGGGAGCTATATCCAAAAACTGAATTTTTGGATTTCGTGGCTATAATTTTTTTGATCTCGAATACCTGTTACCCAATTTAATTTTTTAAGTGGCATGAGAAATAAAAAAATACATATAATAATACATAAATTAATATTAATGTATTAAAGGGATATTAATTGGGGAGTTATTTCATTTCATATAAAACCTTAAATTCTCAAAATGAACTAAGTCGCGTGATTTTTTTATATTTAACAAAAATGTTTGGCTACGACGCTTAGTTCTCTAATTATAAAATAAATAAACAAGTTATATATTGAGTGTTCTGATTCACTGCCTTTCATTCTTTATATTCTTTGGGATAAAATAAAAAAAAAAAAAATCGGATAATAGAACTTTTAAATTTATTTTTTTTTTATTTTTTAAGAGCATATAAAATACCGTTTTTTTAATGTTTATATGTCCAAATTTGACCTTTGAACTTTTAAATAATATAAACTTTATAGATGTCATTTTAAAATAATATCTTTAGAAGATATTAGGAATTAAACAAGTAAAACTTTTAGCATTTTTTAAATTTTCAAAACGTCATATTTTTGGACCAGAAAGGGCCCTGAGTCCAAAAATTTATATATAAAAAGCAATTCCAATGTTTGTAGTGAATTTCTTTAAAAAAGGAAATGGTAAATCTGAAAATGGCGCTCATCTGTCAATTTGACATTTTTTAAATAACCTTTTCAGTTAATTGAACGTAGTTATTGGTTAGTTCCAGAATTTTTTAAATGGTTTTATATTTTAATAAAATTTGTATAAAAAGTTTAAAAAAAAAGAGAAAAACATTTGTCCTAAAAACGGTTAAGTGAATTTATACACATAATTTATTTTGCTGGAGCATTTCATATATGACTAACACTTAGCTGATTTTGCTAACTTCTAAATCAATCAAGATATATTAAAATAGTTTGGTGGGTAGAAGTAAGACCAAAAGGTTCAAAATGGTGAAAATAATAATAATAATAACAATAATAATAATAATAATAATAATAATATTAATAATAACCACAAAACGCTTTTTTGGGAAATAATTTTGAAACCGTTGGTGATATCGAAATAAAATGGTTATAGATGCAATATTTTCATCTTGATTTGGAGTAGCGCACCTCGTGTATGTAATTTTTTAAAAATTCGTTAAAAATTAATTTATTATTTGAATGTAAAAAAAGAAACACATAAAGTTAGGCCTTGTAAATCTCTACAAAGAACATGCTTACATGTGTAGCTTATCTCTTTTAGTTGAAGAGATATTTGGACCAAAGCAAATTTTATCCTCATTTTTGGCCTCTTTTTTAAGCTTAACTTAATTTGGGGCCAAACATTTTTTTGAAAATATCCAATAGAGTGATATAAATATATTCATATGATAAGAAAATATATTAATCTAAAGTGGAAATTTAAAAAAAAGATCAAATTTTTGGGATTATTTTTCAAAAAGGTGGTAATATTTTTTAACATCTAAAATATTTTTTTTTGTTCCGGACTATAGAAGTTTTGTAATGTTTTTAAAATAAATCTTAAAGTAAATGCGTATAAAGCAAAATCGGAGGCAATTTGAGCAATTGTTTCCCCCCCACGCCTATCCAAACTTTTAAATTTTTAAAAAGTTTTTTAATTATTATTATTATTATTTTTTTTTGTAAAATTTTCAAATTCTAAAGCCGAGATTAACAAAAAATATATTGTATTTATGCCCCAATATGTTAATTAAATACACAAAAAATATTTTCTGAGCCGCGCCTATTACAACGACTGGGTAATAATTTTAATGATAAAAGTCAATTTTTGAAACAAATTTTTCCCGGAATGTGATTTCGGGTATTTTGATATGAAAAAGGGTAAAATTTTTTAATTCGCTGATTTAAAAACAGGTTTATCTATATTAATGCAAAAATTTCATTGGAATACCTCTACTTATTTAAATTTTATTTAGGTCCAAATATTAACACTATTTCTCAAAAATGTACATAAAATATAAATTTTCAGTTTGTCGGATCATGGTCTGGAGAAATTTCATCACATATGCGGTTAAATTTCATTTCGTTTTTGGACTTATTTCATGGAGTAATTCACATGAAATAAGTGACTTATTTCATTTTACATTTTAGGACTTATTTTGTGAAGAGTTTTTTATGCTGCCACATTTTTTAAATATTTTGAGAAATTTTTAAATAAAAAACTTTTATAATATTTATTGCTACTACGCTTCTGTATAAATTACCCGCACTGTAAATGAATTTAATACTTTTATAATTTTATACATAGATTTATATAGATTAATATGGTTGTTTGCATATACTTAGTTTATATAAATATAAAATATATTTTTGTACTATACATATACATATATAATGGCAACAAAAAAATAATAACAACAATTTTTAAGAAATCATAAGAAAAATACACAGAAAAATAATAACAAATAACAATAACATACCGTATGTACTTACTTGATATGAATGAAAGCACAAGAATCATATCTAATGCCACTTGAAACCACTTCATCTCATTTCCCCTTTTGTGATGTTTTTTTGTGCCGTTTTTGTTGTTGTTTTTTTTGCTTTTTGTTTTTATTTCTGCTTTATCCTTTATGTTATTTGATGCTGTTATATTTCTATTTTTAGTTATAGTAGTTGTGCGATGAATTTTCGTTGGTGCCCTCTTTGTTTATGCGGAGAAAAAAAAAAAAAAAAATCAACACAAAAATAAAAAACAAAAGATCAAGTTGAAAATCTTCTTCTTGTATTTTCGATGTATTCAAATTTTAGTTTTGTCTTTGTTGTTGTCTAAGTCCTTTTTTTTGTTGGTAACTTATGAATGCTGCTGATGTTGGAGATGGTGTTGGAGGTGGTTGTGTAGGTGATGATGTGGTTTGAAGAAGCCTTAAAGCAAACGTTTAGTAGTCGGTGGCATTCAAACAGAGCAAAAGGGAACAGTTGAAAATAAATGACAATGATTTTTTAAGGAAAATTTGTTAGCAATAGTTTTAGTTTTAGTTTCAGTTATTATTATTATTATTATTATTATTATTATTATTATTATTTGTTAAGATGTTGTTATTGTAACAAAGAGTTTTCCAAGAATTTTTGTTGTAGTTTAATATTAAAAGAAAATGTGCTGCTACGGCTGTTGATGGCTGTTGTTGGCTGTGGCTGCTGTTGATGTCAATTGTCCAGTAAAAAAATATAAGCACTTTTTAAAATCTTTGAAACAATGGCAGTCATTATGGTTTTATTATTGTTGTTGTAGTTTTTTCTTTACTTTTTTTGTTATTGTTATTGTTATTATTAATTTTTATATTATTTTTCTTTAGGATTATTATAAATAATTAATGAACATTTTTAAGATCTAATACCAAGATTCTTATTATTTTTTTTTATTAGTAAGTTAAAGTGGTTGTTATATTTGTTGTGGTAGCTAAAGTAGTTTTAATTTCTTGTTTGTTGTAGTTTAGCGGTGGTTAGTGAACTGCAAAGCCACATTTATCTAAGACTGATAGACATAGATAGAGAAACGATCACTTACAGGGCGAGAGAGATAGACAGTGTGAAAGAGATTGCAAGTAAAATACTTTCTTGCTATCTGAAGTTTTGTTTAAGCGTGTTATTAAAGTCACTACTACATTTAAGCCACCAGTACTCCTTTAAATTTATAATTTTACTCAAAATGAATTTGTAAATTTGTAGCCACCTTGTTAAAGTTGCTGAAACTTTAAATTGTAGTTGCAGTAGCTGTAATTTACCAGGATTGAGTGTTGGAAAAGATGATGGAAAAGTTGGTGGTAGTAGTGGTGTTGGTATTAGTGTTAATAGAAATGTAACAGCTGTTTGCTTTTGTGTGGCGTTTTTTGATGATTTAGCTGTGCATGTAGCTAATGATGTGATTGCTAATGATGCTTTAGCCGCTGTGGGGTTTCCTTTAAAAAGTATCTTTTTCAATATGCCAACCACTTCGTTATGTATTTTTGTATGATATCTTGCTGTTGTTGCTGCTGCTGGTGTTGCTGTTGTTGTTTTTTTTATTTCAATTACAAACGCGGATTCATTCATTGGTAGCGTCGTTAGTAATAAAAACTATAATTTTACAGTATCTTTAAGATATTAAAATGGATCGCTTGTCTCTAATGATTATAGGTTTTAAATTATAAACTGCTTGACAAAATTTGTTCTCCTTTTGTCCTGTTTCACTAGCCTTTTATTAAAAATTTGGCTCATTATTTTCATTTAGTTTTATCTTTTTCCTTGTAGTTTTAAGACTGAGGTCTTGTTTCTGGTTTACTTTTCTGAAACTGCTATGATTGATTGGCTTTTGAGCTTTTTTGTTTCATGAGAAATTTGTCAAGTCGTTGAATTCAAATTCATTGTTTTTTTGTTTTTTTTTTGCCTAGGATGTGAGGTGTTGTTTTAGTTAGTTTTTTGTGGCAGCTTTTATTAGTTTTTATATTTTTACTTTTCTTTTGTGCAAATTTATTGTAGTTTTATTTTCAATTTAAAAATTGAGATTTCATTTATTTCTAGTATTATTTTCTTGTTGTAGTTTTCGTTACAATGGCAGTTATTGTTTTTTTTAATTTTATTTTTCTCTAAATTAAAAAAAAAATATTTCCCTTAATTTTTTTCTTTTTTTTTTTTGAAATTTCGGCTAAACTACTTAAAATTACAGCTAGAAAGAAAGGAAAGAAAAAGTATATATTAAAACAGGAAAACATATTTTCATAAAATTAAACTAAATATCAACACTTCAACTTAAGTCTGAAGGAATTTAGCAGAAAAAGTTTATGTAAAAAGATATAGAATGTTGATTTTTTTTAGAGACAAATTTATTTTAAATTTGAAAATTTGTAAAAAATTACTAACTTAAAATATCACAGAGAACTACAATACCAATATTTTGTTAATGTACTCAAAAAATAATTTCAATTGTGTAATAGAAGATATGATTCAGAAAATTTTACTCTCTTCATAAAACTAGATTACACATCGTATTGAAATAGGAGAGTTTAGTGTAAATAAAATTTATTTTTGGTATGTATACAATATTGCAAAGTATTTATTTATTTTTTATTACCTTTTACCAATTTAAAAATGTTATAAATTGTGATTTTTCTACAAAAAAAAAAAAAAAAAAAAAACTGCGAAAATTCGTCAAAATTCTTGAAAAATAAGATGAACAATTCAACTCTTTTTCCTCTCCTAAAATGTTTACAGCAGAAATGTTAAATATCACCATTTTGGTGATGTTTTCATGTTGCCTATTTTTTCACTTTGACGATTTTTTATTGTGGCGTTTTTTTTTCGGTCCCAAAGATTTCTTCCGTTTTTAGCTATTTTTTTGTGCGATTTTTTTCGTTTTGATAAATTTTTTCATTTTTTTTTATTTTTTTATCTGTTTTTTGCGATCCCTGACTTTGTTTCTTTTTCGCATTTTGACGTTTTTTCGAATATTTGAAACTGTTTTGAATTTGCCATTTTTTCATATTTTGCAGCCTTTAAGTTTTGATAATTTATTTTAATTTCAACGAGTTGTAGTGATTTGCTTTTCAATGACTTTTTCGATTTTAATTAACTACAAAAATAACATTGTAATAAATAATATCAAAAAATTTTTGTTTTTGCATTACTACCAATGTAAAAGAAAAACAAAAAGAACATATTTTTTTTAAACTGTTTGCCTATACCGTGGTTGTTTTCGAACCAATTAATGTATGAGGAATAAAATTGCAACAAAATTTAAACTTTTTAAATTTCTCTAAAAATTAATAAAAAAAATCTTTTATTCTTTTTTCTAAAGATAACTTATTGTATTATTTTTATATTTTTTTTGTGCACTTTTAGAGCAGTTCTGAAGGACTTTTTATCATCAGTTCGAAACCTCGATTTCCCTACCTGTTATTCAGTTGTTATATCCTAGTTTACTTTGAAATTTCTTTTAAATTGGTTCAAAAGTTATTAATGGATTTTAATTTAGAATTATTTGGACTTTTTTAATATTTAAACTTTAATTTAATTTAGTGAATTTTCCTAATTATCAAAATCATCCTGTCGTTATATCCAGATATTAAGGTAGTTTAGAATATATATGTTTATTATATGTATATCAGTAAAAATGCTATCAAATCGAACATTTTAAATGTTAAAAATTAAAAAAATTTGTCACAAATTAATTTTGATGCACAGAAAATTTTTCTTAAAAAATACTTTTAACCTCAATTTTTATACTTTTTCTTTCAATCAGGAAATAATTTTTTTTAACACTCATTGCCATCTGAGTTAAATTATATAGAAATAATCCAAAAAATTTAAATTTTGTTCAAAATAGTTATTCTTTTATTAATATTTCGCAGAAACTTAAAGTCTGATTTTCATGAAATTTTCAAAATATTATGAAAAGATATGTGGCTATTTAGAACTGATGTCAAAAAGTCTTTAAATAGCGTCGAAAATTTTGTTGCACTTTTATTCCGCAGACATTAGATTGAAGTGATAGAATTATAAACACACGGTTCCCATTTATGAACTGATTTTGATGTTTTTCAATAATGACTTTCTCGAAAGTATTAACAATATATAGATGTAAACATCATATGTCTAAGTTATCATTCTCCACTTAGTGGTGAACAATAAAATATGGTTAATTTTAATAGTAATGCATACAGCTTAATTATAACAGATAAATTGAATTCTGGGTAGTTTTCGATTTTTTACGATTTTTGGAAGAACAAAATTTTTAAGAAATTTATTTTTTTTACTTTATTTTAGCATAACTGCAAATAATTTAAATCAGAGTTTTTTTTCATTAAAATCTGACAAATCGTTCTCGAGATATGCTGCACTATGTGGTACTACCTCACTAATTTTATCTTGAACACCATGACCCCGAGTTTCTTATTTGACTAAGAAAAGGCCCCTGTGCCGCTAAAAACATTTTATATTAACGCCCTGTGTAAAATATTTATGAGAATTGTAGAAACTATAAAAGGAATGACAATGTTATACTACCCTTTCACTAGTGGTGAAGGGTATGCAAAATATTAACCCTTTAGTGCACTGTAATGCATATATGAATCAACCATATTTTTCTGTTCAAATATTTTAATCGCATAATGCAAAAATATTGAAGTCAGTATATTTGTGACACTGTATTTTTAGTTTGTGGAGAAATATTTTGCTCTCTGGTTCACATATGAATCATTAGATTTATGAAAATTAATGAAAGTTTCTAAAAATAAAACTATTCTGATTTCCTAATTCTTTGTACCGAAAAACAAATTTGTTTAGTTTTGGAAGGTATTTTATTGAATACACTGTCCCAGTGAGATCTTCCCAATTGTAGTTTTAAAGTATTTTTGATAACATTTTAGCTACTTCTAATTCTTGTTGCTTTCCTCTTCAATTTAAAACACAGCTGCACTCTCAATTCATTATAATATTTATTTATATATTAAGAAATTATTTACAGTATTTACACATTTAATAACTTAACAGTAACATTTTCAAAATAAGAAGTTAAACGTTCGTTTCAACAAACTTAAGATACTTGAGGATCCTTTGACACTTGATCTCTTTGACAATTGATTCTTTGTCACTTGATCTCTTTGACAATTGATCATTTGTCACTTGATCTTTTTGACAATTGATGATTATCTGTTCGTAACAGCCCGTCTAGACGTAACATAATATGTAAGGTTTTTGTGTCAGAGAGTGTCAAATTCGCTCTCTGAGAGAATTATTTCACGTGTAGATTCAAATATTAATATTATAAGATGTATTATGAGACTGTTGTGATGAGATTTCTCTACACAACCATCTTATAAAATGAACTATACGAAATTTTGTTTATGTGTGTGCATGTGTATTTTGGAAATTACTTAAAAACAATGTTTTTTTTTGTAAAATTGTTTCCTTTTAGTGTTTATTTTACATGTTAGAAAACATTTTTATAAAAATTGTGCTAAAAAGTGCGAATTGCTTAAATAAAAGGACAAGTTTACTCTGCGACTGATTAAAAATAATGATTTCTTATAGGATTTATTAGAATACGTGTTTAACATTATGTAAACAAAATGGTTACTCTTCTCTGCCGGCGTTATCTCACATATTATATCAGCGTTAATCTCAGTTGTAGACCTGGGGTAACGTCGGTCTTTTATATCCCTGTTCCTATTCCGTCATGTTTCGTTTGTTCTAAACCCAACCCACTAAAAGTCAATCCCTAAATTGTCAACCTAGGTGATCTTCTCCTTTCCCCTCTATTCCTACATTTGTTTCGCTCAAAAATAAAAAATATGCATTTAAGGGTTAAACATTTTTTACAACTTTATCGAAACCTCCACTTTCCCTATATTTTTTTTAATCTTTAAAATATTTAAACCTTCACATACATTTCAAAAGCATTTTATTTAAAATTTAAACAAAACAAATCTTTAACAGGCATTTTTTTTTGTATTTTTTCTTACACCTCAGGTTGTTATTGCGTAAAAACCCAAGAGATCTTGATAAAAATCGACTGCAAGTTCTTGGACACCTAAAGCGACATTCAATGTCTTTCATCTTTTACAAAAAAAATATATCTTTTTCATTTCAAAACGTATTTCTTTTTATTCATTTTTTTCCTGTCCTTTTTTTTCTTTTAAAAAAGAAAGGTAAAATATAGAAAAATAAAAAATATAACAAGAAATACATTTTTGCTCATGAAATCATAATGAACCCAATAAAAATTTTCCTTTATTTTTAATGACATTTTAAAAAGGCAACAAACATACAAGCAAAATAGCCTGCCAAACAGTCTTTATAAATAAAGTGTCACCCCTTTGTAACGGTATTTGAAAAAAATAAAATTTACAAACTAATACTGACACTGCTACTAATAATATTACAAATGATTGAAGATACTCATACACATACACTCGCAAAAAATGAATGAAATATATACATATATTACGCCCAAGTATGAATATGAATAAATCGTATTCATAGTCATGAATATAATATTTAAATTCTACTTCTTGTTTCTTTATTTGTATGTAGGTGTTTTTTTTTTAAATGCTGCTGCTTTTTGTTTAAAATTTATTTTTCTTTTATTTCTCATGAATCGTTTTACATTTATATTAAAAAAAAAACTTAAATAAAGAATGAAAAAAAGTTAGAGAAGAGGGGAGGGGGGTGAAAAAAACATACAATCATTTTACATTTTATTCCCTCGAGCATTGAAATAAGACTCTTACTTTTATTGTACCATTTGAGTAGAAGAATATCGCTATTCATTGCAGGTTCAGTGGTGAGATGCTGCTGGTGTTGATGTTAGTCATTCTCACTCTATAGTACACTCACTCATTATTTCATTGTAACACTAAGAGGGAAGTAAGACTCTTATAAATAATGGATTTCATATGGGACACTTGTTTAAGATAAATTGTAATAGATGTGGGGTAATAATTTTAAAGGTATTTTTTTTTAGTAGAGAGGTTACTAGGAATGAAATTATAAATTGAAAGTAATTAAGAATTTCTTAGAGGAGCTTTTGAATATTGGGGGAGTTTGGGAAACTTTTTATAATTTCCTATATTCTTAACGAGGACAATACTGATTCTGTGTTATGAAATTTTTTAGTTCAAAATTCTAATTTAAATTACCTTTATTATTTTTTAAACTGTTCTATAGTTTCGAAGATATAAAAAATAGAAATAATTTGTCAAAAAAAAAAAAAAAAATTCTTACAATTTTTAAAAATTTTTATTTTTCAAAAAAATTAAAAAAATTGAAAGTGACTAAAAATGCTCTCAACATGTATAGTTTTAAGATAAAAGAGGAAAGGTGTTTTTTTATCATTTTAAAATTTTTGAAATAAAAAATTTTGTAAAAAAAAATTTTTTGACACATTTTTGTACCCTATACCACGGGTTCCCAAATGGGAGTCCATAGCAACGTTTAAAGGGGTCCGCGAAGAAGTTGAAAAACAGTATAAATCATATGCTGCTACAAAATGGCACTTTTAATTTTTATTCGGAAAAAGATCTAATGTTGGCTATTGATCTTCTTGGTGACTTCAAAATACAATATAAAAAAATTTTTGAAGTACAACCTAAATTTCGAGATATTGCGAAAAGTCTGTTTTCAGTATAGTTCCTGCACTATAGACCTTGTAGCTTTATAGACTTTACATCAATTTAAGATTTTTAAATTGATTTAGAAACAGGAAGAACGTAGCTTTGCAACCATATTACAATCATTTATATACACTCAAATTAAGTAACGATTTATTTTAAATTTATTTCACTTTTCTTTTTCAAAATTTTTTACTTTTATGTAAATTTTTCTGATTTTTTTTCTTCAGACTACACATATTTCTTGCACGGTTTGAAATGCCATTTTGTTTAGAATAAAATGGGATATCTCTATATATTATAGTTTAATAAGCATTTTCTAAACTTTTTTAAAAAATTATATTTTATATTTATATTTTTTACTTGGCTTTTACTTTTTGAGGAAAAATTTTAATTTTGTATGAAAAATTTTAAGTAAATTTTACAGACAAAATCGAATAAATTCTACAGTTTTTGTCTAATTTAAAAATATTAAATTTTATTATATTTGCAACCAAAATGCTTTTAAAAATTATTGTATAGAAAAAAAAATGCTATAAATCGCTGTAAAACTTCGATTTTTTTGAAAAATTTTATTTGCTCTATATGTTGTTTAAAAATTAGCTTTTAATATTCGACCAAAACAAAACAAGTGCGTACAGTTGAAAAGCCTTCAAAGCCTTTCAAAGAAGTTTAAAAAGGAGAAATCAACAAAAGAATAACAGAATCCGTAATATATTTATACAAGAACCTACCAAAAACTAGTTTTTTTTTGTGAATAACACGAAATTTTGGGGGTGTATTGAACTTTTTTTAAAGTGATTTGCGATGTCCTCAAGCAGGGCTCTAATATACGATATTTCAATTCTTGAGTGATATTTTACTGTAACAGCGTGTTATTATTATTGTTTTGTCGCAATATGAGTGGAAATAATTGTTCCAATTGTGGTATTAAAATATCAAATAAAGGCACTAGTCTATTGTCTAGTACTCCGGAGAGTTTTCCGTCAGTCATTTTCAAAGTGGCGATTTCGATGTGCTAAAAAATGTTGAAGATAAAGAATTTGAGGATTTGTTAGATTAAGACTTGTGCCAAATGCAAAAAATGCTTCAATTTAATGCAACTTCCAGGTTTTTAAAGCACTTGGATTCGGCTAAAGGTAAGGAAAATAGGTACCACACCACCTTAAGGAGATCTATTAAGCGCTGTTAAAGTAGGGAATGCGATCTTGAGAGATCACAGTTGTTCCGTATGAAAAAATCTCTGAACGAAAAAGAAACGGAATATGCCAACAGGCAAAAATTATTCTCAACTTTTTTCATCCGGTGAAAAAAAAAGAAAGTAAACAGCAATTTCATTGAATAAAAAAGAAAATATTTAAAATATATTCACATAATACATGCAACTTTCAAAAACATAAAATAATAGCAAATATTTTTTGAAATAAAAATAAAAGTATGAATAAAAAAAAAAAAAAAACAGTAATTTGAAAATTTCTTCATACTGATATTTAGTTTAAAAGATGTATATTTCTTTCATCATGACACTTACTGCAGAGAGATATTGCCGATAAACCGTCCTCTACGTGTGTGATTTTTTCTTAGAGAAAATTTTTTTGCAGTTTAAAGGATTTTTGAAATTTAGGAAATTGTTACCAAAATTGTATAAGTTGTTTTAACAAAAAGTTGTGCTTTATATACATTTCTTTCCCTAAATTACGGCAAATATATCTTAAAAAGATTATTTAAAGTATTACTAATGGGATTTTAACCATTTTATTATCTTAAACAAAAATATTTGACATGTTACAGTAGCAGTAATTAATTTCTTTTATTATTTAAATTTGGAAATAAAAAGCGATGAATGTAACGCTAAAATAATGACTACTAAATCATTTAAATGTCATATAATGCAGGATAAAATAATAGATAATAAAAATGTCAAAGTGTATAAATAATCCTTATTATGAACATGAACCCTAAATGGAAAAATATTTTCTTTCTTTTATTACAATATATATGCATCAATTGATTAAAAATATAGACCGTTTAAAATAAAATTAACACAAAAGAACTCGGATCTTTTTAAGAAGATATGGTAGCACAATAAAATAATAAAGCTTTAGTGCTCAAACGTCAGAAGGCTAGTATGGCGAAGAAAAGAGAGAACAGGCAGAGCCGTACTCTCTTGTTTCCTTGCATTATGGTCTGTAGTATGAGTTCATTTTAAAATCAAAATGGTTCTGGTTTTTCATACTGCATTATCGGTGTGACTTACACATTCAAAAGCTCTCTCAATTTTACTAATACATACTTATTGCAGGAGCTTATGCAGTATGCATCTATGGGGTACTTTAGAAAATAAAAATTCTTCACATATTTTTTGTTTTTGGACAAATGAAAAAATATTCTAAACATTAAAGATATTTATAATAATTTAAAAAACTAAAGCTTTTTGAACTTCAAAACAAGGTAAAAGAAATTAGGTTGATTCGTTTCTTGCCTCAAAAATTAAGAAGTGGTTTTGGGATGGTATTCATAAATTGCTAGAAAGATGTAAAAGTTGTTACTTCTGATAGACAAAATGTATTTTGAATAAAATAGATTTTACCTTTCGTTTAAAATAAACATCCATTTTTATTAAAATAAAATGGCAATTAATGCATACACTTACATATTTTCTTTTTACTAATTTTGCATTTGTAAATATTATTAAATAACATAAATATATCTGGCGGTCCGCAGGAAATGGAAAATTTTCTGAAAGGATCTGTGAGGTAAATTATTATGGGAACCTCTGATCTCCGCCACCAAAAATGGTTGGGGTATTATGCGTTTGTGCTGATGATTGTAATGCACTATAATAGTGGCTACAGAACCACTTTCAAGCTTAACAATCGTCCTTCTGGCTGGCTGTCTGTCCATGTAAACATTGTGAACAAAGTACAGGTCGTAATTTTGAAGATACCTTGATGATGACACTTGACACAAATAATTATTTTAGCACAAGGACAAAATGGAAATTGATCCACTATTTCATCTAGTCCCCATACAAATATCTTCCCGGTCATAAATCCTTTAAATGAAGCAATAATTTAATTAAATTCGGTGCAAGTAAATTGTATATAAGTATAAGTATTAGTGGTAAAATTTACGAAGATCAGTGCATAATTCAACATAGCTATCATATAAACACCTCTTCCGAAAATCAAGTATCCGTTCACAGTTGAAACCTTCATAATGATGAACGTTATCATATGATCGGGTTTGACAGATTATATATTTCTTACTTGCTTTTTTTATAATATTTCCAAAACTATTGAGCTTATTAAAAGGTGATGTAGATTTAATTTGGAAATAATTTGAATTATAATTTTTTGGGATTTTAAACCAAATTAGACAAATCGTTCTAGAGATATATATATGTAGCAATATGCGGTGCAAAATCATTAGTTTCAATATGATAGTTTACCTCGAGAACTAGAGTCATTTCAAAATTTGATTTGTAGGCTTAGAAATTTATAAAAATGAACAGTTTTTTCCACCATGTGTTATAATTATCTTGTTACCATATGAGCAGTACTGCCAGGAGACGAATTTTCTTCTAATGAGTTAAGAAATATGAAAAAAGGATTACTTTTTACCGAATATTGTTATAAACTAACTTATTAAAATATTTGAATTAATTTTTGGAAATTTGCTCATTCTGAAAACTTCTAGTCCTTTCACAAAGAAAAATAGTTCCAAAAATTACTAGTACTCAACTTTTTTAGGTTTTCAACCTTTTACAAAATTTTTAACATTTGTTGGTGATAAGAGATGTTTTTTTTTTGACTTTGACCAAAAACATTAAACAAAAAAAATTTGTTAAAAAAATTATATATAATTTCTTCTAAGAAAACTTCAATATTTCAAATGGGCAGAAGTTGTCCTAATATATGAACACTTTATATGAAATCCGCTGGTTTCCCAACTAAAACTCAAATGTTTTTACAAAATGAGTATAATTTTGAAGTTATTTTTAATTGCAATATTTTAATATATGCAAATGCTTTTCTTAGTATATGTTTTATACCATATATTTACAAACACATGGAGTTGAAATTATAATTTTGTTCATCTTATGGATAATAATATAGATAATAATACCAATTTTGATTTTTTCTGTTATTTTGTAAAAACTATAAAGAAAAATTTAAGATTAAGTATAAACTACAGAAAAAGTATAAACCGCAGAGCAGTTGTCTTGACACATTTTGATGTCGAATTTTATGTAGTTTACGCATTATAAAATTGCACTGCGAATTTTTAAATTTTAAATTTGAATTCAACACCAGCTTTAGTGCGTTTGAAACCACTGTGTCTATGCGTAGGTGAAAGTTTTCGATAAATAAAAAAGTGCTTATAAATGTACAAAAAATGTATCAATGAATTCTAAATCGAACATTTTGAGGCTAAAAGCAAAATAAATAAGTTAGATTTAGTAACATAACTGGCAACACCGCGTATGAGTAATATAAATTAATTGAAATTAATATTAATCATACGCTTTAAGGTGGGGCATATTAAAAAATGGTTATGAAAATAAGCGTTTATCTCCTAAACCTAGGTTTCCCAAATGGGGGTCCGTAGCAACATACCAGGGGGAAATGACCGAAAATGTGTATGGAATTATTGTACATGATATATATATATATATATATATATATATATATATATATATATATATATATATATATATATATATATATATATATTTCTGCATACGAGTATATAATTATGCCAAAGTTGGATTGACTTTCCTTTGGATGACGAAAATCTATTGAAGCTTCGTGCAATATATCAATGATAACAACAAAATCAAAGAAACCGCACACAATTGGATAACTTTCAATTTGGCATGGTTTTAATGTCGTTATGGATGTAATGTTAGAAAAGTCCACAAAAGTAAAAAAGTATTGCAGAAATTGAAGTAAAGAAAGAGTTATTGTTTACTAAACATTTGTCTAGGACTTCCAAGGTTGTACAGATGTAGCCGCATCAATGAAAAATCTCACTGTGTAATCTATAGTATATAATCTAACGATAAGAACTTGCTGTGAAAACTTACATGATATATTCAAAAGTGCTCTTCAAACTACTATAGGCGTAGTGGCTTTTATAAAAGACTAGTGTTTTAAGTAGGAGAATTTTTAAGGTCCTACATGTCGATTTAAATGCAGAACATAAGAAATTACTACTTCATGTCGTTGTCCGTTGGATTTTGTTGGGAAGTGTTTGTACAAATCAAAGACAGAAGTAGACATTTTCCTTTTATACAAAAATGAAGATCTTTATAAAAAAATTATAGAGAGATCTTTATAAAAAAATTATATATTACTTTGCTTATATCTCTAAATTTTTCGAGGCGATAAACAATCTTAGAATTAAACTACAACGCAGATATGTTAACAGAATTTGATTCAATAAATGATTTTATGTGCTAAATTTCTTTATAGAAAAGACGTTTTCAATCCCCTTTACCAAAATATTCCTCATTTCCATTGCTGAATGATATATGGGATTCATTTGATGTCCAAAAAGAACATACATGTACACTTGGAATCATTTCACGATGAATTCTCCTAATATTATTTTTCTATTCAACATTGCTATTGACGACATACCCTATAATTTTCTATAATAAGCAATATAACATGTGCCAAAGCTGACTTTGAATCTATGTTGATTGAATATTTTTGGTTAATATATTATAAAGTTCACGCGATGGTTGGGAATGAAGCGTTAATTTTTTTATTGCTTTTATATGTCTATATGAAAGTAATTTTTCTACCTTGCAGTTCATAAAGTTAAAATTTGAATTACGTTTGAACGTGGAAAATGAAGCAATTTGTGCTTAGTCAAATATTTCAATCACTATTAAAAAGTTAGTAAAAACAAAGATATTTTATAACATTTGCTGCCTTATTCTTTATAAAAATTTTAAATTTATCAAAGCTTAATAGAAGAAATTTCTATACAAATTTGATTGATAAAAAGTTTTTTAATAAAATAAATAGTTCTTATATTTAATAAAAAAAAAAAAATGAATTTTTGGTAACGCAATTTTATTTAGAATAAATATCTTTTGACTTCTTGCTATTTTTCATTTCAACTATACTAGTGCTGACAATTTCTACTACTTTTGAATACTCAATACTACTCAATATTTTTCATTTGGGTACTCGATAATACTCGATACTTAACAGATATTTTAATTTGAAATATAATTTTAAATTGAAGCTCTTTTATTTAAAAATAAAACAAATACATTTATCCGATTAGCGTGAAATTTTATAAATTTATTTATATCAAATATAAAATAACTAAAAACGTTGAATTTAAATAAAATAAAAAATAAAATTATTTTCATATATTTAGAAATTAATTTGTAACTCTAAACAGAGTTATGTTTTATTCGCTATATTTTTAATATGACATCATTAAAAAAAATTAAACTCTGAAAGGAGTAAGTAAATAATTTACAGTAATGAGCACCCAAGAAAGGGGGCAAATGCTCGGTACTCGATACTTAATACTCAATACTTGAACAGCACTATTCTAAGAGCCAAAAAAAAAAGAAATTCTAAAAGAGTCTGTGAAGTATTAAGAGGTGAAAACCATGTACTAAATCACTGTATTTATTAAATCAAGTTATAGGTAAGCTTTACAGAAAAAGAAAAGAATTATTAAAATAAAATAAATAGGAAAGTAAAATTTAAAAAAACTTATTAGTGATTGTTTTTTAATTTGAACTGGTTTGACTAAGTTTTAACTGATGATGTTAAAATTTATTGCATTTAAATTCAGAGGATAAAAATTTAAGTTTAGAAACAAATAAGAATCATAAAGAGACTGATGAAAAATTGGGATAATACTACCAACGATCATACAATACAAAATACATAAAACTGAAACACTTTACAACTAAAATTCATTTTATACCAGGGCCTAGTGTCACATAGTGTTACATTTATCCAAATCAGAATGACAAAAATATGAAAATAAAACTTATTGATTGAAGTATTGAAGAATATGAGGAAGTGTCTATAGCGCGTGTTATGGCTTTTCAGAGTTGTAATTTTTAAAAATATTTTATTTTATTTGAAATTTTTTAATAAGAAGTATGTAAACTTTAACTGCATATATCTCGTTAAATATTGCTATGATTTTTTTGGTTTGTAATAATAAATGTATCCAAATTATTCTGTTATAATTTTTATATATATATATAATACTTTTAAGATCTAAAAAATTATAATAAAATAATTTGGATACATTTATTATTGCAAACCAAAAAAATCATAGCAATATCTGCAATATTTAACGAAATATATGCAGTTAAAGTTTACATACTTCATATTAAAAAATTTCAAATAAAATAAAATATTTTTAAAAATTATAACTCTGAGAAGCCATAACTCGCGTTATAGACACTTTCTGATATTCTTCAATACTTCAATCAGTAAGTTTTATTTTCGTATTTTTGTCATTCCGATTTGGATAAATGCAACATTGTGTAACACCTGGGCCCTGGTATAAAATGAAATTATATTTATAATCGACTGGAAATAAAAAGTTTCGTTGAGTTCATTTCTAAAAATACTATTAGTACTATTAGCAATTTATTAAGTATTACTTTAAAATTTTTAAGGTTTTACCTAAAAATTTGTTATTCAAATAGTCCACTAAACTTGGTGTGATTGAATCCTGTCAGGTCTGCCTTTAAAATATTAATTTTGTTATAAAACTTATGTCAAATGTGACACTGTTATATGATTAAAAACAATATGAGATTACATAACAAGCCGTGTTTGAAACAAGTTTTGAGACATATATCGATCGATATATATTCAAGAGTATTTAGAACTACATAAGTACCTACAATTGAAGCTAATTTGGAGCTATATGAGTACCTACGTTTGAAGCCACATGTATGTAGACCTACAACTAATTTGAGGCTCCTTTTATAATGATCTTTTCAAAGAACTACGAATGACTTAGACAATTTAAAGTCATGTGATAAATGTCAATTTACAACCTTTAATATAAGCTAATTGGCGGCAATATAAAGACGAACGATTGAAACTAAGATGAGAAGTAGCTAAGAATATAAAAGTAGGTACTAATAATATTATTTCAAAATTATATAAGGTAACCTTAGGATTGTATTAACCCTTACGATTGAAGTTAATATGAGATTATATAAACACTTATCTTTTCAACTAAATTGGGATTAGAGAAATATTTATGACTAAAGCTAATTTGACACCATATAAAGATATACCATTAAAGATAATTTGGAACTACGATTAGAAGTTAATTTGGGCCAACATAAAATTCAACGATTTAAGCTTGTTTGAGATTACATAAAGACCTGTGACTTTAAGCCATTTTGGGACTATAAAACTTACGATTAAAGCTAATTGAAAATATTTCAAGATCTACTATTGAATTTAATTTGCTAAAACTATATAAAGATCTGCTATTAAATACCATTTGACACTGTTAAAAGACCTATCACTTAAGTTAATTTGTTACTAAGTAAAAATACACGTATTGTGCTAATTCGAACTATATAAAGACCTACGATTAAGGCTAATTAGGATCTATATAAACCCTTACGATTTAATCTAACTTCAGACTATATAAATTGCTGCGATTGAAACTATAGAATGACCCACAATTGGATTTGATTTAAAACTACATAAAGTCTACGATTAGAACTAATTTGGAAAATTTTTATTAGAACTGAATTGTAACCATATGAGGACTTACGATTTTTACTAAATTGGCAATATACAATGACCTACAACTGAAACTATTCTGGCATAATATATAGATCTGGAAAAGGAACTAATACATCTGATATCTTATTGTTAGGAGCCTAGAAGATTGCTTCCTAAGTATTTTTTTAATTTTTTTATTCCTCATACTTTACTAAATTCCTATAGCTATTAAATTAAGAAACACATTTTAAATGCAAATGTTGCCTCAGCTTCTTACCATCTTTTAATATTTCTCCAAACACTTTAAGCCATGTGTAAAAATATTATCCACATTAAAATCTTAAAGTGTCCACCTGGGTATTCATCCCTGGTTATTTACCTCAGCACTTGTTTATGTGATACAATATAAAAATGAATGTATGAATATGATGTAAAATAAATTTTTTATATTTAAGTGTAGGCATGAATTTGTCTAAACGTTCAGTATAGTATGTATTTAGGCGTAAGCTTTTGTATAAATTTCAAAGCAGCTTTATAAGATTTTTTGTTTTTTTATTTCTTTGCAGATATATCTAAATGAACAGTGATGAATTAAGGGAAATTGAAATGTTGGAAAAATTACTAAAAACTATAAAGAAATTTTACAAAGATTGCTATGCATTTGCATTAAAGAATACTAAACCTCATGTTAATTTTTTAAAGTTAAGAAAATAAAAAAATAATTTACATTTATTATTTTAAATTAGCCACATTTTTTAATAACAGTGAGATTTGGTTAAAAAAATTGTATATATGTTACACACATATAGAGCAAAGAGATTTAAGCATTTTTTAATATAAATATATCGATTTTGGTAATCCAAATGATGGAATCATGAATATATTGTTAAGTTTCAATTCAATTGTCACCCACTGTATTTTTTATTAGTAGACTCTTTAATAAATATACACTAGTATGTTTATTAATACTACACATACATGTGTGTTTATGTATATATATGTCTGCGTTAGGAAAAATATTTTTCTATCAAAGGTTTTGTTTGAAATACTCACTTACCTTTGGCACTCGAAGATTTCTTTACTTGATGAAATCTCTCACAAGAAAAAAAAACATAAAACAAATGAATAAAAATGAAAACCAAACCAAAATCTAAAACCAACAAAAATTTACAACAAGTATCATCATCATTAGCAACAACAACAACAAAAACAATTTCTAGGCATTTAGTTTTCTAAAGGCATCAAGCAAGCAAAATGATGATAAACGGCTGGAGGGGATGGTTGAATGAAAAACATGTAGAGAGTGGTTTTGGGTAATACTAACTCATGCAAATGTTAAAGATACGATTTAACTTTCGTTTAGGTTGGCTAATGTTACACTCTAATACAGACACACACACACATTTATCTACCCGCCTGACCTGAGTTTCGATATTAGTGAATATTCGCTAAAAATGAAGAATTTTCGAAAATGATCTTCGAGAAAATATCGTGGATTATCTTAAATATGAAACTTTTCTCGATAATTTCTCGGTTTTAAACATTCACGTAATATTCGAGAATTTTAAAAATAACGATATTGCAATATTCAACTTTTCCGCATAAAATCTGGAAACCAAATTCTTCGAGAAAATATCTATTACTTTCAATTTCTCTAGGATTTATTATGTAAATAAAAAATAAACGCAGTTTTTTCTGTTAGTGCATGCAAAATACTTAAACAAAGAGAATCATGTGTCATTCTTGAGTCATAGTTCATTGCACATTAAAATTACACAGAGAAAAAAATGCATATATTTGAAAAATCTTTTCATAAATATTATGAATTGAACTTGACTTTTTTCCCAAACTTTTTTCATAAAAAATAAAATTTTGTTCATAGTGAATTATTCATAATGAAAATTTTAGGATTTTGCAAAAATTTTGCTAAATCTTTGATTTAGTTTTATTAGATTTGATTGCAAGTGGTAAATGAAAATAGTTATACATGAAAATATTAAGAACAAATGTCTTAAAATGGCAAAATTCCAAAGCAAATCTGTTGAAAAATTTTTTTACAAATTTGCATAATCTTGCTCCATTCTGTAGGACATCATTTTGATAAATTGAAAATATAAATGAAAATTTAAAAAAAATTTTTTAGTCTTCATTTATAAAAATATAAAAAAACTTTTAATGCTTCAGAAATTATGCTTAAATATTATTAACTAAAATCAATGAAAGTAAATTTTTATATTTATGTACAAAACTTTTTTCTACATAATGATGTTAATTATAATCTCTGCAATTTTTAATAAAAAATAATAAAATAAAATTTTGGAAAAAATGGTAAGTGATGTCACTACTTATCTAAATATATTTACCAAATAGCATATTTATCTAAGTATCTAATATATTTTTTTTTTGCAAATTAAATCAAAAATTTTTCCATTAATAGATGAAGACTTGAACAAAAAAAAAAAAAAAAAAAAAAAGAAAATAAAAAATGTAATATTCAGAGAAAAAACTCTGATAACTTCTCTGGATGAAGTTGACATATTCTTTATTATATGATTTGAAATTTAGTTTATTATTATGTACCCATATTTTTTAATATTTAATATATTGTATTAAGTTTGAAATAAAACATAACTTTAATTTTTTTATTTTAAGATTAGATTGGGAACAAAATGGAAATGAAACAAAATAGTAAACTATCGTTTTCATACTTTAGCCAATTAATCGAATTAATCGAATAATATTCATAATAACGAATATTTTTACGTTACGCTATTGATACCGCTAAAGGCTCACTATTAATGCAACAGTTGAACGTTCGAGTTCGAAAGATTTGCTGTCACAAAGTGAGCGACAATTGAGCTCAAAGAGCTCGTATTCGGCTCGCCAACGATAGTCGTTCTCGAATGTTTTACCAGAGAAATGTTCGTGAAATATTCGAACGGGATATTATTATCGAAGTTTGTGGTCAGCTGGGTATATATTTTTAAACTTGTACTTATCCTTTATATTTTTTTATTATTATTCGTTTTCTTTTGTTTTTAAGTGTTTTCCTTTTTTTCGTTCAGGTTTCTCTTCTAAATGTTCTTCTATTGTGGTATGGGTTTCTTTATTTGCTCTAGTAAGTGCGTGTGCTTTTACTAATGTATGTAAATGTTAGGGTATTCATTCTACTAATGTTTGTTTGAATTATTTGAACAATTTATTACGAATAATTATTCGAGGAATTAAAAATGGCTTTTTTTTGAATACCGAATAAATCGAATATTATCAGGTCGAATATTCGAATAAAACCAATAATTTTATTTCTTTATAATGCAGCTAATTTTATTCGGATTTTTATAAGAAAATATTTCTTTATATTAAATTTAAATAAATGTATTTTCTAAAATTTCGTTTACGTCAAGGATTAGCGAAATAGAGTCTTCTAAATTAAATTTCATAAAAGCAATATCCATTCCTTTAAATTTTATTTTTTTTAAGATTACAAAAATTAAGCGTATTTTGCAAGTTTGTTAGTCTTGAAAGGAACTTTAACCCTACTAGGCGACATTTAGAAATAATGATTTTGTGAAATCCTTTAATTTTTACATATAACTACACTGCGCTAGTCACAAACTTTTACAAGCTGGGCACTCCACTGATAGAGCTAATACTAGTATGCTGGCAGCCGGTTTTCAAATTTAATGCTCGTATTCGCATTTAGGTTTAAACATGTTGTGGGGCAGAAGAACACAACAGATGTGGTTTTTATTATAATGTTGCATGTGCTATAGAATGGCAGCAAATTTAAGCAAATTTCTAATCCTTACTTTTTAACAGCTCTTTATTAGAAAATTGCCTTTTGAAGGGATTAATTGTTAATATTTTTATGCATAAATATTTTTATTTAGAAGTTGAATCAAATACAATAAAAGTAGATTAAAATTTTAGCAGCACTTTTTTAACATTTGCAAAATTATCATTAAGTATAATTTAATAATATTTATGAAAAAAAAAAAAAAAATTAATTTTTTATGAAAAAAGTTTGGGAAAAAAGATATGTTTGATTCATAATATTTCTGAAAAAAATTTCAAATATATGAATAATTTTTCTCTGTGTGAAAAGTTACTCATTTGTAACACTGCCCAGCAAAAATAAATAGATTATTTTTAGAGAAGTACTTTTTTTTACTTCCAAAGTTTCAGTAAATGTTCGGTTTCTTATGCTTAAGAAGTTATATAAACTTCATCCAAAGATGTTATTAAAAAGCGATTCAGATAAATTTTTCTGATATAAAATAAATGGAAAAATATTGTTCTAATAAAAAATATATGGTTTGTACAAAAATTAGAACTAATTTCCCTGAATGGTTAAAAAATAACATCAAAAAAATCAACTCTACATGACATCGTGTACATGACTTCGTACTAAGTGAATGGGTACCAAAAAAGAGAACAGCTTCCAACGACAAGCCTATGTTAAATTCATTGGAAATGATGCGAATTTGCAACGCTTCTAGATCACAAGTTCGGGATCTTATTGACTTCTTTGGATGTCCTTTTTTTCTTTTTTTTTTGTTGCTGCTTACATATTTTATTTATTTTTTTTATTTTATTTTATTTATTCAATAATGCATTACAAGGCCGTTTCATGGCCAAAATATAAATATGTATTACATAGCAATAAAAATCCTGAGTAATTAACAATTAGTTAATAATTATATATAATAACAAATAAATATATAAACATATTTATATAAAAATGTAACATATACATGTACAATAATATAAAAATAAAAAATTCATAAACATAAAAATAAGAATTAATAATATAATTGTCTCCCCAGCCATAATGATTTAAAAATTATTTCAGTAAAGTACAAATGCAAGTATAGTACGTTATAGAGATCCCTATCAGTGGTAATTATAGAAACAATACTCTGACAAAGATATTCAAATGTTATTTAACAAGATAGTTGACAATGGATAATAACTATATTACCAGAAAAAGGTTTTTAAATAATTAAAAAGAAACCTATCTAGTGATTCTTCAAATTTGCAAATAAAGAGTACAGCATTGCCATTTCATTAAACCTTCTTAGGAGTTTCAATGATATATAAGATATATATATATATATATATATATATATATATATATATATATGCCGTTACTAATAAGTAAAAATTATATAGGTATTCACAATAAGCTGGTGTAAAAACGTCACATTTGTGTAGAAAATAATCATCAATTTAAATTAATTAGATTTGCAGTAAATATTAAGTGATATATCTAATATAATGTTGAGGACTTAGTGAGTTAAAAAAGTAATATCCAAGAAAAAATAAAAAATGGCGCATAACAGACAAGTAAACCAACACTTAATACTTTCACCAATCTTTAATATGGTCACTATATATGATAAAAAAAAAAAAAAATGAATAAAATAATAATAATAAAAAATGAACCATCTTCCTCACCAATTTCCATTAGAAATTAATAATAAATTCTATGAATATCTATCTGATTATAACAATAATGATATACATTATAACTATTATAAATATCACATTAATACATTAAATATGCTTATTAAAAATGTCAATTCGATTGACTTATTAGAAAGTAAAATTGTTAGTATATGTTATGATATTTTTTTTTTGTATCAAATGTTCTTAATAATTTTCAAAATAATACTCCTTTAGCAAATCCTAGGGTACATAAGCTTATATGGTATACCAAAGGACTCAAAAAATTAAAAAATCTTAGAAATAAATATTACCAAAAATATAATTCCGCAAATAATAAAGTCTATAAACAAAAGTTTCTTCGAATCGAAAAAGAATTTAATTTTCTCAATAAATTTCTATACAAACAGTATATTATGAGTCTTAAAGTACAATCCGAAACGATTTTGGACTTTTATAAATTCTAGAAGAAATTGTTCTTACATCCCTTTATTAACTTTATTAACTATAATAACTTAACTTCAAACAATTTAATTGATATATAATAAGTAAACACCATTATGGATTTCGGTAATTTGCAACTATCTGAAGAGGATATTGCAGAAGGTATTGTTAAGCTTTATAATTCATTTAAGGGTGATAATGACGATATACCAGCTTTTTTAATAAAGAAATGTTCTTTTTCATTATGTCTACCATTGAAAATTATTTTTAAAGAAGCCATTGCTTAAGGCTATTTTATTAAAAAGTGGAAATTTACTACAATTTTGCTTATTTATAAATTTGGTGATAAAAATAATGTCATTAATTATAGACCAATTTCCAAATTAACCAATATTTTAAAAATTCTTGAACATATTGTTTATCATAAGCTTTTCTTCAATGTAAAGTGGCATATTTCTTTATCTCAACACGGATTTATGACTGGAAGATCAACCTGTACTAATTTGGCTGTTTTTACCAAGTATTGTGTTGATAGTTTTGAAGATTGATTGCAGATTGATGCGATTTAGATGGTCTTTGCTAAGGCATTTGACCGAGTACCACATGAACTTTTATTATTTAAATTATATAAATTGGGCATTCATTCCCGAATGTTATCTTGGTTTCGTTATTACTTGTCGGATAGACAATCCGTAGTTTCTCTTGATGGTGTATGTTCTACATCATTTGTTCCTACTTCTTGTATTCCATAAGGTAGTGTTTTGGGTCCTCTGTTATTTAATTTTTGAATGATATTGACCTATGTTTCAGAAAGTCTCATTATTTATTGTATGTTGATGATTTAAAAATTTTTAAAACAATTTCTAACGCCAATCATACTTTTAGTCTTCAGGAGGATTTAGATAGGGTAGGTTCTTGGTTTACCTTTCAATTTAAACAAATGTTTTTCTATGACTTATCATAGATGTTGTAACACTGATATAGAATACATCAACATTTGCTATCATCCGTGGATGAAATTTTAGATTTAGGGGTATTACTTGATAAAAAAAATTATCATTTAATAGTCACTTAAATTATATTATACCTAAAGCTTATTCAATGTTATGCTTTTTATGCCGTAATTCTAATAATTTTGATCATTACACAAAAAAAGTTCTATATACATCCTTTGTGAGATCTAAATTAGAATATGTTTAATTTATCTGGAGCCCTTGTACTCAATTTTACACAAATAGAATTAAAAAAATTCAAATAAAATTTGTAAAGTTTGCTCTTTCATTTTTAAATTTTTCATTTGTAAACCCTTAAATTTCGATTTCTACATACCCTGATAAGTGTGCCTTGATTTCTATGAAAACTTTAGAAACAAGACGTAAAATTTCGTCTGCATATTTCCTATATGCTATAATTCGTCGATTAATTGATAGTCCTGATTTACTTCATATCACAAAACCATATGTACCTCCTAGGGTACATATCCTTTATATAGATATTCATAGAACAACATATACTTTGAATGAACCTTTAATAAAAGCTATGAGATTATTCATTAAATATTCTAATGAATTAGAATTAAGTATATCAAATCTTGAATTTAAAGATTTGTTAAACAGTTTGTTTAAATAATTAATTTAATTATGTATATTAAATTATCATTGATATCTGTGAGGATAATATTGTATCCATAGGCTGAAACTAAAAAATAAATAAATAATAATGCCTAAAAAATTTCGGTGTTCAAATGAGATAAGTAAAGTAATTTAAAAGTTTAACACGAAAGATATTATTAGAGCGGGGAAAAATGCGCAATTATTAAGGTAAATAGTTCCAGCGCTGAGCAATTCTTACCACAAAGGACCTTTCAAAGCTCAACCTATAAATCCGAGAAATAAAATTTTGAGGATTCCTGATAGATCTTAAAAATTCAAACTTATTAACTAAGAAAGATTTAAATCCATTCTTAATAATATTAAAGAATAGGACGAAATTTGACGAAGTTAAGCAAAGAACAGCCAAGAAATTTATGGACATAAGAAGAAATATGATCTCAGCGTCTTACATTAAACACAAAATCTTGCAATCATATTCATTATACGTTTAAGTTTTTCAAGAGTCTCTCTAGAGGAACCAGATATTAGCTCAAGATAATACATTATTTGAGGCTTAAGAAGAGCATGGGAAAATCTAACTTTAACACGAAATGGAAGGTATATGTTAGTAGAATAAATTCTACATAAAATACTCCAAGTCTTTTCTTATATTAGATCTACATGAGAACTAAATGAAAGCTCATAATCAAGAACAATTTCCAAACACCTAAGACAGAAAACAACATGAATTGAAATGACACCAAGATGAGGGTTGATAAGATCAAAAGAATTATCAACAGAACCGAACATAATCGCTTTAGTTTTAAAGGGATTTATGGACAATGAGTTAGTCAAGGTCCACTGAAACCCTTTTTAATATCCGCGACTTTTTAGCCCAAAAACAGATTCTGCTTTAAAACCTTCACCATGGGTGTAAAGGGTATGTATAAGTTTGTCATTCCGTTTGTAATTTCCACAACTTTTGTCGGAGAGTAAACAAAGTTTATATTTTCTGGATCCTTATAAGAAATGTTGTTAGATAGAATGATGTCACTCCGTCTCACCACCACCGATAAGTTAGGTTAATAAATGGAGTATATATGTAAAAAATGGTTTTTAAACCTTTTTTGATTTTCTAAAGCCTCTGTATAAACTAGGGCTTTGTTTTTGGATATTCTTTTCTGAAATGAACTAATAATAGAGATATTGGGCAAAACTTATTTTTAGCTTTTTGAAGACCTTGTTAAAGCTACGGATTTCGTTTTCATATAGATTGGTCATAAAAATTGTTTGTCAAAACAACAAAACACGATCCAAATAAATATTGACACTATTTTCAAAAAGCATAGGTGTATCCTGATCTCCCTTAAGTAATAAAAATATGTCATTGGCAAACAAAAATATTTTACAGGCTCCAATATTTTTATGCAAAAAAAAATATCATTAATATAGAGTACAAACAAGAGGTTACCTAGAACTGAACCTTGGGGAACACCAGCATGAAGAGAAAGTAGACTTGAACTAACTCCCTTGAAATCAACAAATTGTACCCTATTATCTAAATATGACATAATAAGTTTTTCCTGCAGAAATACAGAAACCAAAATGATCTTTAAGTTTTCACTTGATTAGCCGAATTGAATGCTTTAAACAAGTCAAGAGAAACAAGAGAACTCAATTTATTCTCATTGATAATCTCTCTAATAGAATCAGTAAGAGTAAGAAGTAACGAGTAACATACAAAGTTATAGTAATATTTTTGTTAGTTTAAAGTTTTGTTATTTAGCGTTTAAAATATATTTAAGAATACAAATTTAGGATTTCATATCTTAATAGAATCCTAGTTGTTTATTTTGTTTAAATTAGACAACTGAATCATAAAATTTAAGAAAAAAAAAGACTTAATTGTCCTAATTCGATTTTTGACTTTTAAAAAATCAGCGTTATCGATTTAGTTTAATCCAATGGGTGCCTATTTTGTAACAAAAATATGTCTCATTTTGGAGTACAATCTAAATCTAAACAAAACTTTGAACCAAAATGTATATTTTATAACATTTTGCCATATGCTTTCATAAAACACTAATACTTTTTTCCTTCGACTAAGGAAAGTTATTAAAATTTTTCAGAATTCTCAAAGTAGATAGAATAAAATCAATTTCGTTTTTTTAAAGACATTTTAAGTTAATTGTTTAAGTTTCAGTTATTATTGTTATTTTTTTTGCGATCAAAAATCCTGAATAATTCAGTTTATTTTATTTTATTTTATTTCAATTATTCGAAAAATTTGAATAATTTTAAATACGTGATCGAATAATTCGAACAAACTCAAATATCTTATTCGAATTATTCATTTTATACGAACAATGAAAAAAAAAAAAACGAATTATATGAATACCCTAGTAGATGATGATGTTTTTGTATAAGTATATAATTTTTGAGCAGAGATCAAGAGCGATAGTCATTAGAAGCCATCTTATTTTATGGTATAAAATTGTGTGTATTATAATAAAGTACAAATATACTTGTAATACCTGAATAACATTTACATCATTTAAATGAAGTATTAAAGGTATTAGTTTTTGTTCTATGTGTTTTTTTTTTGTTTATTCATTTCTATTATTTTGTTGGTTTGACAAACAATTTTTAATGCCCGGCGACCACAAAAGTTGATGGAAATCTTCAACGTGTTTAAATGAAAAATACAAGGATATTTTTAAAGATTAATTTTGTACACATAAGTGATACCGAAAAGCAAAGCTCTTGGTTTTATCAGTACAATTTTGCTTTTAAAATGTTTTGATAAATGTTATGAAAATGTGGTATAAAAATAAATAAAAGTGCACTGTAGGTCATTCTGATAGGTACAATAAATAAATTAGAAAATTTTGCTATACTGTTGTAAAACTTTAGGAAAAAAATATAGAAATCGGTTAATGTTGTTCCATGGAAAGCTTTGAAAAAAGTAGCAAAAGTACCAAAATAAAAATAAAAATAATAATAATTTTTAATTAAGTATCTATTTTTTAATTAAGAAAAATTTAAAATAATATGCCGTTCATATCGAAACAAAAACTTGTTGGTTTTTGGAAAACTAAATTTACAAAATCGAGTCGTTTATATACCTTGGTTTCTCCTATTGTTGGTTTTTACTGCCACTTTTATTTTTTTATAAATTTTTATTTAAATCAAATTTAGTTTATTCTTGTTATTAAAAATATTTTCAACAATAATTAAAAAACAATTTTTACACAAAATTTAAAATACAAACAAAAGAATTCAAGAAATTTGACAATTTTATTTTATTCATCATATTCAAAAGCTCACTTTTATGAAATCCACTGCATCATAAATATTTATTTTGCTAGTTTTTATTTGGTTTTCAATAAAAACTAGATGAAAATGGTTTTTGATTTATATCGAAAACTACAGAAATTTATGTAGATTTTCAATCAAAAGCCGATTGAAGCCAAAAACTACTGGTTTTTGTTTGGTGTAAATGGTATATAAGAAAAATTTTTTATAGAAAGCATAAATCGGGTACTTTTTCTGAGGATTGAAAGTAGACCAAAAATGTTTAACAGTTCAAAAAAAAAAAAAAAAAAATTATTCTTTTCAGTTTTCAGGATAGAACTTCAATATAACAAAAAACGCAATTCTTGGAAAAAAATCTGTAAGACTTTGTAAGTATCATCAATTAAACAAAAAAGTTCTAATTTCAAAAATTATTCACTTAAACTGAAGGAATTTAGTTCTAAAACAGAATTACAATTAAAAAGCACTAGCAGCTTTGGCCAGCAGCTCTAATTTTAAAGGCAGATCACGAGTATTTAATAAGAATATAATCGTGAGTATTTAATAAGAATTAATCGTTTATTTGGGAGTGTTTAAGTTCAATTCCAATTCCTTCAATTGGAACTACCTATAATTAGTACTAATTTGGGACTATACTTTGATTAAAAGTTGTATTTATTAAATAATTGTGATTTCAATTAATTTGGAATTATATATAAAGATCTGATTTAAAGCCATGTAACGATCTACTATAGGAAATAAATTGGATTAGAAAAATCTACGATTGAATTTAGTTTATAAAATATGATTAAAAATAAATTATAATTATATACGATTGAACTTAATTTGGAAATGAAGGAGATAATAAAATATATATAATAAAATATATATATTTTTCTTTAGATGCAAAGTTTTTTAAAGCTTCTGATTTCTGAACAATATTTTTAACACATCAATATATTATTAAATTTTGTGATTAAGAACCATCGAAATTAATTGAAAATTATTTTTAATTTTTCGACGAAAAATCCTTTTTTTTATTAATATTTGTATTTACGTATTATTTCTTCTTAAAAAGTAAAACCAACAATAAGCATTCAAATTTTAAATCTAAAAATTATAATTTTTTTTGTCCAATCAGTGTCAAACTATAGACATATTTTCTTATGGATTTTATATACGGCTCACGTCTGACGTATTTCTTCTTTTTGAGTACATGTGGCCATATATTACGAGCGTGTGGGTTTGGGTGTGTTTCAAGATTTTAGGTATGCTAATGCATGGTTTTTTATTTCCTTTATTGCCAGAGGTATCTTTTTATCATGGAAAAAATCGTAAATAATGTTCCTTTCGTTTTTTACAACTGCCTGTATTCATAAAAAACAAAAATTGTTAACTGCATTTGAATTAAAAAATCTTGACGTATATTTAATTATTTTTAAGTATAAATTTAAAACAAAATAAAATTTATAAGAAAACTATTCCTTTTTCAATTATGATTTATTTTACAAAAAGTACCAATTTTCAAAAAGGTACCAAAAATCAAAGAAAAATATAATAACTTTCAAATAAGACTTAAAACTTACAAGACGTTCAAGACAAACTTCTATTATATAAAAAGCACCAATTTTTAAAATTCAAAAACAAAAATAATAACCAATTTAAAAAGTAGTAATTTGCAAAAATTATAAAATTTTCAAAAAAGATTCAATCTTTTTATTTTTTTCAAGAAAATTATTAATTTTGAAAAAGGGCAAATTTTTTAAAAAGTATCATATTTTTGAAAATATTAAATCTTCAAAAAAGATAAAATTAGAGAAAAAGAAGAATAACTAATTATGAGAAAAACACGTACAAATAAAGAAGTAAAAATTTTTAAAACAGTAATAATAACAGAAACACAAGATTTATAAAAATATAAAATTTCTCACAAAGTAGCAAATTTATGTAAAAAAAAATTAAAACTTCAAAAAAAAAAAAAAAAAAACAGAAAAACATTTTGTCAAACGAAAAACAATTTTTTTTATTTTCTCAATGAGGTATCAAATTTCATAACATAATTAAAAAGTGTATTTCCATTTAAAAAAGAAGCCCGAAAAAAATTTATAAAAAATAGCATTTTCTAGAATAGGGATTAGTTTAAAAAAATTCTTATTGAAAAAATAAAAAATATGAAGTAAATTTTTTTAAAAGAAAATTTCAATCTGAAAATGATCACAAATATATAGATATAGATTTAAATATAGATATAGAAAAAAGTAGCAAAATAAATTTACAAACCTTATAAAAAAACGTAAATTACAAAAAGTATCAAATTAAAAAATTTTAATTTTTTTTTTTTTTTAATTTTAGTTTTAAAAGACGATTAACTTTAAAATAAAATAGTTCATAGAAAGCATAAATCGGATAAATTTTTCTAAGGAAAGCTTTCATAAAAGTAGCCCACAAAAAAAATTATTTTATTTTTTTCAATTTCCAAAATAGAACTTCAAAATAATAAAAAGGCAATTTTTAGAAAAAAATATGTAAGATTTTTAACTAGGAAAAAAGAAAAAGGAGTGGCCGTTTTTAAGGAAGTATTAGTTTTTCCAAAAAATGTTCTAATTTAAAAAAAAAAAAATATTTATTTAAATTTAAGAAATTTAGTTTTAAAAATGAATTACGACTAAAGAGCACTAGCAGCTTTAATTTTAAAATTTATCAGCATAACCACACGCAGAGAAGGTACACGATTAAGGCTTTGTCATTACAATAATATTATATTCTCATTTTTAATTTTCATTAATTTTAATAATACTGTATTCATGATAACAATGTTTCTGTTTCAGTTTTATCATTCAATGTTTACATTTAATAAAAATTTTGATGTATAATATATTGAATATATTTACCAGTTTTATTAATAAAAAAAATGAATTGTTTATTAATAAAATATTAATAAAAAAAAAACATTTTTCCAGGTTCTTAAACCATATTTTGTTTGCAAACAATATTAATATTATTATCCCCATAACAATAAAATGTTACAAATAAATATGCTTTTTACAAGTATGGTTGATAAATTCATAACTTGATTGTTTTTGAATATATTCTCACTTAGTTTATAAGTAAATTAATATAAGTAGACAAGGTTCTGTTATATTTGGTGTTATTTAAACAATATAAAATATTGATTAACTGCTATTAAAAGTTTTAGTTAATGAAAAATATCTTGTATTATATAGTACAACATATGATGGTGCAAATAAATATAATTAATTAATGAATTAATTAATGAAAAAATAATATGTAAATAATCTTTTTATGATTAGTAAACACATTTAAAACAAATGTAGTGAACTCAATAAAAAATTTATAAAAACAAAATTTTGAATAATATGAAATAATGACATGATAAAATGGAATATTAATATGAATGGGATACTAGTATGATAAGGTGGAATAATAATATGATAAAATGGAAACATAACATAATAAGATGGGATAATAATACGATAAGATGGAATAATAATATGGAAACATAACAGATAGGATGGGATAATAATATGGCAAGATTGAATAATAATATAATAAAATAAAATCATAATCTGACAAAATGGGATAATAGTGTAGTAAGATGGTATATAAAAAAAAGTTTGTGAATATTTCGTTTTTATAATTTCTTTAATCTTTTTTTATTATTTCTATTCACTAAAAGCTTTTTTCAAATTTTTTAATATAAGTATGTGTTTTTAAAAGCTTCCCAAAATAGATTTTTAAGTATTTCTTAAATGAGGTACAGAAAGAACAGATCTTCTATTTTAAAATCAAATAGACTTAAAAAATTCTTTTGAGAGTAGGCTGTATATTAGGGTCATAACTATTTTTGGACCTCAAAAATGCCATAGTATTTCTTTATAGCAAATACTTTCCTGATAATAAAAACAAGTTTTATAAAGTAATTTGTAGAAAAACTTCAAGAATCGTTCGCGATTTCCAAAATGCTTTTTATTTTTTTGTATTTTATTTTTATATATTTAAATGGTATAATTTAGGAGTATTTTATGGAATTAAAACACTTTATTTTGTGCCTTTTTTCAACTATATAAGAATAAGAGATAATGATTAAATATCATCTGCTCTTGATATGAAGTGAGATCCTTGAGAATATATTGAAAGAACAGATCATGTTTCTAAAACAAGAGAGGTCGCCTATTGAAACTCTAAAAGGTATTCAATACGGCAAATATGATCACTGGACAAAAGCTGTTGAAGAAAATCTGTCGATATGTCAAAATCGAAACCGTAAAGACAGAAGTAGAGCCAAAATTTTCAAATATAAACCTTATTTGCATCTTTCACAAGAAAAAAAGTTTATGAATTTTCAGTTAAAAACAAACTTATAATCCCTAATATATTCATGAATTATTGTTTTTGAAATATTTCATAACTATTCAAAATACAATAATAAGGGTACTTTGAGTGACATGTTTTATGAACTCCCTATTCAAAATGTTGTGCAATGTTAAGTAAATAATTGAAAAATTTTGTTAAAAGTAATGATACATGCAATGATTTTATTATAATTAACTAACTAACTATAACTTTTTACATCGCTTTTATTAATCATTTTTAAATATAAAATTGCCAATTTTAAAACCAAACAACTGCCTAAACAAAATCTTGGAAAGAGTCCTTAAAGCAAGACTTTCTAAGTTTATTGAGCGAAATAATATTTTACCACTTACACAGTTTGGATTCAGACCATTTCACAGTACCGTTCACCAGATTAAACGTATATACAAACACATAAATACAGGATTTGAGAATGTACGATCTAAAGATGTAGGCGCAATCTTAAAAATTATATTTAAACTGAATAAAATAATTTTATTTCAAAATAAATAGTTTATTAAAATTTATAATGTTTTTACAGCTTGGGCCTCAAAGGGTTATTAAAGATAATGACGTATGAGTTATATAAATTATGAATATTTAACACATATTACTCATACTTTATCAAAACTGAGTCATTCGACACATATTCACAAATTATTATGTAGAGGGAGTATAAACAAAAATTTAAGTAAGTACTTTTAAATTTAATTTCCCTTTAAAATTTATTGGTTTCCAAAGCATATAAAAGCTTGGCAATTATCTCAAATAAGCGGTTTTAAATCGAAAAACAGCCTAAAAATATTCTATTGTTAAACCTCACACAATTATCAAATGTAGAGATAAAAGTTAAACTTGTTTAGAAAACCAACAGAAAAATAAGGTATTTAATGTTAGTTAGTACTATATTTTACTTGGCATTTGTACATATAATTGGATTAGTGATTATTAGACTAAGCCACCAAGATAAAAGTGACAGTAAATATTACTTTTACAAAATAGACTTAAAAGAAAATCTATGGCCTAGATAATAAGTTATTTTGTTTTAGAAAATTGTTTGGTAAGAATAAAGTGCTATATTTTAGGTAGGTTAGGTATTTTGATTTATTTAAATAGCTGCTAATGAAACAACTTTTTTCCTAACCCAATTCTCTACAACTTAATCAATTTTCTATATAAATTTAAAACATACTGACACCTTAATACTCTTATATGCATTCTTTTACCCCTATCTCTTTTATTTTTTTGTTTTATAATTAAGTTGTGTTATACGTCCCTTAAATTTAGCGTTGAAAAATGCGTCTGCTTAAGAGTGTAATCGATCTAAAAGACTTTTAAAATAAATAACCATTTTGGAAACATAAAAATCTCTCTCACTATCTGTCTTTCTTTTTTAATATAAATTTAAAAAGATGTAAATTTCCATAAAAAAATGTATAAAAAAATATATCGCATATTTAAACACACTCTGATGGAGTGACTTAAACAAAAGATTTAAACCATCAAGACCATATGATTCATTTCGCTTATTTTTTGTAAATATAAAAAGTAATTTGAAGGGATTTTGATGGCAAATGAAATGCAGACACAAAAAAAAAATATGTTTTAAATATTAAAACAAAGCTTTAAGTTTTATGTTAAACAGACAAGAAGACATACTTATTTCATATTAAAACGAAAAAAGTAATAGAGAAAATTTGTCCAAATTAGAACAACTTCTGTTGTACTAAAGATTTAAGAGGATGAAGGAAGCTAAAAATAAAAAAAAAAATGTAAAAGAAAATCAACACAAGGACACAAAATGTTAAAAATTATTAAAACATAATTTTTATTATAAGGGATCAAAAAGAAGAACAAAAAAAAAAAATTTATAAAATAAAACATAAATGCTGATGATGATGTTGATGCTCCTACTGCTTTTAAATGCCATCCCCAAGAAGTAACACATTTTTTTTTGTAAAGCTAAAGCATCATCAGTAACAAAAACAAACAATTTTCAGCTTCTTTTCATCATCGTCGTCATCACTATCAGCAACATTTTATATTATGCATACAACCGTATGAGTAAAGCAGCAGAAGCAGCAGTTTGTTCTCTTGTACTTTAACTCATATTATGTGTATAATGGTGAAGGACTGTTATAACAACATTTATATGAACACATGTGTGTATGTTTTGGCGGTAATCTGCAATTTAACGCGTTTGACATCAAATCCTAAAGAATAATATTTGTGAAAAATATATATAAAATATTAAATTGAAATAGAAACAGTAATACTAACAACAACGAGAGTTGTTAAGAAAATCCCAATACAAGGTTGTTTGTTAACTACTGCTACTGCTTTTACTGGTTGATGGCAACTAATAAACAATAAAACATTTTAGTTGTGGTAAACAAAAACACATATGGATATAAACAGATATTGGTATACAAGTCCTTATGTTATACATATACTATATTCACACACATGTTTGTATATATATATGTATATTATATATGTATGTTATCATACATACATGTGAGACTGTTGGAAAATTGTATTCTTAAGGGACTTTAAATTTATATCTTTAGCAGTTGGGAGTTATTTTTTTTAAGTGTCAAAGACCTTTAAATTTATTTGAAATGTAGATAAAGAAACAGCAATTTCTTAAGAGCCAAAAAAAAATTATATGTTAATCTAGTAATACTTTCATGTATTTTTTAATTTCTTTGAAAGCAAATTTTCATTATTAAAATAAACTGGTGCATATTCTTATAAACGCATTAGTTTTTCTTTGCGATATATTCATTTCTCTTAACTAAAAACAATGTTATATTGTTACATTAATTCGCGATAGAAAGGTACTTTTTCATGCAAAAAAATATTTGTTTCTTGCTTTTGTTGTTGTTTTTTTTTAATTTAGCAATTCCTATCGTAGTCGAGATAAAATTGTTTAAAAAGTTATTGAAAAAAGAAAAATATTAAAAAATGTTAACAGTTTTAGTTATTTGCTTCATTTAATGTAAATTTCTGGAAATAGTTTTAATTGGAAAACTTTATCAACTTAAAGATGCCCTAAGGAAATTTACTTACAGACCAAGAAAAAATTCAAAATCAATTTTTTCGTGATCAAGACTGATCTGGACGAAAAATAACCGAAAGAGATATTCGAGGCTTTTTTAAGAAAGGGCTGAAATACGGAGTACGGAAATGAACAAGTAAGTAGAAAAGTTGTTTTTTATTTAAAGGAGGCTAAAGCTGGGCATTTCATCCAACTTACATTTTAGCCCATAGTTTTCTGCACAAAATACTTACCAGATAGATATATGTACTAAATTTCATTTGAATTTAAATAAAGAATTGTTTACAACAAGTGAGCATGCTATTTTTATTAACATTATATCATATATTTACTTTTAGACGATGCTCAATATATTTACAAAATACCAGTTATATCTGTTGAATAATATTATATTTATTTTGCAAACAAACTTATTATGAAAAGTGGACGTAAAAAAGGCAGGGTCATTTAATAAAAATCTTACATGATTTTTATATTCACATATTATAAAAAAAACGTGCTCCAAAATATTCGAAGTTGAAGAGTTCATAAAAGCGAAATTCGAACTCACTTTGAAAAATCCTTTAGAGATCTGATGGTATTCTCTCATTTCGCATTGGCAATATTGAGGCAGTATTTAATAATCTAAAATTTGTCGCACAGTTTAACAAATGACGTCTGTGTGGAGTCTTTACTTATTTACTCCCATCGGACGTGTCCCCAGGTGGTGGATAGGGGGGTTGGGATGTAAGGTTTCTGATCCGATTGTAGTCAGTTACCATTGGTTACAGATCCCCATGTACTGACTATAGTCGGATCCTACACATTACATCTAAAACTAGAAACTCATAGAAGTTTTCGCGGACCAAATAAATCAAGTGCACTTTTAAGATCAAGGTGAGAGGTAGCAGTGCCGAGGATCTGTATGGTTAGTTAGTACTTAAATAAACTAATCGCTAACAGCTCCCCTCCAACGCCTATGACACGGGTTGGTTGTAATTTCTTTAAAATCCTGGTCCACGTACGCCGTCACTGCGCGAGATGGTCCACTTAGAACGTGCATTTTCGTGGGACCAAATTAGTGAAAAAAAAAAATAATAAAATAAATGATGTGGAGAAGAGTAAGGTAGTTTCAGTAGGAGTATCGGACACTGACTCTGACCTTTTAAGAATTCACGAAGTCATAATTGCTCAGGAGGGACAGTTATTGAGTGAATTAGCCGAAACAGACGACCTCTTGGGCTCACCTGGAGACTCTCTCGGGGAGACGGTCACTACGGAGAAATTGGAGGATCTCTCTCTTGGTTCTGATGAGGAACACGAAATCACTATGATTTCAGTTCACGCTTAGAAACAGGATCTTCCAGCATCCGAAGTGTCATCCGCACGGGAAGGTGGACAGGTGGGTTCAAAATTAGTTCGGCAAGACGCGGTAAAACCAAGTGTAACTGCAGTCGTCGACAGCCGAACAAAAGAAGAAAAAGCAAAGAATGGCGTCAGAACCTCCTTGATCTATCTTAATAAGTGTCGTCCATCAGTGGTAGGGATAAAAACCTTATCAAGAGGCATAGGAAGAGTGTAATTAGATTTGAAAAAAGGTATGGCTCGACCTCCGCTATCTTGGGAATGAATGTCTCATTCCGAGGGACTAAATTTGACACCGTTCCGGAAGGTGTTCGGGAGAGTATAGGAACCGTGTCAGGGGTCGCACTGAAGTCCAAGAATAATGACAATGATAGCAGCCGACCAAATAAACCTATCACATCTTCGCAACGATCGGTTGAAACTGGGAAGCTGTCTATCATTGTCAAACAGGGGGCTGATCGTAAACCATCCGGCAACTCTGGTGAATCAATCGCTAAAGGAGCCAGGCCTGGAGACGACCAACCCTCTACAAGCAAGAAAGGTGCGGCAAGCACCACTCCCAGCTCTCTTAAAGGTCTTCAAAAGAAGATGATAAAGAATGCTGGAAGTGGGGCTGGTCATAAGCCATCCAGCTTTCTTAAGCATCACCGTAAGGAGGTCGTTTAGGAGAGCGGTAAATTAGGTAGTGTACTATAGGGTATTTGGAGTGGATATTAAAATTTGTGCCGATAATCTACCTGCGATTAAGCCTCCTTCGGGTGTCTATTCGACATCCAAGCTGGTACATGAATGTGGGACATCTTTACATGAGATGGCGAGATATTCAAAACTAGATTTTATCTGGGTATGGGGTTACTCAAGTAATCCGGGAAATATTATTCTGGATGAACTAGCACTGGTTTTCTTCCTCGAAGTGAAGAAAAGAACCAACTAGTTGGTATAACGCTGACATTTTGCAGATCTATGATGCTGCTGTACTTGTCGAGTACAGCTCAACAAAGATGGACAAACGGATCCGCATGTTCTAACTCGAGATGGATATGGCTCCAATACGATCAGAAATGGTAGAGCTTTATTCTGAGATTGCTAAGGCATCAGCTACAAACACTTGTAGCCTTTACTAACGGGCAGTGGATTACTGGTGCGCATGCTAGGTGACTAGGACTCCTCTTTAATGACTACTGCAGATGTTGCTTTAACGTGGAGGAGGAAAAGGCAGTAGAATATTTTCTTTGTCGCTGTTCTGCTTTTGAGAATATATGGACAGCTGAATTTAGGAGTCCATATATGGATTATCTGATCACTCTGGAATTGATGTCAGACGGATCAGATCTTTTTTTCGTGCATCAGGTTTGTTCGATTCGAACTTATTTTCGTACATGTGAAACAGTTGCACATGATTTATCAGGGTAATACAACGAGACCAATAGGGCCCAAGTGAGCTGTCTATTTTACAAACTTATAGTTTTGAGTTTCGAGAGATCAGTCATCGAAACATCTTAAAAATTTTAAAACATCAGAAAAAAAGAATTTGGAAAAATTTATTTAAAAGATATTTAAACAACAATTTTGTTACATTTTAAAACATAAATATTTCGATGTCTCTAAAGGTATTTCTACACGGTAATATTTTGTATTAAGATTTGTCAAAGATTCGACTATCATAATACAATATTATCGTCTAAACACAAATTGTTTGATTATCAAAAAATACTAATGATTTTTTCGAAATCCCAATGGTATTTTTAATTTTTTTTTTGAAATTATTTAAAGAAATATTTGATTTTCGTATGTATCAATAATGTTTTTGTACATTAATAAAACAAAGTAGTTAAATATTTTTCTATTGGATTTATTGATATACCAATAAAACAAATAATATTTTACTTTTGAAAAATGTTAATATTTTGTGCGATCGTCTAGAAATATGATTTAGATGGCATACTTTTCTGAAGTCCAAAGAATATAAAAATGCTATATTTTTATTAAATTCAAAACATTTATCATAAAATCTTAAATTGAAATATAGTAGGAAATTAATTTTGTCGATTTTTTTTCAATCCTACATCAACTAACTTCAAGTCGAAGTCAAGTACAGATCGAAGTACCGACTAGATTTGGCAACGAAAAGTGAATCGGTAAAATGATTCAAAACTGTAAAACACAGTTTTGTGTGTTTTTGTAAAACACACCTAATATGTAAATCATACGTCAAAATTAATAAGTTAAAATATTTGACATCCATTATCGACATATTGTTAAAAAAAAAAAAAAAAAAAAAAAAAAAACGAGTAAACTGTAAAAAATTGTCAATATTTAAAAAAGTTCTTAAAAACGGTGAATTTTTACAATTTTAATTTTCTTTCCATGACTGATAACTTCAAAGAAAAACAATAAGCAAATTAGTATTCCTTAGAGTTTCTAGTTTTATAAAAGTATAAAACTTTTTTAATACCCCCTATAGATACTTTAATATTTATATTTGAAAATATAAAATTTTTCGTTTACATGCTTTAATACAAATATTTTTTGTTGAGAAATTTAATATTGAATATTTGCAACTTTTTTGTTTTAAGCAAGATCTTTAGAAATCTTTTTTTTTTATTTTTATATTAAAATCCCGGTGAAGAGACATGTAATTTTTATTTAATAAATTTCAAAGAAACATTTCTTATTAATTTAAAATATAGTTGACAGTGCCTTAATCTAACATTTCAAAATTTTTATTTTTGTATGACCATAAATTATAAAACAATTTTTCAAAGTCTGAACCAAGGATTAAATTCAGAACCTACAGTCTTTTAGTCACAAACCCAATTGGTGTACTACATAGATATGTTGAAACTTACTATCTTTATGGCTTACATAAAAAGCTTAAAAGGCAACTCGAATCTAAATAATACTCTTTTGTAAAAATAGATAAAAATGTGTCTAGAAATTCCTCTCAACTTAGTTTTGTTTTTTTTTTTTTTTTTGTTGGTGATGAAAGTTTTTATATTTTCTTTAGGAAAGTCTGAAATTAATAAGAAATCCTGGGGATTCGAAGTCAGGCTTAACGGTTTCTAGTCTAGAACACTTCCTCTAGACAATCTTATAAATTTTCAATAGAGGAACATTTATATATTATTGTATGTGAAATAGAAAATATTATTAAATTTGGGCAAAGAAAATTGAAAACATTTTTGAGGCTGTTCTAGAAAATTGTTTACAACTCCGCCATTCCTAAAGGGGTTTAGGTGAATTTCAATATCAAGAATGATTAATTAATAAGTTTTACTTGCTTTTTGTACTTTTTTTTAAAGATAACTATCTTAGTAGTTTTCCTTACAGAAAATAAATTATTTAAGAGCAGTAGATCTTTTTTTTTAAGGATAATAATAAATTATAAATTTGAACATTTTTTCTGTGTATATAAGAGCGGGATATATATACAGAACATATACAAATACAGAATGTGAATTTTTTACAATTGATGTTGGAAGTGAATTTAAATTTCCTTCCCAAAAAATAAAATTTTTTAGGTAAAAATTGCGCCTATATATAAAATATTAGAAAAAAATTAACAAATTGTTTTAATTTTCCCAAATTATGAAAGCAAAATGCGTTCTAATTATTTATACGCGTAGCAATACGAAACTTTGATTTTTTTGTAGTCACCCTACAGGAAAGAAAACCGATTTAAAACTAGTCACGTGACAAGTTGTCAGGGCTAGTGATCGGTTCCAATTGCGGAATTTTATTTGGGAGGAACCTGTCACTTTTGCATGAGGTTGTCATTGGAGGTAGCTAATTGTCACCTTAAGACAGGTCATAGGATAGGTCACAGGACTGGTCCAAGAGAACATATTAAGAGACGATTAATATAATGAACATTTGATAAAAATTATTTACTTTTTAAATTGTTTTTTTTTTATTTTTTTATTTTTATTATTTTTACTGAATTTTATTTATTATTATTTTATAAACGAACCCACGTTCTTCTGACGTATCTTACGTTTTATAGTCTTCAATGCTAATCACTCAGTCACAGATTGTTATTGTCCGCAAGTTGCCGCCACGGCGGCTTGTCTTCTCGGATAAAATTTGATTCTTGTTATTATGGTAGAATAAATTCCTGTCTTTCTACGTTCTAAGATTTCCTACTTTGTCTCAGAGTTGTAGTTAGGCAGGAAACAGATAGGGCTACTAAATCTGGCAGAACGCAAGTTCGGGGTCTTACCTAGGACTTAAAAGTAGGTGCCACGGGAACCAGCGGCCCCAAGTTGTGGCAACACTCCGTACGTCACTAGACTTGGCTGGTTTTTGGTGAGGCCCTTGATAGGGGGTTACGTGGTGGTTGTGGTTTCAGGTGTCGACTGCAACGCAGTAACACGGTCACAAGAGCGATCAGGATAGGATAGCTCCCTAAGCAAGGGGAAGTATCTTGGCTAGAAACGAGTTATTTGTTGCCACCTGTATGTGTAATAGAATACGCTGTCGTTGGTTGGCGCATTGTACTTCACCCCGTGCTAAGACCACCGTGGTGTTAGGCTGTCATGGCAGGTACCCATGTTAATCTGTAGCACAGCTGCCCTCGTCATGTCAACTGGTTTTCAACTGGAACTTTGGTGACGATTAAGGTGTCATCAGGTACTCAATTTGTATTGAGTGAGTGCACCATTATTGCAATTGCCACCAGTTTCCCGCAAGGAATTTGGAGATTTCTGATTAACCATTTGGTGAGAGAAATTTAAGAAAAAAAAAAAAATTTGACAACCCTAGTTGATCTTTTGGACATGTTTCTCTTACGGTAATTAAAATATACTAAAATAAAATCACTATATTATATTTTAACAGAAATGGAAAGATTATATCCAGGTTAATTAAACAGTAGTGAATATATGGACTTGAACCTGACGCTTAACTTGTAATTTATAAATTAATTTGAGCTCTTAATGTTAGGCCACTAATTCTATATTTTTTCTATTTTATGGATCATTGGAGTGCTACAGTACTTTTAAAGAACGAATTGTACTGAAAAAATTACAATTACACTTAATTTATCATCTCTGTTTTCTACATAAGAGTGTACACGACTAAAGAGAATAGTAGGAGTCACTGGTTTTTAAGCCATAAATATCTTTATAACAAACTAAATGGACTGATGGGGGGGGGGGGAGGGGATAGCAAACTGATAAATTTGGCCCAAAAGAAGAGGAAGCTAACAAACAGCAGGATGTTTCATTATAGAAAAAATCAAACATAAACTTTTGACAAGGACGACAGGAGTGGAAAAAAATATCATCCTCATACATACTCATATACACTAAACGGCAACATTTTGTAGACAAACATAAATATGCAGACAAAACACATACTTTATGTGTGTGTGTATTACTTATTTTTCAAAAATACAAATAACAAAAAAAAAAAAAAATCGAGGAAGAGAGAAAAAAATTTAGCACATGAAAACGCATTTGTCTGCTAAAAGTATTAGTCTAATATAAAATCTAACAATATTTGTTGTTTGTCTATCTTTGTGTAAATGGAAGTCGGCATGTATGTATGCATTTATGTATGTATGTATGTATGTATGTATGTATATGTGAGGGAATACCAGCAAAGTGTAGGTGTATGGGAGCTTAGATGTTTGTATATTTGTTTGCATATGTGTGTATTTAGGAAAATATATAAATACTTTAGCTAATTCTTTATTTTTGGAGATTTTGATTTAAAGCTTGCTTTTTTGTTTTTCCATTTTAGGCTTCTTTTGTGAAAGCTGTCAAAATTATTAAAAGTAAGGTTGTCATTTGAATAGAAATTATTCGAAGAAAAATATTTTTATTCTTTTCGACCGAAAAAATTTTTAAATTTAGAATAAAAAATTTAATAAAATCTAGGATAAATATTATATCTTGTATGAGAAAATTTAGGGAAAATTTTTTCTGTATTATTACTTAAGTGCATTTTGTAAAAAGTTTTGGATAGATTTTGATTTATAAAATAAAAAATATTTTTTTAAACAAATTATTTTTTATCGAAAGATGAATTTTTAATCGTATGGTCCGTAAAATTTAAGCTTAAATTAAACAAAATTTGGAAATTTAGAATTAAGGAAACCGAGTAAAAATAAATAAAACTACAAAATTATTTACTATTAGAAGAATTTAACATTTTACAAAAGTTCATAAATATGTTATGTAGTTATTAAAAAAAAGTGAAATAAAAATAGTTAGAAATGTGTATTTCCTACATTTTTTATTTAATTTTTTTTTAATTCCAATTTTTAAAACCTATTTTGATTTACTTAAAAATTTTCGAGAGAAGATGAAAATTTTTAGACAAACAATGTTTAAGATAAATTCATCATTTCTTATTTTATTTATGACAAACTAATTTTTTCCAAAATAATCTTTATTTTTTTTTCCTTTTCCTATTGTAAATTTTTCTACCTGTTTAATTTTTCTTAGTTGAAAAATTCTTGTTGGGGGAATCGGCGCCCGCATAAAGGGAACAAAAACGACAATGCAATAATAGCAGCCATTTTTTTCGTCTGAAACGTCAAATATAAGAAAACAATAATTGAAAAATTTGAACGATGAATTTTGAACGATTAATCGAATAATTTATCAAAACTAGTTTTTGTTAATTGTATGCAAATGTCTTTTTGTATTCATAAGTTTAAAAAGTATTATTTAGTTGCAAAACTCTGTCGAAAGAGATTGAAAATTTCGTTAGAATATATAAATTTGTAAATCACGTGTTAATAGATTTCGGGTTAAAGCCTTTTACGGACACATAAGTTACAGTATTATTTGACATAAATTAGAATAGCTAATGGTGTAATCATTATAAGGTGTCATTATAAGCATAGCTGACTTTTTTCTTTTTTTTACTTTATTTTTTAGTGTAAGACTGAAATATCAATTTTTTTTTTTACATTTGCATGTATTGGTTTGTTTATAAACAAAATTATTTTTTTTTTCGGTGCTGAAATTTTAAGTTTTAATAAAGAAAAAAAATGATGTTTAGAAATATTTAATTTATTTTAATTGATAAAAACATTAAAAACAAATTTCTAAAATTTTATTATTTTTCAATTATTGTTTTCTTATATTTGACGTTTCAGACGAAAAAAATGGCTGCTATTATTGCATTGTCGTTTTTGTTCCCTTTATGCGGGCGCCGATTCCCCCAACAAGAATTTTTCAACTAAGAAAAATTAAACAGGTAGAAAAATTTACAATAGGAAAAGGAAAAAAAAATAAAGATTATTTTGGAAAAAATTAGTTTGTCATAAATAAAATAAGAAATGATGAATTTATCTTAAACATTGTTTGTCTAAAAATTTTCATCTTCTCTCGAAAATTTTTAAGTAAATCAAAATAGGTTTTAAAAATTGGAATTAAAAAAAAATTAAATAAAAAATGTAGGAAATACACATTTCTAAGTATTTTTATTTCACTTTTTTTTAATAACTACATAACATATTTATGAACTTTTGTAAAATGTTAAATTCTTCTAATAGTAAATAATTTTGTAGTTTTATTTATTTTTACTCGGTTTCCTTAATTCTTTTTTTTTAATAACTACATAACATATTTATGAACTTTTGTAAAATGTTAAATTCTTCTAATAGTAAATAATTTTGTAGTTTTATTTATTTTTACTCGGTTTCCTTAATTCTAAATTTCCAAATTTTGTTTAATTTAAGCTTAAATTTTACGGACCATACGATTAAAAATTCATCTTTCGATAAAAAATAATTTGTTTAAAAAAATATTTTTTATTTTATAAATCAAAATCTATCCAAAACTTTTTACAAAATGCACTTAAGTAATAATACAGAAAAAATTTTCCCTAAATTTTCTCATACAAGATATAATATTTATCCTAGATTTTATTAAATTATACACACAGGGAAAAAAATGTATATATTTGAAAATTTTTTTCATAAATATTACGAATCGTACATGACTTTTTTTCCCAAACTTTTTTCATAAAAAACAAAATTTTTTTCACAGATTTTATTATTTATTAAAACTTTTAATGGTTTTGCCAAAATGTTCTTAAAATTTCGATTTAGTCTTATTAGATTTCAAATGCTTAAGAAAAATAGTTATGCATGAAAATATTAACAATAAATCCCTTTAATGTTTAAAATTTTAGTAAATTTTATGTCATTCTACGAGATAGCACATGCGTCTGACATTAGCGTTTTTGACTTTTGACTCATTTCAAAAAAAAAAAAAAAAAAAAAAAAATGTAAGACAATATTCTTAAATATTCTGAATTAAAATCAATGAAAGTAAATTTTTTTATGCACAAACTTTTTTCTGCGCATAAAGAAAATTTTGAAATAATTTATATTTAAATATAAATTGCCATTTACAATTAAATATAAATATCTAAAAATGGTAATTTTTCAAGTAAAATCTTTAAAAAAAAGGTTAATTGAAAATATGCCCAATTTTGTAACTAAAAATCTTTAAAAAGTTTGAATTAAGCTCCAAAAACAATTTTCTTTGGTAAGTTGCTGGATAAATATTGTTATAGTTTTGTTAAATTCTTCTTTTTAAGATATTTTGGAAAGTAGAAGAATCAAGCTTGTTACTCACATACATTTGTATATGTTTTGATCAAAATTTTGAAAGAAAATTTTTTAACAAAATTTGAAAAAAAAAATGAAATTTTTTAATTTCCAATGAAATTTATTGTAAAAAAAATTATCACCGTATATGTTTCATTTTCCATCTAAATTTAATAAATATAATCAAGTAAATATAAAATAAAAATAAAATTTAAACAAAATTTTATTTCTCACTTAAATTTTTAATTCATTCAATTATCTACTTGATTGCTTCCATCAATTTTTTAATTGGACAATTTTTTATACTTTTCATTTTTTACAGTTTTTAATAATTGGTATAATCATTTTGGTGAGAGGTACAAATTTGAAAATATATTTTTAATTGAATAAATTATTTAGTAATATATTTGGTGATTGGTGACTTTTTCTGTGCAAAAGTCTATGCAATGACGTAATATTTTTAAAGATTTTTTTGTAAGCAAAATTTATTTTCTTTCAAATTGGAAAAAATTGTAGAACATCAGATTTTATATGGAATGATTTCTTTAAAGTTTTTGTACATTTTTTCTTTTGTTTTTGCCGTAAGTATTTTTTAAATAAAAATTTTTAAATAATTTTTTGAGTATCTAAACGATTTGAAGAATTGATTTCTCACTGAGGAAGGGTAAAGGAAATAGCATTTAAAATTTGATATCTTTAGTGTTATTTTGAAACAGAAAAGCAAATTTAATTAAAAAAAAATTTAGCAGATTATTTCTTGTTTGTAGTAAATATAAAAGATTTAAATAAAGTATAAAACCTAAGTACTTTTGCTTTCCTCAATCAATTAAATTCAAAACTGACTTAAAAGTTAGGAAGCTACGAAATTTTTAGGGCAACAACTATCATAAAAAAGTTTTTTTTTTTTGAAACATCTCAAAATTTGAAAATTTTTGTTATTTTTCTTACTTTTTACAAATAATGAAAAGTAATGGAGCAAAATTATTATTAACCGAAATGAAATAAAAATAAAATATTTATTATGATTTTTGTACAAAAAATATCGATTTTCTTTATAGTTCTATTTATCCGACTGGTTTAAAATTTTTGGATCAGTAAGTTTTTGATTTTAAGAATGAATTTAGATCTAATTAATATATATATATATATATATATATATATATATATATATATATATCACGAATGCTGATGAAGTATGTAGCATTTTGCTGGTGTTTAATTGTAGCCCACAAACTCTGCTTTTGTACTGCCAAACAGAGACTACAAGGCAATTTTCGACTGCAAACTTGTTTATGGTCCTTCGAACGGGATCAGTAAGTTTTTGATTTTAAGAATGAATTTAGATCTAATTAAGTAAAATTGATATTTTAAGTATCAAAACCTACATAGCTCAATCTTTCGTGTTTTTCAGTGAAGCATTTTAATTAATTTCAATGAAATGCATTTATTTGTTCGAAATGCTTTAGAGGATAACAATTAAATAAAAATGCACATATTCAATATTCTATGAAATTGATGTACCATAGATTCATAAAAATTTTTGTTTGTATTTTAAAAACTAAAAAGGAGTAATGAAGTAAAATATAACATCAAGTTTTTTGGGTGACACTTATATATATATATATATATATATATATACCACTAATGCTGATGAAGTATGTAGCATCCATTTTGCTGATATTTAATTGTAGTCCACAAACTCTGCTTTTGAACTGCCAAACAGAGACAACAAGGCAATTTTCGACTGCAAACTTGTTTATGGTCCTTCGAACGGGATGTCGACTACTATAACCAAATCTATAACAGCGTTTACGACACTAGGTTCAATCTCCCTATTACTTGTCCCAAATGCCTGGTGCAAGCGGGCGCCATAGGGATAAGACACCACGAATGCTGATGAAGTGAGTATAAAATACGATTGCCACTTATCAACTTAAAAGTTTAGCCATTAAACTCTTGTACATAATTTCGAGTTAAAAAAAAAAAATCATTGATCATTGACTTTATTTAGTAAAAACTAAAAAGAACAGCAAAACTAGATACAATGTTATTTCCAGCAAAAACTTTACTTTCCTGGTAAGCTAGCAGGTATAATTGGAAACAAAAATAAACTAGTTTTGCCTGAATAACTAGTTATTCGAGTTGTCCACAAAGTCATGTAGTTATTTTTAGAATCTAAGGGTGATCAAAAATATGGATCTAAACGAAAATAAAAATAAAATAGAAAAAAACAAAAAAAATTTCCCCTCAGTGAGATTTGAACTTGGACACAAATTAGCCATCTGTTTTTAATACTAATGTTTTACTCAGTACACCATCTCACACTTAATTTTCTAAGTGACAAAAACTTTTTTTTTTAGTATAAAATATCTTTTTAGACATTTTATTGTAAAAAACTAATAGCATCAGAATGGGGTTGAACCAACAACCTTCTGGTTGCCAAACCAGCGCTCTAGCCAACACATCCACGTGATTGCAGTATTACTGTGCTATTATACTATTGAGTACTTATTTATGTAAAACAGAGTAGGCAAATAATAATGACGCCTCATTACCGAGAAACTACTTTAAAAAAAAGCAAAAAAAAAAAAAAAATTAAATATGTTCTTTATGAAGGATTATTTTAAAAACAATTTAATTTTATTGTATAATTTGTCTCTTATTGGAAAATAAGCACAAGTTTTCTATATATATATATATATATATATATATATATATATATATATATATATATATATATATATATATATATATATATATTTATTTTTCACTGTTAATCAATTGTTATTTTTAGGTTAGTTTTATGTTAATAATAAAATCTTGTAATTAATTATTCAAACAATATATTTTATTCTTTATTCGTTCTATTAATACGAGAAAATTTCAATTTTGTTCGACCAAACGAATAATTATAAAAATTATAAAATTTTATTCGATTAACTTGAAAGTCGAATAATTGACAACCATAGTTATAAGTCAGTTTTAAAAAATTAGCAAACAACAACAAATAAATCACTACATGTCAAAAAAGGCAAAAAAGGTTAAATATAGAGTTAAAAAAGGTTTTAAAGATAGATTTGCTTATTTTTGTAAATTTATTAAGCTAATTTTGTTACTAAGATTATTTATAGTCTTGTAAGTTTTTTTAATTAAAATTTCTTTCTTAAGGCCAATTAATAATTAGCATTTAAATTATATTAATACAAAATAGGATTTCTAATAAAACTTGTTGTTTGTGGGAGAAAACATAAATTGTTTTTTTTTTTTTTTTTTTTTTTTTTTGTAAAAGGCATTTCAAAGACTTCATTTCAAACACTTTAACACTGAAATAATGTTGTTTATAAATTGTGTGTACGAATCATTTTTTGCTCTTAAGAGCTTTGCTCTTCAAGAGTATAAAACTGCTTAATACTTTCGCTTTCTTCTTTGTCTTAGCTAACCAGACAAAGTGAGTTCTTGAAATCATACAAATTTCAAAGGTATGAGTGAACAAGCGACGATGACTTTACAAACTGTTGAGACTTATATTTTACTACTACTACAACTACTACAACTACTACTACTACTACTACTTGTGGTTGTAAGTGTATAAGAGTGTGGATGAATTTGTTAGTGTGATATTACAAAGGATTATAATCAAAGTGTTATAACTCAATTCAAATCCTTTGAATTTGAGTAATTTTGTAAAGGAATTTAAAATATTTGTGGGAAAAGCTTAATAAAGTATGAGCATTTGATATAGAGAATTTATAATTAGCATTATTTTTATAAATAGTTAGTATACAAAATAGTCTGTATTAAAAAGAGAAACCAGGGTAGAGCTTGGTCATGAAAAAGCTGAAATAGAAAAGGTATTAACAATATTATTAGCAAAAAAATCCTCTAACATTAACTTTAGCCATATTTAACAACTTAATAGAAAATCCCAAAATTATGAGCATAAAGGGAGCTCTAAAAATTTTCAATATAAAATGGTACAAAGTGCAGCTAGACACAAGAGTCATAAAATAAAATATAAATTTTCCCACCTCTCTAATAAATATATAAAAACAAAAGATAAAGCAGCTATAACAGAAAACGAAAAAAAATCTAATTAAATCTTTTTATAGACCAACAGCAAATTTTATGACTTTAATAAATACAAACAATTGAAATGAAAAACTTACCCTGGAGACGCTCTATAGCTGATATCATTTTTTTTTCAGATACTCTTACACACTTTTTTAATGTTTTGGTTAAGGAAAAATAAAATCTTAAATAGATTTAACACGCGGATGTTTTTTTTTTTTTTCTTTTAATAAATATAACTTTAATAATTAAATTATGTTAACAAGACCACAGGATGTTAAAGCAAGAGAATGTGGTTGAAGATAATTCAAATAGTCATTCTTCAAATGACAGCAAATATCATTTAGTTACTTAACAATGACAAGAACAACAAGTAAAAGAAAAATGTGAACATATTATGTTAGAATAAGTAAAAATTATAGCAACTCGTTTGTAATAAACGCTTAAATGGGGAAAATATCTCAAATTAATTTATTATTTCTAAAAACGTATGTGTTAAAAGCTTAATGACTTTTTGGGGAGAGAATGAAGACCAACTTATAAAAATGGGTGGGTCAACAAAAAGGACTTTTTGGCAAAAAGTTGCTATTTAGAGAACATTCTTTGAAAATTTGGTATTTGTAGGAAATTTCTTAAAAATATGATATTTTTAGGAAATTTTTTAAACAGTTGTTGTGAATGTCAAACTTTTTTTAAAACTTATACTATCTGTTGGAGTTTCTAAAAATTAGCAACTTATAGGAATAAAAAGAAAATTTTCTAAAAATTAGCTAATATATAAAAAAATTTTTATAGGAAAGTTTTAATAATTTGGTATTTTTAGCATATTTTCTAGATATTTGCTATTTATAAGAATATTTTCAAAAACTTTGCTATTTACAGGAAAATTTATGAAACTGCTATTTTTTAAAAATTTGCTATTTTTAATAAATTTTCTAAGAATTCGCTATTTATAGAAAATTCTTTAAGAATTTGCTATTTATAAGATATTTTTATAAATTTGGTATTTATAAGAAATTTTCTAGAAATTTGCTGGTTATAAAAAAATTTCCAATAATCTGATATTTATATTAAATTTTGTAAAAATTTGCTATTTGTAGGAAATTTTC